>OX453248.1:21014188-21415030 GCA_949709985.1 Luffia ferchaultella | reverse complement strand
CATTTCTTTGTATAGGTAAATAATTGTTAACTTTTGCCCAGGTAATTACCTACATCACGCGTGTCGCGCCGGTATGGGATTGGTTGAATTTATTTTGTAGCGCGATAGTCGATGTCGATATAAGCCAATCATGTTTTATTTTTTTGGTGACATTGTGAGTGTTTTAATAATAATAATAATAAATATTCCTTTTTATAATATAGTACACATATATAGATACTTTTAACACCTAGACACGGAACAAATATACATAGTCATGCACAGAAATATTTGACCCGAGCGGGAATCAAACCTGCGACTCATAGCTCCGCAGTTAGGATCCCTAACCACTCGGCCAACCGGTGATTCATTAATAATGTTAATAATAATGAAATTTTAATTTTTTTATTTTTATTTATTGAGGCTTTGTTAATTGATTATGTCAGCCTAGTATGATTTTTTTAAGGCTTAGTCAGTGTCTCTTCAAAAGTTTTATGGCCATTTCATAACCTGTAAGGCACCATCACACGTCAGATCTGACAAAAAGGTATGAAACACTCCCACATTGTTTTTATCATACTCCATCTTTTCAAGCAGCTCTTGCCTCAGTTCCTCGTTCAGGACGCACACCTCTAGAACATGATGTACATCCTCTTTAGTATAACACCTCAAGCAGTTTGAGGTGTTGGTCAAACCAACACAGTGAAGGAATGCATTCAAAAGGATGTGACCCGAACGAAGTCTGAATGCAAGAACTGTCCGTTGTCTATCCAGTATGCCACTTTTGACACAGGGACTAGTTACAGGTCCAGGTTGTATACTTTTATACCAAATTTTTTTTTCTAACGATTTTGAATTAAAGTGGTCTTTCCAATTCGTTAAACAAGCAATTTTGGTTTCAGGAATATAGTCATAGTAGACTGTTGCCGTTTCCACATATAGTCCATCTGTTGTTGCTAAATCCGCCAGCCTATCCACAATCTCATTTCCTTCGATTCCAATGTGCAATGGTACCCATTGCAGCTTAAGCACTTTATTATTTTTGAGTGTATTATACGTAACTCTTAAAAGGTCAACGGCAGTCCTGGTACTGTAAAATTTAAACTAGAACTAGAAGGCGGGACATGTTCAGATTCCGGGTATTGGAAAATGATTTTATACTTATAATTTTTCAACTTACGTTGTATTATTTAAGGGTGGCAGTGTATGGAAATCGTTGGATTCATTTGCTGTTTCGGGAATTTAAAAAGACAGGCGTGGCAACACAGCTTGTTGGTTGGCAACATAGTTTCTGCTATTATTGATGTATAATATGTAACCTTTACTTGCATGTGTGTTTATTTTCTGTGACTTCTGGTTTTTTATATGTCTTGGTATTCGGATGATAATAGTATTTTTGAAAGTTATTACGTTGCTTTTTACAATTTTATTAAAATTATCAATTACATTTTAAAATGATGTCTTAATTTATGATTTTATACAGGCAACTAAAACGAGAATTTGAGAATTTGGGCAAATTTGATGTGTGTATTATCAAAGTTGAAGTTTTTAACGTCATATTACTAACGTGTCCATAATATTCCAATATGTTGATATGAATTCTTTGCTAGTTGATTATGATGTGGCCACAAGAATAAATTGCCAAATATTTCAATGAACATGAAATATGGAAACTTATGTATTTCTGTAATGAGAAATTTTTATTGTCCAAGTAGAAAAATAATTTAGTTACAGATTTGACATCATTTGAGTTACAGATCTGACATCATAAGGGTTACGAATTTGAGGTCATACATGAATTCGAAAGACTTCGTTTCCATGGGGAGGGGACTCAGGATTTTGAATCCATCCCAATCTCCACCATCCTGACATATTTTTGGGATGTGCCAATCAAAAGAAAGGAGTTCATAGTTCCCCAGCTAACTGATATGAATTTCTTATCTCTGGGTCCCGCACCAGCACTCAAGTGCAAAACATTTTGGCCCTAGAAATAATGTTTTGGAACCTAGAATATTTTAAATCCGTTTTTATCTACCGCGTCATTGGGGATTTTCGGGATTGTTGGTTTTTTGGAAAGGAAAGGAGCTTGATCACCTGTACAAAGTTATACTTTTGGGTTGACAAAATTGAGGAAAAATATATTTCAAATAAATAATATAAATTAAAACGAAAATTACGTTAGGATATTTTTACAAAATTGTATTAATTAAATACGAAATTATCATTTGATTCTCGAAAAATGGTCACACTGTTGCTACAATGCAGCTCAACTACCAAACGGCCAATCTCAATAGCATTTTAACCGGGTTGTACTTGGAATATTGTCATTCTGAATTTGAACATATCGCGTATTTGTCGTGATCGGGCAGATTATAAAATACTATTTTAAAAATTTCTTACTCTTTTCTGATATTTAAAAACTATTTAAAAAGAAAAAATCTTATCTAATGGCACTGTAAGTAAAACACATATGGCCATCCAGTCCCAAACCAGACCAAGCTTGTATTGTTGTAATTCTTTGGCCAATTGGATTTTGTCAGTAGATTATACTATAAAATCCGTAAAAGGTTACGATATTGACAGATAATTAGGTACCAGTGACGAAACGCCATAACGAAATAGATAAAAGACATAGTCGTAATTAGCCGCCCCCTAAAGTTCCGATTTGCTCCTTACGTTAATTGAAATTTCCGGAGTTCCTTTTTGTGAACGTGACTACCGTGATCTGTGCTGTGATTGACTTGCACCATTTAATTTGCCATGTGCCGACGCAGACAAAGCACAGAATTTTACCTTTTATAAAATACAATTTTAACATAACTATTATTAGATTAATTTGCTTGCTTTTTTAAGAAAAATTAGCAGCCATCATAGAAATAGGTAACTGCTATAACTCCGTACAGATTTGACTTGAGGTAATCATAGACAAACAAGACTAGACATTAGTTTTTAAAACTTAAGTACAATCATCTACCAGTTCATAGTGACATCTTGATTTTGATCTTCAGGTAGCCAAATTCTTATTTTTAGATTTTATATCTAATCTGAAAATCTTATATTTTGAAAAATGACTCAATGATACTCACAGATTGTCCTGCTTTTCTGCAACATCTACTTCGGAACCATCAGACATCCAGGTTTCACGTGCTATTAAGTCATAGGACGCTGACGATGCTACCTCCTGCTATATGAAAATAATAAAATTCAGTATGATTATTTGATAAATCAATCAATCAAATATAGATATATAGACAAACAGAATCATACATACAGACATTGATTACACTATAGTTATACAGTATGTCAGTATATTAGTGATTATTATCATATTAATACTGTTATCAGTTTTTGGTGTTAGTTTGTTGGCCGTGGCCTTTTTTCAGATGTAACGCGTCACGCGTGATGTCACAATAGGGCAGATTTAGAAAACCTTCCTAACGTCAAGTCGGTCTTTCTCTTTGCTTAGGAGGATTTAGGGAGTTACGCCATATAGGCCATCTGCAGTGAAAAAATCCTTGGGATATAATTTTACGGCTCTGTGACTTCTACCCCATGTATCAACTCGAAATCAAAAACAAAACAATTCATTTTTTCCCCTCCAAAGCTAAAAATTCTATGTCTGTTCTAACAACATAACAATAGCTTCCTCCAAACTGTCTTATATAACCACAAGTGGCAACCGGAATTGGAAATGATTAGTGTATTGTCATTAGGTGTGAGGCGGTATATCTTAAAAACGCCCTGGATTGATGGTCTATTTTATCTTGTTTTCTTAGTAATTCTTTATTAGTTGTATCAAGAACATTACAATCACAAGGGTAATTATTCTTAATAACCTTATAAGGGAATGGAACATCAATGAAGTTATGCGGTTGAAGGTACTATTATTAAAAGGATTTTTTTTTTGTTGTATGAACATTAACAAATGAAAAGATTTTGATCAATTCACAAACACGGTATATATTTGTATAATTCAAAATTGTGAGAATGAGGCCATATGTTATCCCAATTACACGTATACCTCAATAAAGCAATCTTTCTTACTGTTGAAAAGAGCATATACAGGATGAGATTTTAACAACCAGCCAAATTTTGTCTAGATGCTAGGTATCACCAATAGACCTCATTACGTAAATGAAAAATATAGGTTACATTTTCATAATAAATTAATTTATCTACAGTTTTATTTTAGAACGTTGGTTGCCTTCTTAATGCTATAGTAAATGTACGCGCCCGAGACCTTGAATCGAAACGGAACAGCGCGCCGCCGCGGTGACTAGAGTTATTGGTTTTTTTGGGAAACGTTTGTGTAGTCATATCTCAATATTTTTCTATTAAACGATACTAAAAGAAAACAAGACGGCCATCGGTATTTTACCAAAGATCATTACATTAAAATTTGGATGGTGACTAAAATCTCACCTTGTATACTGCAGTTTAAATCTAAAAGCTTCTATGGGAGGGAGTGACAAGACGTGACAATGGAATTCAGGTCCGGTTTTTGTTAAAATTAAAGGGAGGAATGCTATGCAGCAGTACCCAAAAAAAAAATAATAGAGACTAGTAACACTGTGAAATATTTGTCGCTTGTTCTTATACAGAACAAGGCTTTTTATAATAAATATTGATTAATCTGGAATTAAAGAGATAATTAAACCTATTGGTTGCTACATAATTTTGTTGTACATCTTGTGGTGGAATTCATTTTACATGTAATAATACATAAATAAATGATAAAACAAAAAAAGGTATTTTTATATTCATTCCTATTGATATTGTAATTACTTTATTTCTAGTGTTTATGCAATTCTTTGATTTTGCTTTAAATGTTGAAACAAAATTGAAATTTAAAAAAAAAGTTTCCTTAAAAATAATGACTATTTATGGGTAATATTGTCTCAGTACGCTGGATGCTGGCGCCGCAGTCATTAGCACTATAGTCTAAGTCAAACTATGTCAATTACCGCAATGTCCCACATTACTGTCTGGTACAGCCATACTAGTGCCCACCCACCGTACAGGAACAGTATGACCCAATAAATAAAAATAACCGAATAAATAAAATTAATTACCCCAGTCCAAGGTGCGTCCATATCACCATTGCTCTCTTGGCCACTGAGTTCACCACGTGGAGGCATGCGTTCATCGGCTGATATATCTAATGCTATCTCGCTTTCGCTTCTGCTTTCACTCAATACATCCGCCTTGCTGTCTCTTTCACAAGCATCACCCTCCACTTCAAGCTCCCTATCAGCACCATCTAATTCAACCTCTTCTAAGACTCCTTCGGTGTTGAGTGTGTAATTAGAACATGTAGCACTCTCTGCAATCTTGTAGCTGTCATGAATGAAATTAGGAATTATATAGTCTTTTTGAGAAGGTTCACCCCATAAGTAAACTCCATCACAACGTTCGTCTTTTTGCTGATCTTTAGAATAATTTGCATCTCGAACAGCATCGAATGCCTCCACACGGTCTGGAGTAAAATAATCAGCATAAAAATTGTCACCGAAATAATTTTCGGTCATCATATTAACGAAATGTTTTGTTTTGGATGCAGCCTCTAGTTCTAACAAATCTCGGTCTCCTTCGTTATCAGAACTCATATTTCCATATGCGATGACATTGACAGGTCTCACAGGTTCTAATTGGGTTAGATCCCGATTGGCATCCAGATTTATGCTGAAGTTCTCATTGCTGCCACTCATTTCATCTTTAACATGTACTACATCAGTCCCTGATTGGAACTGGTTTTTATAACATATAGATGACGGTGTTACAGGTTCAATATCCATAGACTGTTCCTCGGTATCAGCATCAAAATTATTCTGATCTTGATGTTCATGAATTGTCTTGACATTTGCAGTCAGGTATGGTTCTATGTCTCTTGTCTCAAATTCTACTTTAAAGGAATTTTGTTGAAGTTTTGAATGAGTAAAAGTCTCAGGCCATTTTGATGTGGATGTAGAAGGCACTGCCAGTACTTCACTCTTTCTAGATGTGTTGCCTGGCAAACAAGTTTTAGCATTTTTGATCTGCAATACCTTTTTGTGTTTTTTAACAAAGATGTTATTTAACTTTAAAGGATTGTTCCGATAAGTCTTTGGCGATTTCTTCTCAGATCTTGTGAGTTGTAATTCATTGTTTTGTTTGTTTTCAGTCACATTGGTTTGGAAAGATATAGAAGTATGATCTGTTGAGTTTTCTCTGCTCTCTGATAGTTCACTACATGGTGAAATTGAGGGTTTCTCGTTGCATATAAGATCAGGCACAGGGCAGCTGTCTGAAGAATCTACCTCATTGATTCTATTGTTGTCCATACTGTTACATTTTTGATCTTTATTTGATGGATTACCCACATTTTTTATTACAGAGAAAGTATTAGCAACATGTGTGGGGTCATCATTTGAAGTGGTAGGTATTACATTATAACTATTAGCCATGGTCTGTGCTCTGTTTTCAAAACTACAATGATCAGCAGTGTGAGTAGCTTCAGGAAACTCTTGCTCTACATTTCCAGTAAGATCTACGACGGTATTCAAAAGACTTTTATGATGTTGTACTGGAACCTCAACTTTTATGTTGCTAAGAATTTTGAGCCCTTTCTTGGTGATTGATGTTTCTGATTGGTTATCAGATTTTTCAGGACTGTTTACATCCATAGATGTTATAGTTTCTTTTGATCTCTGCTCTACAGCTTGCTCTGGTCTTACGGGACCATTACTAGTTGAGGGTTCATTTGAGGACTCAGGTGGCTGGGAAATTATCGGACTCACCTCTATTATGAGGTTTTTATTTGTATCATTCTTTTCATTAAACTCCATAACTTTGCTGTTGTTATTTTTATGTGAAGTTGTGACAGTGAGACTAGTGTTGAAGGTAGAACTGCCAGTCACTTGTGGTAACAATGGTTGTGGAGTATACATGCAAGAAGTTGCACCATAGGGGTCAACAACCATCACATTTTGGTACAATGAATTTTGTTGCGAGACATTGGCCATATCTTCATTATTCAACATGGTTGGCATTGTTGAAATAAAAGGTTTTCCATCAATATTATGGACCATCTCTCTATAGATTATTTGAGAATTTTGTGTAACAACTGTTGTGTTAGGTGTAAATGATGCAGATGAAATTTGGCCAAACTGGTTGGATAATATTGAAGTGGTCGCCGGTTTAGTTGTTTGAGTGGCTGCTGCATTACTTGACATGATGATATTATTTTGGGTGTTCTGTTGAGACTGCATGAAAGTTTTAGCACTGGGCATCATGACGTGCATCGGCTTAACATTTGGAGTGATGTATTGAACAGATCCCACATTGGTTTTAACATAAGCAATATTTCCAGGTTTCGGCACTAGTTTTATAAAATCACTACCCCTTTTATTACTCGGTATTATATTAACAAAATCACTGTGTCTTTTGCTAACTGCAGGTACCAAAGAAGTTTGTAGTCGTACCCCAGAAGGCGGTGGCACTTGCATATTATATGTGAACATATTATTTGCATTGTTATAAGAATTATATTCGGCACTTCTAGAATACTTCATTTCAGTCTCTTCTGGTTGCTCTTGTATATACACATAATGATGGTCTAAATCAGAGTTATGTACATCTGGTGTGTATGAATTAGCAGTTTTATTAGAAAAATCATTTGCACACATTACAGGACCTGATCCCATATTTGAGTGCTCAAAATTTATATCACCAATTTTTAAGTCGGAAGGAGTATTTGTACGAAGGCTTGGTGCTGGTCTAGATGATCTGCTTAAGCTTCTTGGCCAGTAACGGTCACGATCGACATCTGTGTGTGGGCTATTCCACCTGCTCTCATCCACAGCAGGAGTGCGTGATCGACTTCTGTATGAACGTTCAGAATGCATGGGAGTCGTACTTCGACTGCCATAATTACTTCTTGCCCCAGATAATGTACACAATGCTTTGATGACCTGGTCTTTAGGATGTGTATCCAAGTGGTTTTCCAAACTGATGCCACCATGTAAAAAGAGTGTACAAACCGGGCACTGTAATTGCTGTTCCATGGCTGATGGATTAATTCTTTAACAAATCGTAAACACTCGGCGACACACGTCGAGACGACCGTAACAACATAAAGTGCTATATTCGTACTTCACCAACACAAACTACAAGACAGCGCTGGGTACAGAGTTCGACGCACATATAACTATTATTTACAGATAAATTCCTCATACGTTAGAACACGTATAACCGTGTCGCCTTATCGATCTGCGGGAGAAAATAAATGAATATAAATACAAAGTATCGACTTAGGTAGCCTTTAATATAATCACAAACTAGTTTCGTAAGTGCAGCACAAAAGAAAATAAACTGGCGGATAGGTCATGAGACACTAAAAGTACGTAATGTACAAAGAATAAAGAAATTATAATTCCAACTATGTAAATGTTAAAAGTGAAGTAAATTATACTTGCCTGTGAATCTATTATGGGTAATCCATGGTGTTTTCGAGAACGTAGCCTTTAGTTTACTTATTACGGGATATGATCGTCATAGTAATGCTAAAAATATTTCCAAATTGTCGGACATATTGCAGACGTCTTTTCTTTCTACCACCACAAGCACACAAGCAAAAACAGAACCTCACAAACTCAACGATTGTCAGATAAGTTTCATTATACGCAGAATATATTGACATTATATTTATGTATTTTAACTTGACATATTAATGTAATTCGTAAGGTATATATGAAAAAAATTTAGAAAAAACAATCAAAAATTATTGTGATGTTAATAATATGAAACAAAAATTATAAAATGATAACAAAAGATTTCATAGAGTAGTATAACCAACATGGCACAGAAAAATAACAACAACATATCTATAGTAATCTGTGCAACATATGCACAACCATGGACGTAATTTACCTACTACGTAGGTTCAGGATTGTGCACACTCGAAACTGTTTAACAAAAAATGAAACCTTTGCGTTATGCATAAGTTTGTAGGAGATAGCTACCGGAAAGTCCATTTTTCTCTTTTTAACACTTGCCATTAGAAAAAAAATATTTCATCTAGTAGGTTCATTATCGATTTTTATACATATGAATACTCGTCTAATCTCTATTTTCTATGACTTCTGGTTTTTAATATGTCCTGGTATTCGGATGATAATAATATTTTTGAAAGTTCTTACGTTACATTTCACAAATTTATAAAAATTTTCAGTTACATTTAAAAAGGATGTCTTAATTTATGGTTTTATACTGGCAACTAAAACGAGAATTAGAGAAATTTTGACGTGTGTATTGTCAAAGGTGAAGTTTTTGACGTCATATTACTAAGATGACCATACTATTTTCTTAAGTTAGAAGGAATTTTTATAAAAATTTAAAAAAAAGTAGATAAAGACTTCAAAATATTTAGTTTTTTTTTGCAGTGCAAATTTAAAACACTATGTTAATAACAAAAATATTCTGATATAGTAAAAAATATATTTAAATTTATAGAATAGCATAGTACTTACGCACGAAAATACCAATTGGAGCATCAGACGGAAAATCTAAAATATCTAACAACATGAGTGCGAAAAGGAGTCAGCAGCAGGAATCAGGCCAAATTGGCCCAATGGCCCAAGCACTGATATCAGTGCGAATAGCAAGGAGCCAAATTGGGCCTCGGCGTTTTGGCCCGGAATAGCAAGCGTCCCTTTTTGGGCCGATTTCTAATACGTTTTTTGGGTGCTTGCGCACCGAGCATTTTGAAATGCCAATGTCATTGTAGATGTTACAGAATGGTTTTAATAGAAGGTATGATAAAATAATAGCCATAATGAAGAAAAAAATTTTAAAAAATTGAATAGTTATTTCAGGAGGACCGTGGACATTTTTTAAATTGCTTTTTTTTTCTTGTAAAAAAATTGTGTGAATACTTTCTATTGCTTTTTGTTTCATGTTTTTATATGTAAAAACATAGCGAATACTACAAATATAACACAATTCCGACGGTAAAATTGTTTATAGTTTTTTTTTTGCGAATTTCGCCTATTTTTCGCATACTTGTTTTTTTTTTTACAAACAGTGGCGTATTTGTTTCTGGGCCAAACGATGTAAAATATAGACAACTTTTAAGCAAATTTGATCTAGTTTTCAGCAATATATAACACTCAATGACGTTTCATACATTAAAATTCAGAAAATAGGTTAAGAAGCACGCGCGCCCCCTTCCTTTGGGGCCCCACATGAAAATCGCTTGCTATTCCGCGGCGGTTCGCAGTTTCGCCATGCTACTTTCGGGGGTAAGACGATATAGAAACACATAGATAATAAAAATACAAAGCAAAATTCATTATATAAATAGATGACCCACCGTAAACAGGACAATGATCATTCGACCGATCGCGACATGTAGTACGATTTGTTTCCCATTACGAAATTGATTACGTTTGTTACATGTATAGTACGCGATTCGTCTTATTATATTGATATCGTATGATGACGACGGTTCAAAACGTTCACCGTCTCAAATGTGACCTAAAACGTTATGACGTTAGTACTAGCATTAAAAAGTGTTACTTTTGACTGTATTAATTAGTAAGCAAAAATCAACATGTCAATTGAAATTACTGGGTTTGTGAAAATTTCTCCTGCATTGGTTTTTTGGTTTAAGTTTTAATATATTCTACATATCTCCATTGAAAAATGGTTAAAAAGTGTTGTATAAGATTCTGTGGAAGAGAATCAATGGGTGGTTGTGGCAAATTTTGCACAGGTAATTTCAAATATGGTAAAAAAAACGGGTCAGTAATAAATCTTACATTGTGGAACTTAAAGCAGTCCCGGAGAGAGAACCAAGAACAAGTTTTTGACAGGTTTCTAATAATAAATTGTGATTTACTTGTAATTTATAAATAAAAGTTATAACGTCTTTACGGAAACTGTATTTAACTGTAACTGTATTCCCTTACTTAAATGCAAGACAAGTAATAAATCTATCTTCCATATAAATAAAATCATAGTGCCTGCCTGTCTGTCTGTTCCGGCTAATCTCCGAAACGATTGATTCGATTTTAAGAAACTTTGCAGACATGAATAGGGTGTCGCGAAGTCTATCTTTTTATTATCATCATGTATTGTGAGGTGTAACTTCTAAGATCGCGATAAGATTATATTTGAACTGATCAAGGGTCAACGATACTTGAATTAATACAAATTGATAATTGATTTATTTAATCAAGTTATCTCATATTGGTCATTAAGAATCTACACCATATACAGTAGCATCGACCACTTGAATTGTCTTCCGAGGAGCTCCTTTAGGCGACATCCAGCATGAGCACATATGTACACTATAAGCATCATCTCCGTTGTCAGTGTAGGCAGCTTTGATTAGTTCGCTCTCATTTCTCCCGTCTCAGGAACACCTAAAAATTTAATAAAGCCCGGGCACACCATTGCCTAACGCAATGGTGGCCCGGGCCCAAAGGTCCAGCACCGACCCCGCATTGACAATTTATAGTTAGTTAGAATGTGATCACAAACAACATAGTACACAGGGTAAAAGAACATCAATAGATTATAATAGAATATAGATAGTATCATACTAGGTATATAAAACTCTCTCACATCTGCTTCGCTTATCAGTATCTCTGTGTACCTCTATTTAGGATAAACTCTAAGTGTCTATCTACACACACATACACGTATACATATCTCTCTATCTATGGATCCTTTAACCACTATGAAGAGCTCATACCTTCTCAACCATTCATTGAGAAGTGCTCTTGTAATATCTCTTACTCTCTTAGGTGATAACACGAGTCAGCTTCTATGCCGACTTCAGTGTGTGGACTCTTTAACCACTATGAAGAGCTCATACCTTCTCAACCATTCATTGAGAAGTGCTCGGGGTGTCTTTCAATCTCTTAGGTTATGATGCGAGTCAGCTTCTATGCCGACGTCATCATACACACAAATCTCGCTAAATCTATAACATTATTCAAATCTGTATTACGCATTGATATTGTGGATATCGTCAATATATTACCGGCAAATATCAGCATCCGGAGAAAAAAGTGTTGCTAACCAAATCATGATTTTCAACCAAATTTGCAATGTTGCTATTAATAAATATTCAAAATTCCCATATTTACAAATAATCACGAAACTTCGTGACATAGGGCGTTGTCAGAAGTGATATAGGCTACTTTTATCACGAAACTTCTTTTTCCACCTAAGAAATATTTCTTATCTCTGAGTCCCGCACCAGCGCTCAAGTGCAAGACATTTTGGCCTTAGTAATACTGTTTCGGAAGCTTGAGTATTTTAAATTAGTTTTTATCCGCTGGATCAATGGAGAATTTTCGGGATTGTTGGTTTTTTTTTTGGAAAAGAAAGAAGCTGGTCTCCTGTACAAAGTTGTATTTTAAGGTTCCCTTAACGGAGCAAATGGAGTGATGGTAAAACTGACACAAGTTCCAAGCAGAGGATCGATGACATGATCGGTAGCTACGGATGCGTTAATACTGTAACGTTCCCTACATGCGTGACGGTGGATTGCGCGACATCCATCGCCTGCGGGATAGCAAACCACATTAGCGAGTGTCTTAGCGTGTCGCCAGTGAACATGGCAATAAGCGACCACAATGCCCAACGCTATGAGCTTACCGTTACTCAAGTAGAAAATAAAAACCAAAATTCATGCCCGCCGCCTCATTCCGTTTCAAGGCCTCGGGCGCATACGTTTACTATAGCGTTAAGAAGGCAACCAAACGTTATAGAATAACACTTTAGATAAAATAGTTTATTATGAAAATGTAACCTATATTTTTTATTTGCGCAATGAGGTCTATTGGTGATATCTAACATCTAGAAAAAATTTGCTAAAAAAAAAATTACTAAAATCTCATCTTGTATATAAGGGGAGCCTGTCGCTAATTTATTAAAGTGATTAATATCTATGAAGCTTAAATTTTTAAGTGTTCTAACCTTTATGTTTTTTCTATATGAATTCTGGTTATAAAAATTACAATAACGATATATTTATAACTATAACAAATAAAGATAATTCAATCAAAACTTACAAATAAATCTAAGAACTAATTAACAATATTTACAATATTTACAGCATAAAAATATCCTCCAGGTTGGTCCCATGTGGCATCGATCCCATTACGCTTGCACTATTTCCGCGCTGCACAGCGATGCTCAGTTGTTGTGCGAAATAGGCACCCGCTCTGGGATCGCCAGCAGTGCTGACCAGACGGGTGGACAAATCTTTTACGAATTTTTTCGTATCAGACGACCACGGACCGAGTGTCTCTACCGCAACCGCCGCAAACTGCTTCACAATTTAATTTGGAGGTGATAATCCTCCGCCGACGGATCATATTTTAATACGTGTTGCCACTTTTAGTGACTAGCTTTCTTGAACTGTTTTGAAAAATATAAAAAAGTTTCCTTATAATAGAAGATAGCTTAGATACTATATACAAAAACTCAAAACGAACCAAAATCATAAGTTTGATCATAGTTATGGATTTCTGATTCTTTTCTGGATTACTTACTTGACTTCATTTGATGCACTTTTGATAACTTTGTGATTAATTTTTGTTCTTGGTATGGCAACGAAACCACGCGATTCAACACGCAATTGTTGTTATTTGGTAGTTTTTTAAGGTGTCGGTAATGTAATTTTAATTAAAAATTTTCTTTTTTTAATCTTCAAAAATTTTTCTCTACCTGACATTTTTTCCATTACACACATCCGCTACTTAAATATTTGTCATCTTTTCTGGTTTAATCGTTCTTTTTAAGTAAACTTATTATAGAGCACCCGCAACAAAAGTCAAGATGAGAGAAGAAAAAAATAAGAATAAATTATTGTCACCCTAGAAGAAAAAAGACAAAAAAACTCCGACTTCGCTATTTCATCTCCTCGTTTCGCAAAGCCAAGTGCACTGTCCTGAACCTAGTATTACGTCCATGGCCTTCCATCAGCACAGCAACTGCACACAGAAAACAAAACAAAAAAGCAAAAAAAAAAACCATAAATTACTTGTCAATTAGCTGTCAAACTTATCTGAACTGTCTATGGGCAGTAAGCATGGAAATGATTGCTACTTTTAATTCATTTTCATTTGATGAAATGACTTATTTTATTCACAGTGATTTCACCTGTGAAATTTCACAGACAGTGATTTTTAAACTTTACGAGCTTTTAACATTCGTAATATACTATCAATCACTCAATCAATATCAACTTACACCAATCAATGAATATCAATCAGTCAATCAATATCAATCAATCAATATCAATCAATCGGGTTCGAATCCCAGGTCGGGTCAGTATTTATATGATGAATATTGATACTGGTGCCGGGTCTTGGTTGTTATATGTATGTGGTGTCTTCGCTTTGTACCCAAAACACAAGCTAATGCTTAGTTTGGGGCCTAGACGTTATTGTGATGTATATTATGTATATGTTATGTTAATCAATATCATTTTCACAAAGAATACCATTTGTAACTAAAAATTAAATTTTAAATATGAGTAATATGATTACGACCAAATAACGGCCAATTTTTTTAATTTCAACAACAGATTCGCGATCAAAATCCATGCTTATCCATAGATATCAATTTTGAAAGTAATCGGTCCCGTAACTAAAAAGTTGAAAATAGCGGATATTTAAAAATAATAGGAAACCTATAATAAAATATACTAACAAGCACTTAACTAATCTATATTTATTTACACTAAAGCTAAATCCAACTTTTATTTTACAAAAATCGCAACACACATACAATACGTAAATTACATAATTGCGACACAATAGCCCTTCACGACTCCCGAACTATAAGTGAAATCACATTGAAAGCATTGAAACTGTGAAAGAGTGAAATCATGAATCTGTGAAAAAGTGAAATTTAATCCAAAATGATTAAAATGCGCATGGTAGGCGATTTCATTGAGTATTATTTATAGCAGAAGTAGCAGGTAGCAAACCATGTGAAAGAAAGTAGCAGGTGCGACATATGATTACGCATTTCATGTGATTTTTCATATGCTACTTGTGAAATGTTCCAAGCTTAATGGGCAGAAACAGGCAGAAAACGCTAGAAAACGCCAATAACTAAGAAGAAGAAGAAGAATTTTCATCAACAATTTTCAACTAGAGATGATCAGAGATGATGCTATTGCAGAATGCAGAAAACAGACAGAAAACCAACTTTCAGAATTGTCAGGAATGCGAAAATGTAAAAAAAACCAAAAATAAAAACTGAAAACTACGTACTCGTTACCACCGACATGAATTTGCTCTTTGTATTGACATTGTGATTGACATAATCAAAGGATCGACTATTGAAGGAGGGAATAGACTTCAACATTAAAATAAATTGAAAACAGTAAATAGGTACGTTAAGAATTTCCTAACCTAACTTTAGTAACAATTCAAAATTCGATTTGCATGGCGTTTTTTATGTTCCTAGTGGGTTGGAACCATCGATTGTTGGAACAGTAGTCGGAGTGCCCATATATTCGGTGTTATTGCATATTTTGTCATTGAAAATGACTATCATATCCATTTCACGGGAGACGTATTTTTGGCCACAACTCCGAGGATATGGGGTCTAGCCAAGATTTTAAGGTTTTAAAAGATTAAGAATTTAGTTGTGCATTGTATGACATCAAAATTTTGGAAATCGGCTAAGTAGTTTTTGAAAAAAATTGGAAAATGTAAAAAAATCGGGATTTTTTCGGAATTTTTTGTTACTAAATCCAAAATATTTCAAAAACGGGAACCGATATCTAAAATAAAAAAAAATTGTATCTCGGCCATTAACGTAGCTACGATTTGAGACCAAGTTTTTGGAAATCGGTTGGTAATTGTAAGAGAAATTATTTCCGAAAGATGAGATTTTTTGGTCGATCGCTTGTGTTTGTGGATATAAGTTACTATATTTCAGAGGGTATTCGTCTGATCGTTTCAAATTGTTATACTAAAGGTTAAAAGGCGTCGGTAGCTACAGTTTGAGACCAAAATTTTGAAAATCGATTGAAAATCGAACGAGAAATTTGACATCACAGGTTAGATTTTATGGACGTTCGGGAACTTGTTAACATTACGGTCATCGCCTTTCGGCCTGTATTCGTTCGAATGCTTAATTATTGAGTTCAGAACGTTTAAGGATATCAGAGGCTGCAGTTTAAAACCTAAATGTTTCAAATATGTTGAACTAGCGACCCGCCCCGGCTTCGCACGGGTAGCAGAGAATTTTTTCGTTGATTTATTTCTGAGTTTAAAGAGTTGAAAAGAATAGTGCCACGTTTTCGTGGCAATAAAATAAAATAATTTGTGAAAATCGGGTTTGGGTAGGTTCATTTTCAATGAAACCGATGGTTGCGGGGACTGGAAGATCTGTGGATTTTTTTAAACTAATCTAACCTACCTACGGTAACCTACGAAATGGCGAGAAACCAACCTACCTCAACCGATTTTTTTTTAAACGTTCCATTGGTACTAAATCTAAATAGTTGAGACTTATTAGAAGAGTGGCTGGCCATTTAGTATTAGTTTCAAGTGTTTTGAGTTTAAGGGTTATCAAAAATATCTTAGTAGCATTTATGTATTGCTCATTTTTAAGTTCGCCTTTTTTCGTATTTTCGCATTTCTAAAAATTCTAAAAATGGGTTTATTCTTATCACTTTGCTCCCTTCTTTCTTATTATTAATACCCCTAGGGTGGTACCTAGTTTTGGAAAGCCAACCCAATAGTTTGGTAGTACAATTTATTATTTGTATTACAATATAACAATAATTTGATTTCATTTTTACAACGCATTCTAAAACGATGAGTGTACTGAAGTGTGTCTATAATCACAGGCTTTAAGGGGGCAATTACAAAAAAACGGCATGTTTAGGTACATTTTTAGGAAGTTTGGAAAGATATATGGTCATAAACCTAATTCTAAAACAAAGATCAGTTCTTAATTTACAATTGTGTTAGAAAACATTTGCATATTTTACACTCTTTCACACTGAAAAAATATTATTTTGTAACCCACTTTTGCCGAAATCTCGGAAAATTGACATTTTTCGGTACATATTACACAATCATCACAAGGTTTTTTGAGATAAAAAAATCATATGAGTATTGTTAATACTTCATTCTTTCTTTCTGTTAGAGGAAATTTTGATAATAAACGGAAAAGTGGCAGAAAAAAATTATCAATAATATGCAATTTCACTTGAAATTTCGCCATACTATTTTGTATGAACTGACAGCACACTGACAGTTTATAATCAACCGCACACGGTATCGTGCTTCAGACCGCTCCGAGGAGCGCTATTGAAAGGTCGGGTGTACGTCTTTGTTTCTCTCCGATCAAATGCTGTACGTATGGTAAAGTTGAACTCAATCAATCTTGAGACGTGGGTGAAAGTAAATTTATAATATTTTATGAATTGAATTAGTTTGAATTATTTTTTTTCCAAGGCGGAAAGCTATTAAACTTAAAATAAAAATCTTACACTATCTATACAATGTACATAATATATACATTACCGAGTTGACCAACTAATAAATTTTTTATGATAAAAATATTAAATTAAAACATATTTAAAAGTGGTGTCCTCTTGGAATGGTGTAATTATTTTAATTTTAATACGCTTTTATAAGTTCCACCTGTATGTTTTTTTGTATCTAATGGAATCTTTAAACGCGATTGTCACCCACTTCCACTGAAGATATTGGGCTGAAATTCAGAATACATAAGTAACTTCGATGACAATACACTAAAATGATAAACATAACTTGATGTTGCAGCCAGGATTGTTTCCTCATAAGGATACTCTTCACCGGTTAATAGCACGAACACGAAACTTTGTATGTAGGTTGGATTTCGATAGTTATCCCTGATTTTCACTATAACCTGATGATGCACCACGATAATTTGTTTACGAGGGAACTCCTCAGTGGTTAGATTAGCACCGACATGAAGCTTTGTGTCGGTTTGTATCATTTCATCGTTTTATAGGTAATTGTGAGTTCCACCTTTGTTTGTAAATTTTGATGGAATGTAGTTTAAAAAATATTGAGACTAAAAAAAGAAAAACAATAATATGTTAAAAAAATTTTTATAAATTACACTTTGATAGACAATCGAACTTTAAAAAAGAAAATAAGTAGAAAATTAATCTAATTGTGAAAAATCGTGGAGTGCAATGTAATATTTAAAACAACTGATATCGGGCACCCCACGTCTTGTCACAATAACATTATTTTTCCTCATTAAACACTTTATTCTTATTCTAAAAGTTATTTTCTTCTTTATAGATCGATTTGGTATTAAAGCGCAAGTTTCTTAGTTTTTTTAAACTTTAATGTTTTTAGAAGGCGGTCTGAATGATCGTTAAATTTGAAGGGCAAGTTAGTCAAAACAGGGGTGTTCGCGTGGTTCCTCTATTTATAAAAATAAATAATGGTGGGAGCTAAGGGCGCGAGCGGGTTGCTTTTCGCAGTTTACGCATGCGGTGCAAACAGAATGCTCGCTTGTGATTGTAATCCATTGAAATGTTACATTTTTTAGGCCTTACCTTGCGTTTCTTAGAGGACGCAATTTTATTTTTTAGATGTGCAGGGGGGTCAGTGTAAGGTTAAAACCAAGTTTGTGAGGTCGCCACCCTTGTCCCACGGCCGCCATCTTGGAAAAAGGGGTTGAAATGGTTTTAACGGTTTATCTCGTAATCTATTGGTCTCATAAAAAAAAAATTGTTAACATTTTTTGTTGCAAATTAAATTATCTACAACTTTGATTCAGTAATTTTTTGTCGCAGAACCATTAACAAAAAAGTTATGAGCAAAAATGTACAGAAATTAGATTTTTCGATATAACTTTTTTTCTAATCATTTTACGAAAAAATGATATCAGATCATTTTTGTAGATTGTGTTTTGAGGAACAACTTTTATTTGGAATATTTTTTAATTTAGTCAATAGTTGAGGTTTTACAGCGCTTCGAAGCGAGTACCATTTTTCAGTACTCATAACTATACATATATTATATGAATGTATTAATGATTTGCCATAAGTTTTTATCATCTTGTTTTTTTTATGATAATCTTTTAATTATTAATTTTTTTTTCCACATTTTTTCCAGCCCCAGTCTTCAGGATCATTATAATTACCAAGCCACGACTGGACCTGATGGTAGACTCGGAAACTGTGAAAGCGAGCTGTGTCTTGTGTTGGAGGAAGTGGAGATAGATTAAATGTACTTTTTGTCACTGACTTGGCGAATCGTTTATACATTAGGCTGTCAAGAGAATTTATTAATTTTAAAAAATATAAAAAAAATAAAAATTATTTAAAAAATCAATAATTGTAAAGTTCTGTAATGGAGTGGCAAATCAATAATTAATTAATATGAATATTGCAAAATTAATAATTAAAAGATTATCATAAAAAAAACAAGATGATAAAAACTTATGGCAAATCATTAATACATTCATATAATATATGTATAGTTATGAGTACTGAAAAATGGTACTCGCTTCGAAGCGCTGTAAAACCTCAACTATTGACTAAATTAAAAAATATTCCAAATAAAAGTTGTTCCTCAAAACACAATCTACAAAAATGATCTGATATCATTTTTTCGTAAAATGATTAGAAAAAAAGTTATATCGAAAAATCTAATTTCTGTACATTTTTGCTCATAACTTTTTTGTTTATGGTTCTGCGACAAAAAATTACTGAATCAAAGTTGTAGATAATTTAATTTGCAACAAAAAATGTTAACAATTTTTTTTATGAGACCAATAGATTACGAGATAAATCGTTAAAACCATTTCAACCCCTTTTTCCAAGATGGCGGCCGTGGGACAAGGGTGGCGACTCCACAAACTTGGTTTTAACCTTACACTGACCCCCCTACACATCTAAAAAATAAAATTGCGTCCTCTAAAAAACGCAACCCCAAATGTAACTTTCCAATGGACCATTGGTGTAAAGTAAAAAGATTTAGTACTGTAAAATACAACATTGTGGTACAAGTTTCGATGTCATAAAGAACGTATTAATAGTAACTGTATTGACAAAAGTATTAATCGTTGTTGTAATAACGCATACAGACTTGTTTTTTTTTTTTTTTGTAATGTGGACCATATAATAATAAAATTTTAATCTATACGAAACAGACTTTATTTTAGTAGTGTTAGGCTCAGAAAGAAAGAAGTTCAAAATGGCAGACACTATTTTCAGTTGACCGCAGATTTGTGAAAGGAGACCACATGGACCCATAGATATCGATTTTGAAAGCAAGCAGTTCAAAAACTAAAACAGATTCAAAGGCAGTATTTTTTTTTAGTTCTGAGCACAGATTCGTAATCGAAGACCATACAGACTCTCAGACATTGATTTTGAAAACAATCGGTCCAGAATCAAAAATAGTAGAATTTGACGAAATGGGAAATGAAAAGGTCACCTCATTCAATGGGACCTCGGTTTCGCCATCGCCACGTATCACAAACAAAATGAACTCGTATTGCAAAACTCCTCATACGATAACTGTGGCACAGTGTATTGTCTAATATTTTTTTTTATGGAACTGTAAAAGACATCTTAACCCACACCCATAACACAAGCTTTGCTTAGTTTGGGACTAGATAGCGCTGTGTGGGATGTCCCAGGTATTATTGTTATCACTACATATTATAAAATAAAGTCCCCCGCCGCGTCTGTCTGTCTGTCTGAACGCGACAAACTCAAAAAGTACCGAACGGATTGGCATATTATTGACATTAATGGACAGAGTGATTCAAGAGGAAATTTGTTGAAATATGACGATTATTGTTGAAGAAGTCGGAAAAAAATCAAGCCGGTTGGAAACTTTCATCGAAAATGCTGCCTAATCCTTTTGAGATATAACAAAATAATGTATGGAGAAATTGTGTCTCTTTTATAGGACTAAAGAAAAGTCCGCGATGGCATATATCTATCTTTTATAGATAGCTTACCATACTATTTTTATGGTGTAATATGATGAGGTGATTGGAAAACAATTTATACGGATATGGTATTAATCCTTATCAAATTAAATACGATATTTTCCTTCAGCATTTCATGAACATTATGATTGCCGTTTGTATTCTACAATTTAAATCAATATCTTAAGAGCCATACCGGACGACGCGACACGCGTGGTTAGGCTGAAGTTATCAATGTTGTATACAAAGAAATATTTTAGTTTGTTTTTAGGTATTTATTCTTTACTTTTTCATATATTTATAGAATTCGAAATAAAATACATTAAAAATAATCCAAGTTGGACGAACTTGCGTTACATTTAAATCTAGTGAAATCCAGTCCACATGTTCGACACAACAAGCTGATACGAGACTACGACCGTAAACACATTATGGCTCTGCTACCCGTGCGAAACCGGGGCGGATCATTAGTTATTATATAAAATAAAGCAACATTAAAAACCTGACATAAAAAAAAAAACTAATTCTTAAATAAATAAAAATAATAATGATCAAGACTAATTAGTTCTGGTATAGAGCCAAATATGTGTTGCCTCTGGTGCAGATGCGCGTGTAGTAGTAAGCAAGCTGTCAAGTAAAACCTATTTTCGAGCTGTCACTTTTTGTATATGGGTCCTTAAATAACGCATTTATGTCACACTTGTGGTACTCATCAGCCATTACACCACCAACGGTTAGGTTGGGTGGGTTAGGCAGGGTTGCCACGACGGATGACGACGTGTGGCACCAGGGTAACGTCATCGCTGTCGGTCGGTTGTTTATCACGCCTATCTTGCCCATTACTATGGAACACGCATCGATGTACCAATATAACTGGATGGACTGTCCGCGTTCTAAAGTGTCCGCGCAGAAAGTCATCCAAAACGCAATAAGTCCACTTACCGACTTTTAGTCAGTGTAATGGCTTAACACCGAATAAACATGCATAAGCGATACCGACTTGTGTCGTAAAAATATGAAAAAATACTCGTCAAAGACGCAAAAAGAGCTGAATATCGTATTTGCAGGTAACAGGTAAGTAAACATTTAATTTAACATTAGTTTATGCCTGCAGACGGTTATTCAATTATTTTTTAATTTAAGTCGAACATTATTACGATTTAATTCTTGTCACATTTCCGTACATGGTGTGACACGTCCGACCAATATAATAATAATATTTTATAAATAAATAAGTATTTCCATGGAATGACGCACACATCGGAGCGGCCGCGGGCCGCATCGACCCACGCACTTTGCGGACACTTTTGTTTACCGACTACAAATCCTTATTAATAAAATTGATAAATGGGAACACGTATGGATCCCGTGTATGGAACCTAATACAATTTTTTCCAATAATAATAAAATGTTACTAGGATTACCGGTATTATATTACCGATATGTAAGGCACACACCCCACCCTATGCCTTATGACGTATATTTGGGCACACCCCCTCACGGCACACCTCTATTTTCAACTACAAAATAATTTTCAACTCAACCGCAGTCAATCAGGTCGATTAATGTACTGTGCTGTGATGTTGTAATCAGAAAAAGAAAAAACATATGTACCTAAAATCTATTCAGATTAATTTTTCAGAATCTTTTACAAAATACGGTTCAGTACAAATATTTACTAATTGGAAAGCTATGTCTTACAGTTACGAGGAATTAGGTGTTAATGGTGCTTATTATTTTTCATCAGAATTGTAAACATTAAAACCTGTATGTACCTACTTCAAAATATTTTCTTTTTCCTAAAATTGTAGAGGTACGTGATTTATTACGACAGTGGCGTGAAAGTAATGAGCGACGCAGCGACGACGTTGTGGAGCTATGGGAAGCTGTTCTCGAAGACAACTTACACAAGCTTGGCAATGAAAGTGAGGCTTAGAAAAAAATTGCACAGCATTAGTTTTAATATTAAAAGGGTTAATTGTGAATTAATATTTTTAGACGTGTTACACTGCAGCCACATTTAGTCTGGTGATATTAGAGTAATATGAAACTTGTAGGTATTACATGTCTAATAAAATAAGTCACGCACTGGGTTTTTTCTGTATATTGCGGAGTATGAGGCAGCACTTTTGTTAAGGTTTATTTAACTACCACCCTAAAAGTATTAATAATAATTTATTTTAGAAATGCGGTAATGTATAAATAAACCATAAAATATATGTAGGTACTTGTTACAAAGGCACCACTGTCATTTAAACCTTTGAAACTATCAATAAATTACTTTTAACAATGTTCATCTTCTGGATGTCTCATCACTCTGCTTTGCATCACTTCTCGCATTGAATAAACAAACCTGACCCAACTACCGATACACCCCTAGTAAGTCAACTGGCTATTTGCTACAAGTCATCTTGAACGCACTCTTACCATAGTAAGTCCACTGACCGCCCGTACACTGAAGTCTACTCACACATACTTACGCAATCACCATTGCAATGCTTCATTGTTGTTCAGTGACAAATTCTAGAGGTTTTATTACATCCGTGGGTGGACCCTAAATATATCTTGACTGAATTTCGAATATATCAAAAAGCTTGAGGGTGGCTTAACAATAACTCAGTGTTAGGTTCAATAATTGTTTTAATAATTGTTTTGGTCAGAAATGCCTTTGTATCACATACATAGAGTATCATGGATTTTCAATGCTTTAAAAATAATCTAGAAGTTGGTCATTTTGGAAAGTGCTACTAGATATATTAGACAAATTTTAAAAAAATGTCTGTTTTGGAAAGTTGACCTGAGCATGATTGTATGTGGAACAATCTGTCACAGAGGAATAATAATAATAATAACACACACAATCACAACAACGTCTCGGCCCCAAACTAAGCATTAGCTTGTATTTTGGGTACCAAGCGAAGATACATATGACAACCAAGACCAGGTACCAATATTAATATTCATCATATAAATACTGACCCGACCTGGGATTTGAACCCGAGACCTCCAGCTTCGCAGGCAGGGTCGCTGGCCACTAGGCTAAGCGGTCGTCAAGAATGTAGTGAAGACATCATTAAATATGGTAAATATATTTGACAGCAGCGTTTGGTTTTAATAGTCATAAATGTCACTTCACTTGACATTACGCAATTTTGCGGGGCTGAAGACCGACGCGCGCGAAATTCACGGGAGTGAAAACCGTGTGCAGGGACTTCGCGCACTGAAACTCGCCATCTTACACGAGCTAGCTAGAGTATGAATGGTTAGAGTAAACCAGAAGAGGGCTTCTAGTCAATTCATACTTTTATGAAACACATTGAGCCCATTTCATTCTTTCATATATGCAGTAACAGGTTGAGATGAGAAAGAGTAATACATATTATTCGTTCAATTTTGCTGATATTATCTGAAAAAAATATGTATTTCCCAGCTTATGAACTTTAGCCCGGAAATAAGAGGATAGAGCTAGTATAAAGTATTACTTTTTAATTTGAGTAGAGGCTACCGTGCTTAAGTTCACCCCCAGGGGTACTAGTGAAGGATGTTCTCAGAAATGTCAAATATCTTTTTATAGACAATTGTATTAGGATCAGTACAAAAATGTTATGATTGACAATATTAGACATGTCCTGACCACACCACTCACTTGAAATCCTGGCAGTGAACCCAGATATGGTAGCCCCCATTTCTTATTAAATGCACTGTCCTTGCAATTCAATTTTACTGTTGCATAATCATTGCGTAATCATAGTGACTATATGTGTTAACATTCAACTACAACCCTGGAAAAATGTCTAATAGGATGTCTAATTTTTCAGAACATGTTCTGCTAGAGCAAGTCATATTCGCAGCATTAGACTGTCATCGCTATGAAGTGGCCGATGTTTGCATATCCTTACTTGCAACAGAGTTTCCAGGCAGTATGCGTGTGTCGCGTTACAGAGCTTGTCGTCTTGAAGCTGTTGAAAGGTTGTTCATTTATTTATATCTTAAGTTTTAGATTTATCCATAGAGTTATAAAATAGACACCAGCATGTGGCCAATAGAAAGTGTGGTGTCTGTTTTAATTATGGCACCAGTGGTACTCAACTCTGTGAGTCAGGTAGCGCAGGAATCATGTCACGACAGTAATAACTCATTGCGGGTTTTCATGCAAAAAATGTGAGATGGCCCTGGCTGCCAGCTGACATTACAATCAGTATTGTTTTTTAATTAAAATAAAATAGTGCCATAGTTTGCCAGCATCATTTTATTTTAATATGTAATTTTATTTTAATAAGGTAATTTTAGATATGACCTTTCTATACAACGTCTACTCTGGCAGTTTGGACTGTCCAGAGCTCCTGGCTGGGCTAGGTCTCGGGATGCCTCAGTGGTCCGCTCACGATGCCAGACGTCCGCACACTAAGTTAATGTCCCCATATGTAAAACTAATTATTTACAAAATTCTATTCTAATCAGACTGTCTAGAACTTATAATGAATTATTTTCACAAATTGACCTATTCTCAACTTCAAAATGGACTTTCAGAAACAAAGTGATTCAATTAATAGAATCTAAAACACGAATTATAAACTAAGCATAATAGGTACCTCAGGCGAATACACAACAACATTCTACATTGCACACACTCTGCACTTATTCGTGCACATATATACACACACCCTGCACTCACACGCACCCTCACACATACGTACACGCTACACACTCCTCTGTAAAACACATCACTTAAAATTATCTTAAAATTTTAAATTTGAATCATAGGCGAGCCCGGATATATAGTCTTATTGACTGTTTTGTAGTTTAAGTCTCAATAGAATAAAATGCTAAAAAATTGTGTTAATTCGTAATTAGTACAACATAATAGTAATGTAAAATGATGTAACTGTAATAACTTAATAAACTATGTCTTATAATATTTCAAAAGACATACCGAGTTATTAGGAATTAAATATTGTAAATTTATATTTTGAAAAGCATTCTTGTTATTGATTTACTAGCTTCCTGCCGGCTGCTTCGCTCGCGTGGACTACACGATTGTACCGAGACGTTAAAAGGACCGCGACGCAGCACGACACTAAGAGTTTCTAGAACATTTTGAAACTTAACTATTTAAGAAATCTCTTATTTACTTATTATACCAAATTCCATCAAAATCTGTTGAGTTCAGTCGTTTCGGAAATCAGCCGGAACAGACAGGCGCTACGATTTTCTATATATAGACAAATAGCTTGTCACGCATGACAATCTCCTTTTTATGTCTGCAAAGACACATTGAAATCTGTTCAGCCGTTTCGGAAATCAGCCGGACGGACAAACAGACAAACAGAGAGCCAAAAAGTATTCTATGTCCTCCAAGGTCTAATCTATCTCTGTACCAAATTTCGTCAAAATCGGTTTAGCGGTTTAGGCGTGAAAGCGTAACAGATAGAGAAACTTTCGTATTTGTAATATTAGTATGGATTTGTAATAAAAACTTGTTGGGTATTGAAATATAATTTGTAATTTGACTTTGTGTTTTGTTAATAACTTTACAGATATGATGAAGCTCTAGATATATTAGACAATATAATCAAGAACGACGAAACAAACGCCGCGGCACGCAAGCGCCGTGTCGCCATTTTGAAAGCGCAGGGTTTGACAACGGATGCCATTAAGGAGCTTGTGGACTATTTAAAAAAGTAAGATAATGCAGTTTACATGTTTCGAAAACATTTAACATACATACATAACCACAAGCCTCTGTTCCAAAGGGGCAGACAGAGACTATTATAGATGATCTCCACTCAGATAGTCTATTTCAGTTAATGCAGCTCATCAGTTTCCAGTGCTTAAAATTTTACTCTTCTTCAAGGTACCAAATTGATCAAGAAGGTTTTTTCCATAGTGTCCCTTACCAAATCTTCCATCATACACATCCGCTCTACATATTTCTTTTGTCACTTATTTCTATTGATCATATGGACTGCCTGCATTCTTCTTGCTTTCATGTCTTCTTGTCCCTCGAAAGTATTTGTTCTGATGAATTGCAAAAATTTTATAAAATGCTTTTTCTGACAGTCTCTATTGAATTCCGGTGATTATAGAACTACTGATTATACTACTATTATGTCATAATTTATGGCTTAACAAAAGAATGAGGTCCACAACTAGCAGAGGAGCTCTGGTAGCAGAAAAAATGATGAAGACAATGAAGACCATTCAACAAAATATATGTTTAACTTTTATTTTGTAGAATAATAATCTAAACTATGTCAATTAATCTAATAGTATTAAGTATTCAAATTAATTGGTTTATTAAACAGGTTTATGTCAGATGTAGAGGGATGGCAAGAGCTCTGCGAACTTTATCTGTCAGTGCAAGAGTACTCTAAAGCCGTGTTCTGTGCTGAGGAGTTGTTGCTGCATCAACCACATTCGCATCTATTCCATCAGCAAGTGGCTGACATACGTTATACAATGGTTAGTTAAGTTATTATTGACATTTTGATGCTTAATATGGCTCTATGAATTTTGGTTCATACTTTCCAAGTTTCAGGAAAATAAGTATGTTTTAATCAGATTATTTATTTGACTCATTTACTTGTGTATATGTATAAAATTTTATAAACACGTTTAACTGCAGAGTTATTGCCTGCGGCTTTAATACATAGAATCAATAATGTAATTATCTTCTTCTTCCTGTCTTCTCTTCTCTATATCTTGTATATATAAATAAATAGTCAAAGACAAAACAGTCCAGTGCCTTTTTCTCCTTTGTTCATCAACAGATTTTAATTTTCTCTATTTTTGTTTAGTAGCTATTGAAGAGCTTTACAGTGAGTTGCACCAAGATATAACGTAAACGTATAACGCATAAAGTAAAAATTGACAGCTATACTTTGATTAGAACGATGATGACTTTCATACCTAGTACAATCTAATGCGGACATGGAAGCCATCATGGTTCTGATCATAGTATAGCTGTCAATTTTTACTTTATGCTATATACGTTTACTTTATCACATAACAAAAAAAAAATCAAAAAGATTTATTTTTAATTTCATTTTTTATTTAATTATAATGAAAACTGTTTTGTGTTGTAAGTACATATAAAAGTGTATGTTCTCAGATATACTATGAACAAATGTATATAAAAATAAAAAGGAAATGTTGGTAACATGCAAGCTCATAATTTATATTTTCCTTATTTTCCTATTTCAATAATGATAATGATCAAATCTCAATCATTGGATGAAAATTAATTCAAATTAAAATGGCAATAATGCCAAATTGTTGTAAGTTATATACATATTGAATTATGTAATATACAATATATGAAAATTTACAATTTCTTGATGTTACATATATATTAATAATACCTGAGACATTTCACACAGCGCCATCTAGTCCCAAACTAAGTAAATCTTGTTTTCAGGGTACTAGACAGTTTATATACATATTTAAATAATTATTATATTATAATTATATAATAAATAAATTAATATACATATGTAGATATTTTACACCCAAACATGGAATAAATAGACATGTCCATCCACGCAAATATTGGTCCTGGGCGAGAATCGAACCCGCAACGGTTCTATAGTTAGAGTATCTATCCACTCTGCCAATCGGTCAGTCTTCAATCAATCAATAGTTTTTTACTCATGAATTCATGTAGTCATTACAATACTAGACAATGTTCAAAGCATAAAACATGATAAGCAGCGCTCAAACTGCTAATTATAATTAATACCTTTAAAATGTACTAACTACTATTGACTAATCATTTTCATAATAATTGTCCAGGGTGGATTGGAAAATATGGAACTGGCAAAATATTACTACTGTCAAGCGTTAGTCCTCAACCCAGACAACATGAGGGCTTTACTTGGTCTCTTTCTGGTGAGTATATATATGATGGAATCAGAGATCAGGTATTCATTTGAGACGGCGACGCAGTTAAATAAAGTTAAAATTATGGCTAAAACCCCTTGCTATAGTTACTGAATTACTAAGATTTAAAAAATTTCCGTTTTGAGATTGACCATGTGATGTGGTTTTTGTACGTACCAACAGCAGCTCTATTACTAAGATTCTGCTGTCTGTCCGTCACAGGGCTGTATCGTCTAAACTGTAATAGACACTTGAAATTTTCACTGAGTGTGTACTACTGTGGCCGCTCTACCAACAAATAATGAAAATTAAGTGAAAATTTTATTGTTGAAATTGAGATTTGGGAGGTCTGCATACAAAAAACGTGTTTTTTGACGTGATTGGTGGTTGTGAGATCACCCTTGCTTACCCTTGAAATTTTCTTGAAGTGTGTACTATTATGGCCACTAATAAAGTTATAAATTAAAGGGGGTCCCCATACAAGAAACTTGTTTTTTATGTTGTGTGGTGGTACGGAGCCTTTTATGTGAATTCCGTCTCGCATTTTGCCGGTTTTTATAGTATATGAGAAAGATAAATATCAATTTCTAGTTTTACTGCAATGACTGTGCTTTCATGTTGTAATTAACAGTGTTTTGTGTTAATGCCTATACTATAACTATAACATCAATGGGGTGTATCACTGCCCTTTTCTATCGCCAGGTGGCGCATGAGCGACAATACGCAATCGACTGTCAGTTTCATACAAAAGTTGGAATTATTATAAACATATACATAAATATATTCACAAAATATAAATGTCACAATTTGTAAGGAAGGTACCTTCGCCGAAAGCGTTATCTACAAAAGTTTTGCAAGACACACCCCATTGTTATAATTGTTTTATCTATTCAGGTGACAAATAATTTACTCAGTCAATACAAACCGACCGGTTCTACATCACGCCGCAAGGAGGCGTGGCGGCTAAATCAATGGGCTCAACAGCAAGCAGCTAGAAGACATCGTGAGGCGACATCGGCGTCTGTCAAGTGCCTGGACACTTTGCTATCAGCTTTGTCTATTTCAGAATAATGATCATTGTAACCTATAATAGGTCTGGTGATTATAATCACAGCTCTGACAGAAACGCGTCCCTATAATTAGATATACTGTATTTGAAGAATGTGCCTCTTAAAGGGCCCCATACACATTCTATATTATTGCACAATATATTGTGTAACATTATTGATGCACTATATACGGGTTTTTTTTTTTTGGTCTGTAGTCTCACATTGCAGACAATAAACTGTAAACTTCAATCTATACAAAGAGGAAAGATTTGACTTTTGTTTTTTATGGATAGACTCAAAAACTAATTAACTGATTTTTAAAATTCTTTCACCTATAGAAAAAACTACATTATCAGCGAGTAACGTGAGCTATATTTTATTTTCAAATTAGCTTTTTGCCCGCGGCTTCGCTCGCGTGGACTAGAGTACCATGACCCTGTGCGCGTTTCAAGGCAGTATTGCCTTCTGTTGAAACGGGAAAGAAAACTCGCGTCCCGGCAGAACTGTAATCCACGCGAGCGGAGCCGCGGGCGGAAAGCTAGTAACGTTTTGTATTAAATACGTTTTCAAAGAGCGGTCTTATGGAAACTATACTACATTTTGGTAATGTACTCATAAAACTTGCAAAATTTGTATAAAAATACAATAATTTAATGTGGATATACATTTTTAGTTGTACAGGTTTTATGATTTATTCGTCTAAGTTACTATCGAGTAATATATTGAATAATTATTCCATATTTAAGTTATTAAAATATTTGTAATAGTGTTATAAATTATAATATTGGTTATCGGAAATGTGGTATTTTTTACACTATAGCGGAGGGTCACTGGAGGGTAATGTTTTTCGAATGTATTTTTGTACCCTAGATATTTTTTCGATTGTGTATCGACTGATTCTGTTCCACCGGGACAATACATAGTCATACATGTGCCATTGCCATGGCCTGGCCGAGTTCCACGAATTATGCTATGGATTTTTTGCTCATGCACCATAAGCTCCATATTTAGCCCTCTAGACTATTTTCTCTTCCCTAATTTATAAAAATGACTTGACAGAAAGAGATTCAGCACAAATGATGAAATCATTAGTGTTACAAACATATATTTTGAAGGGTTACCGAAATCATATTTTTTTGGAAAAGATAGATCAATTCAGTATGTAAAGTAAAAAATAGCTTAGGCGATTCCAAAACTGTTTTGAGACAAATTGTTTTTTAGCCATATTTTGCTATTATGAGCTCTTAAAACAGTAAGATGGTAATTATTTCAAGAACTGTTTCACATCTCTATATTAATAAAATTTAAGTGTCTGTCTGTCTGTTCCGGCTAATTTCCGAAACGGCTGAACCGATTTCAATGAAACTTAGCAGACGTGCAGAGGGCATTATCGGGCGTGACATAGGGTACTTTTTGTCTGTCTGTTTGAGCTGATCTCGAAACAGCTGAACCTATTTCAATGAAACTTTGCAGACGTGCAGAGAACATTATCGGGCGTGACATAAGCTACTTTTTATCTGTTTGTTTGAGCTGATCTCCGAAACGGCTGAACCGATTTCAATGAAACTTAGCAGACTTGCAAAGGGTGTTATCGGGAGTGACATAAGCTACTTTGCGTCTGTCTGTTTGAGCTGATCTCCAAAACGGCTGAACCGATTTCAATGAAACTTGGCAGACGTACCGAGGGCATTATCGGGGGTGACATAGGCTGCTTTTTGTCTGTTCTGGCTAATCTCCGAAACGGCTGAACCGATTTCAATGCAACATCACAGATATGATAAAAAGATTATCAGGAGTGACATACAACACTTATTGTGTATCTGTCTGTCTGTCGGTCCGTCTGTTTGTTCGAACGGATCTCCGAAAGGGCTGAACTTATTTCAATAAAACATTCAAAGATGTGATAAAAAGATTTTTAGTAGTGACATACAATACTTTGTTTGTCTGTCTGTCCGTTCGTCTGTTTGAGAAATGAAATGATTTCAATGAAACTTTACAGTTGTGATTAGAAACTGTCAGGAGTGACATGCAATACTTTTTGTTTGTCTGTCTGGTCGTCTTTCTATCTGCTCGAACTAAACTCTAAAATATTTAAACCAATTTTAATGAAACTTCGCAGACATAAAGAGAGATGTGAGCGGTGCTTTTTGTTTGTCTGTCTGTCTTTACGTATGTTTGAGCTAAACTTTTAAAAATTTTAATGAAACTATGCAGACATTAAAAATAGGTTGTCAGGAGTGATTTAGGTAACTTTTTGTCCGTGTGGTTGTCTGTCTTTTTGTTTAGGCTAATCTCCAAAATGACAACTATTTCTATGAACTGTCGCGGACATAAAAAGACCCTAACTGCGGAGCCGAGGGACGCGGGTTCGATTCCCGCCTGGGACTAATATTTTTGTGCATGAACATGTCTGTTTGTTCTGTATCTGGGTGTAAAAGTATCTATATACTAGCGACCGCCCGCAGCTTCGCCTGCGTAGACTACACATTCTTGTTAAAGTGATCAATTATTAAGATTCAAGATGGTTCCTGTGTACTTTTTGCTGATATAAATTTTGGTTACTGTCATACAAACTTTTGACTCCCACCTCCCCCTTATAATTTGAAAATAAAAAACTCTGAAACACGTTGTTACTTATTTATGATTAGTGGTCGTGCCCGCTCCGCCCGGGTGGACTACAGAAACGTTCCCTATCGCATTCTCCCTCACCTCCCATTTCCTAACACTCCATTCCTAGATAACTAACATATTTAATTTGATAAGGATTCATATGTTTAAAAAACATCTTCGCAAATAGTGCATTATGTTAGAATAAATTTGATTGCCATGAAAAAGGTTATAGTAAACCAACCTTAAAAGATACACATATGCTGTAGCGGACTTTTAGTTAGTACTTTCAAAGGGGAACAGTCATGTCAGACATGATTTTTGCTTAACATCAACCGTTTACGCAGCGCACGCAACGGAAGCTCTCAAAAAGAATATTTTTTTCCGTTTGTACAACATTTTTCATTGATGCTCCACTCCTATTGGTCGTAGCTGATATAATAATAGCCTATAGCCTTCCTCGAGAAATAGACTATCCAACATAAAAAGAATTTTTCAATTCAAACCAGTAGTTCTTGAGATTAGCGCGTTCAAACAAACAAACAAACTCTTCAGCTTTATAATAGATGTATATGTATATAAATACATTGCTTATTTTGGGACTAAATGGCGCTGTTGGGAATGTCCCAGATATTATATCATTATTGAAATTAGTTTCTGAAAATTGTTTTACAGATCAAATTCCATGAATCATTCGTCGGCTGTTTTCGACCGTACTTTCTAAAAAGTAGTATCGACCATTAAACAGCACAGCGTACATTTACCGAAGGTGAGGTGTTTACACAGCAAACTTTAAAAAAAAACTAAGTATAAAATACATTATATTAACTACGTAACATCGCCACTGTGTTTCTTATTTCTTAAATTGTTCATTTCCTCAGCTCGTTCTTTTCTCTGTCGCCTAGTCAACTCTCCCATAGCAAAATATTTATCTCTGAAATTGGCAATATTCTTGTCGGGGTCCGAAGGTACATGGGGTATGCCATCATGCACTTTTTCATATGTTAATAATCTTCGTGCTGTGAGCATTGATAAAACTTGTTCGGAATTCGCTATCAACTTCAAACATGGATGCGATGGTAGTGCAGTTTCATCATATTCATCTCTGAAATTATAAAAAAAGGCATCAGGTCTTGCTGTTTTACAACCTGTAACAGGATTCACCAGATAGCAAAAACATGCTTCTATTCAGTGATATATTGTACATTTTGTGGTTCAAACTCCTTAACATGCGCTAATGTTATAATGATAACAACATTAGTAGTAAGAACATAAAAACCTGATGTTGTTTAAAAAGTTAATAGGTACTATTATATAAATTCTTACCGTACTACGGGATACCAGCACACAAGTCTTCGTCCTAAATTTAAATATTTAGCAGCAAAACTCATCAAATCACTGTATAAATGTGGTAATCCATAGTCCACTTTAGATGGTATATGGTTTTCTAGGTACTCTTCGGATAAGATATAATTGTCTTTTTCTATACCTATTTTTTCATTTGGCTCTCGTACACCATAAGGTGCTAAAAGTAAAGTTTTAAGATTGAAAAGCTTAAAATTATTTTAAATAAATCATAGTTTTGACACCAATGTGTTTGTCTGTCCATCTGTCATTCAAAAATTCACTTAAACAATATCCGTTTATTACTAAATCTGTGGCTACTGAGATGACATTTACCGGCCGACCTACATCTAGTGGCACTTGGTTAAGCTTATATTGGGGATGCCTATTGCGTCAAGTTGTATGGCTTTTGGCTTCATAGCGCAATATCAGTATGCCTATTGCGTCATTTTGTATAGTTTCCACGACGGATGGGCGGACCAATATCCGTTGATTGTTATAAAATATCACCATAAAACGATATTATTTTTACGCGGTCTCTTGCCATCTAGTGGCGACCTCTTGCCACCAAAGCACCACCACTGAGATGACATCTGACAGCTTAAGGTGGGACGTTGCCTGTCTAGTACCGCTATTTAATAATAGATGGAGCCACATTACAAAATGATTTATATTGCGCGTACAAAAAATATGTACGAAACTGATGCTTTGACAAAAAAAAGGTTGTTTAGTTTTTCCATTATTTACACTTAGTTCTTAGAGTTTCGTTGCCAATTCGCAAAAAATGGATTAATATGATTTAAACCTGTTTGTCTGTCAGTTCAACAGTTTCAAAACGTTTGTACAAAAACCTAAAATTCGTGGAAAAAAAGATTTTTCAACAGATTTAAATAATGGTTATAGTTTCGAAAGGTTTGTGGAAAAACCTTACAAATTACGGCTAAAATGTACTTTAAAATGATCTGGTCTTATTTAAAAATTATCGTCATTTGAAGACGAATTAAAGTTGGCGGTTAGTTTTGTTTGTGAATATATTTTAAAATCAGAATTATTATTTTATAGTCATACTAATTAGTATATAAACAAAGCATGCTCACGGTCAGTGATGATAGCATCAAATTTTAATTGATCCCTCCACAATGGCAGTGAGAAGTCGCTCACGATTATGTCAAGATATTGCGATTCCACTTCATACTGCTTCATGTTACTCCGTACACTCTCATCCTTTGACCTTGCCTGTATTTAAAAAAAAAAATTGTATGTGAAGAGTATAAGATGCCTGCCCATAAGATCCGCTAATATATGAAATTAGTACCCATTATTTATGCCTGTAATTACGTATAGTAGCCAATTGATGCCATTTGACAACCAGTGGCGTTTCTTTCACAAAGGCCAAAAAGCCCCGCTTTCTTTTCAAAATAAAATAACTGAATATACACTTTTTATTAGTAATTTTCTGGTTTTTCATATTTTTTTTCTGTTATCGTTTATAGTTTTTGAGTAATTGCCAAAAATCTGAACGGTTTTTTGTTAATAACAAATGCAATTTTTATCAGCAAAGAAATATGAAAAAGTCTTTTTCAGAATCATTTTCCGAATCGAATGAGTTATTTATTGCTCATATTTTTTGAACACAAGGTCTTGTTATTCCCAAAAAACGCGCTTCTCGACTAGATTATAGTTTGACTTTCAAATTGTGACAGCTGTCACTGATCAAGAGACGGCGAAATGCTATTGTAAACCCAGCTATTGCTATTGCTATGCTATTGTAGATGTCCATGTCTACTGGTACATATGATGGCGACCCTACACTAATGACATCTAGCATTCATATTTAAAATAGAAAAAAAATGCACTGTTAAACTCAACAGACACAGTAGACAAATTTTACTATGGACTACTTTGCACGAGGTCGTCGTGAGGTCGATTATCATCATATTGCAGCCACCGGTCGTCCACTGCTGGACATACGCTTCCCTCTAGAGCTCCACAACATAAGGTCTTTGTTCATAAGATAGGTAGGTACATCTACAATGTACTATCTCGTACCAGTAATAATTTTTGTATAGTAGCACAAATACAGAATGCAAGTCATTTGTAACTATATGTGTCACGAGAGAGCACAACGGGGACATCGACGGCGCGTGCGCAGTTGCGGTTCCAGATCATTTTCTAGGTTGTGTGAGATTTCCTGATAGCGTCCAGCACCCCAAAACTCTATGCAACCGTTTAACCGTGACTAAGCGACATTCAGACATAGAAGCAAAGAAATTTTTTATATAAAATTATATATAATTTTTTAAAGACATATAGGTCTCAAGAATGCGTCAGTAAACATTTTATTTAAGCTTGCATTTACTGTTCCAATTTTGGTGCCCCTTCGCACTTGGCGACTAGAGCGGCCGCTCTTCAGGCTCTACCCCGGGACCGTCTCTGTGCGAGCGAAATAGTAAGTGCTATAAAAATCTGTGCTACAGTCACACCATTAACAAATTAGCCTTACGACTACATGCCATATTAACTTATCAATGAATACATACTTGGTTACCTTTTGGCCGACGCGCGAGGGTCTTGTGCGCCCGTGCAGCATCATGTAGTCTATATCGGAACCCCACACGTACCCTTATAGACAGAATTTTTTTTTTAATTTAAGCTGAACTTCATCTGGCATCTCATTCAAAAAGATTTATTATAGTTGCTGTCGTAATTTGAAATACAATAAAAACGAAATAACTAATTAATACATTAAAATCCAACAATGAACACTAAAGTTAAAAAAAATGGATATTTTGTTTTCTGAATTTCTTCAATGGGTGCTTTTAAAATAAAGGTGGAAACATTTTTTTTAAATTCTTTTTCAATACATTTGCTATTAATACGGTCCTTATGACATCGAAACTTGAACCGTAACTTTGTATTTTATAATACTAGGCCTTTTTATTTTACACCAATCGTGACGCATGCGTAAACCGCGAAAAACAACCCGCTGGGGCCCTTAGCTCCTGCCATTATTACAAGTGAAGTATCTAGCTAATTTTAATCGCAAATGTATTGAAAAACGTCGTATGATGCTTGTACTTAGTAAGCTGGCTATTACAGTCATCAGTTTATTGTAAGCACTCGGCTTCACCTCATGCATATAAAACACCTCGACTATAGTATGCAGCTTACCATACTTGCATCATAATATACTATTAGGGTCTTATATCAATGTTTTTTTAATGCATAAAATTGTACCTCCAAAATGTGCAGCTGCCACCAGCAAAGAACCTGACCCAACAAATGGATCCAGCACAAGACAACCAGCTTCCACTTGGGCCTGGTTTGCCATTAATATAGCAAGCTGTGCATCCATGCTGGTGTTGCCAATGAATTTACGTTTTTTTAATGAATGCTGGTATATTAAATCCCGTTGCCCATCTGCTACCTGGGAAATAATTAAAATAATCATCAAGCTTTAATTAAATGGGAATAATTAAAATAATTGATAATGATTTTTCCTTGTGCTCAATCATTTGCTTTTATCAAATACCTAATTTATCAAAATGTGTGTTTTTGTATCTTGTTGGATAATTAGTAAAGTGTAAATGTTTTTAAAATGTTAAATAGATCAAATTTCGTGCAATTCTTTTTCGCAATATCATATTTTTTAAAAGTAAAATTTAAAAAAATTGTATATTTGACAATATTTACAGTTTCAGAGTTTAATTTTAAAATGTTTGAATAAAATTTATTGTTTAATACTATTTATGATTTATAAGAGTGTCTACAAGAAGAAATTACAGTAAAAACATGTTTTGTAAGTTAAACACATAAGTTTTATTTTAATTTTTTTAATAATTTTCAATATGATCCAAATATAATTAATCTTAAAAAAAATAATTGTGAAAATCTTGAAAATGGTTCACTTTTGCCCCATAGTTTTATCAATCACTTAATAACCCTGTATATAATCATGTAATAAGATTCTAATCATGTAATAAGATTCAGTAAGCAATTTAAAAAAAGGATCACTTACCCAACGTCCAAAAAACAAGTCATACGGCAATTCAGGTGGATTGTTAGGGTCTACGCCATAGAACTCGATGTAAGACAGAATCACATCTGGATTTTTCAGTTTAACAGAACCTTTTAAAGGCAAATAACTGAAGGCCTGAAAATTTAAAATTGTTAACTTTTTAATTTACATTTATAAATTATATAAGTAATTTACTGATAACTTAATTTGTAAAGATACAGGTTGTCTTGTATGGGGTTTGGTACCCATCACCATCAGAAATGGGATATATGACAAGTAATAGGAATGTGTTATAATAATTTTTATTATCATGGCTCACACCAAATATGATGGGTCACAAAGGAAACTACATTTTTCATAATTTTATTACGTAATTCTTTAAATTGTATTTATATTTTAAACAGAATTTACATTTACAGAACATAATAGTTGTTAAACTACATATCTATTGGGAGGTGAATCGAAAAATTAAAATATAGGTAGTTATTTAACAGTCTTTTATTGTTATTCCTACATTTTTTTTCATTCAAAAAATCAATATGGACTTAATTACACAATCATAAAAATCGTACTTTTAGTATGTGTTTGAACACATATCGAAGTTTACATGCTTAGCATCGCTGCGCGCGCGTCGACCAGACGATGATTACTGCCAATAAGCGGGTCCATCCAGCGGGACAAGTTTACACTCTAATGACGGTGCGCTCTTGTATGCAACGCACACAGTGTCGCTGGATTTGTCCTTAACTTATATCAACAATTTAATTATTTATATTAATTTAGTCTTTAATATTCATTTCATTTGCTTCTTATTTTTGAAAATATTATTCTGACTCACCCCCTAAAAGATTTTCAGTAAACAAATAATTATTAGTTGTCAGTATAAGATGGATAACAGGTGACAGGTGCTTGCGCACAAATTTCGAGGAATCGATGCCTGAGAAGACAGGAAGGAAATTGCTCTCCTCGCCCATTTGCCATCACCCTCGTTAATTTATGTTAGTGTGTTGTCCTTCATGCAAGTGCACGTTTATCAACTTTGCCATATTTTCATTAGGATGTTTTTAGTTGTCATTACTTTGAGTTTCACTCCTATGTCAAGTAAATTTTCACATGATAAAACGGCCTTATAAAAACGTCAAACAGTGAGGCCACGAGCATTTTCCAGTTAAATAAAAAATTCTGTGTTATTTATTGTAAGCTACATGCACAGTCGATAGGTCTTTGGTTAATAGCTGTGACCACTGTGATTGCCATGCTGTCCTAATACTCATGCAGCATGAAAGTAAAATAAAGATAGAACTAGGTACAGTTATTTTCCATCCCTTTTTCACCATGCCTAACCTTAGGGCTTTAAGGGGCTTACCTACTCTAGTTATATTATCTCAATGCTCATAACTTGTTAACTTAAAGGATTTCTCACCCATGAGCTCTCAAGCACAACTTATAATTAAATCTTCTTAATTTAAATTCATGTCTTGATAGGGGGCACCAAAGTTGTCTATTCTTCTTTGAATTGTTAATTGTTTTAAATTACTTTTTGTTAATACTTTAAAAATGATTTATAATAAACTTCCATTAATATTTTTGTATTACTACTCTTTTCTATGAATGTTCAACTTACCTCAATTTTTTCTAACTTTTCAGCCATAGAAAAATGCTTACAAAATGTCTCGACATTAACTTTGAATGACTTTTCTTCTGTGCAATAGTTCTCAATTATACTAAAAGGACAGATTTCAAATTCATTATTTTTTTCAGGTATTAGCCATTTTCCATTCAGATTATCAATTGCATATTGTAAATTTTTGTGTAGCTGTGCTTCATTATGAGCTCGACCCCATAGTTGTATGCAGCATTTCAAAGAAACAGAGCGAGATGCAATTTTCTTTGCACTATCTTCATTAGGTAACTCGACTATCCAGTATGGTTTTAGGGTACAAGGCTTTTCAATGAATTTGACAGGAATTTCATACATAGACACTATTGATTGGATCTCCTAAAAAATTTAATATTTTATTATTTAGTTGATTTTATTATAAGAATACAGTGAAGGGCTTGGGTCGATATTCTAATGCGGCCTGGTGCAAATCATATTCTTAACTATCGATTTTATATTTGGCCAAGTTGATGGTCCACCATCAAGAATAGGTCGGGTTGTGTCGCCCATGATGCGAGGAGCGACGAGCCACCAGAAGGCTCTTTATTTATTTTTTCGCAAATCTATTCGAGATATTTACTGCGTGAGGTTCTTACGCCCCTCTCAAGCACGGTTAAATATTTTGTAACTTATAGTCAGGCAACATTGTAAAGCAGTATCAAGGACTTTTATCCAACCATTTAGTGTAAATTACAGAAAAAAAAGCATTTCAATTGAACTTACCGCGTATCGGAAATCAAGATGTTCATGTGCGAACCACAATAAATAGCGAGACATCGTGATATTACGAAACATAGGTAACCTTGCCAGATTATAGTAGTTGGATTAACATGATGTTCTAGGGAAAAAATATGATAGCAAATAATTTATGCGAGTAATAAGTGGTAAAAAGGTAAAAATTAACAATATATCATAATAACCTAAAAACCTTGTACTTGTCACAGACTAGTACCACAGGACTCACAGACAGGCAGCGTACAGTTGCCACTTGTTCTGTCGTTGTCACCACCATGGAACTATTATGTACTACGTACAACTGGAAGGAGCTCTCTCTAACATTAGCGTGGTCATACGTAAACTGGTGATTAAAAAAAAAAAGTGCGAAAGGGAAGTAACCGGGTGCCTAACTATCTCTTTCTACACCACTTCTGTGTGGCTAGCATAAAATATACCACTACACTGGGAAAAGTACTATGGTGAATTTAGATTTTATTATGAGGGAACCGAGGAATAAAAAACTATGCGTCATGATAATTACGATACAGGATCTATAATTTCCGCTGATGCATTATGTTTTCCTCTTCATATTTCTCGTTTTTTATTATGGGGCTCATCCATTGCTCAACTGTTGAACATTTTTCTTATGGTAGGTAATTAGTAGCCTACAAAAGTTAGGTACCTACTGGCATTGCTTCGCAATGCATGATCTCACGTCGCGTTCTAATATCACTTCTTCTGAAAGTTCTGAATCCATTTTGATGATTTTTGTATTTGGTCACTATTTTTCAACATAGGGTAGATACAGTGGAAGAATTATCGAAATCAGCTGGTCTAATACGCCACTATGGCCGTTCCATATCCGAGCTGCTATTTCACGTCGCTGGTTGTACACAGTCGCCGAGCGGAGGTGAAGTCAGAGACGCATATTTTTTCCTCTTCACATTTCTCGTTTTTATTATGGGGGTCATCCATTGCTCGACTATTGATGAACACTTTTTTTTAGGGTAGGTAATTCACTAATTAGGCCACTGCCTATAAAGGTTACATAATAGCATTGCGAAGCAATGCCATGATTGCTCACATCGCGTTCTAATATCACTTTTTAAAATATTTTGACTTAATTCTATAGGACTTTATACACGTTTGGCCGTTAATATTTCTGAAAGTTCTGAATCGATTTTGATAATTTTTGTGTTTAGTCACTATGTTATAACTTAGGGTAGATACTGTGAAAGAATTATCGAAATCAGTTCTTTTAATTTAAAGCTGTAGCAAATCAAAAAAGTCGACTCTTTGTTTTTGCGGAGTTTTTACTAAACAACTTTATTTCTGGTTTCTTTTGCAATTTTATTTCTAGCTATTTTCTTTTCTTTTTAAACATTATTTAGGTACCGTAATTTAGCTTTATTTGGGTATCCGTTAACGCAAAGTTATAGTAGCCCTTGACTAAGCAAGAATTAATAATAAATGAAAAAGAAACGTACCTAAAAAGCATCAACGCAGGATGACAAGCTATTAGCAAAATATTAATATAACACAGGTCTTCAAAAATTTTTTTTTTTTTCGAATTTTGATTTGATAATATCATCTACTGTTAATGTTTTTTAGTGTGTTGAAACCGAAAATGAGGCTGGTAACTTTGATTTATTTTCATCTTGTTCACAATATCAAATACATAAATACATATTACATACATATTATACATTACATAAATACATAGTACATATTTCCGCTTGTCAGAATAAACGATGACGCATACTTAATCATTATTTTTATAAAAACTTTTTGTAACAATAAATATGTTTATTAGATCGTTTTCGTGTAGGAGTGTAATAAATTTGCCTATATTTCCAATATTTATGATAATAGACAAAAAACAGTGATGGCAAAAAAATCAAGAGCTTTCGGAGCATTGTAAGATACTAAATTTTCTAAAATCGGTTCGTAACTTTATCGGAAAATCGAAAACGGTGAAAAAGTCGAAATTTCCCTATTTTTCGGACAAAAAGTTGATTGTTTCAAAAACGGAAGAATTAATATCGAAAAAATAAAAAACCTTCCGAGACTGGTAGATTGTCTACAAGTTTGAAAAATAAAATTTTAAAAACGGTCGAAAACCCTGACTTGAGCATGTGCCCTTTTCATTTAATGATTTATCAGATTAGCTACCCTAGAAAGTAAGATTCGGCCTTATTTCAAGAAGTTATAAAGGTAGACGAAAACACTAGCGTCAAAAAATGCAAGAGCTTGCGTGGCTAAGTATGGTAGCACATCGAAAATTGGTCCATAACTTTCTTTGAAAATTTTTTGTCGTACAATTTTGTTCAATTTCCTCCGATAATTGCGAGAAGAGCGAAATCTGTAGATTTTTTTCTAGGAAACTTATTTTTTTTAGACCTAAATTATTAATATATATTTATAGAAATAGATAGTAATACACTATTTTACACTCTATTTTTTGTGACTTCTGGTTTTTAATATATCTTGGTATGCGGATGAGAATAGTATTTTTAAAGCTTGTTATGGTATATTTCATATTTGTTAAAATTTTTATTAATATTTAAAACGAAAGTCTTAATTTATGGTTTTATGCTGGCAACTGAAACGAGGGGAATTTGGGGAATTTTGACATTTGTCAAAGTTGAAGTTTTTGACGTCATAATACTAAGGTGTCCATAATGTTTAGATTAGTTAATAATAATACTTTGGTAGTTGCCTTTTGCCCTCTTTTGCCTATGATGTGGCCGAAATAATAGGTTGCCAGATATTTTCATTCTACTGATAACTTTCATTGAGTGTCTACGTGTTTTTTATTGTCTGAGTATTTTTAAAGTATTATTTTTATTGTTTGGTTAACTTTGTAGTTTATTTTTCTGTTTCCGAGATTCTTGGAATTATAATGTCAGTTTAATACGGTTTGTGTCTAGAAGAAGTGATATTGATAAGAAAAAGCAATCACGTGTGATAAACAACAAGCGGTAAAAATCAGATGTTTTGTTCCGTACGTCGGTCGTCGCGTCGCTCGGTGTAGTTTATTTACAAATACCTTCGACGGATTTTTATTATGAAGTAAATATATTTTTGCGTCTTGATAAATTTGTACGAGACTTTGTTAGTGTGTAAACTTCTATATTTCTGATGCGCATTGTTATTATTATTAAAATTATATTAACGGATCTTCATGATGAATTGCTTGGCGTGCAGGGCTACTGTGTCTAACGATGAATTGCTGAAATGTGCTCCGTGTGGAGGCATTTATCATTTTAAATGTTTAAACATGACTAAATCCTATTATAAGGGCCACCTAGTTGACCTCAAGCGCTCGTGGTGTTGTCCTACTTGTGTCAATATACCAAAGCGCAGGAATGACAATACTCCAACGCGCAAGGAATTCGAACCTCCGGTGCAGGCTCCGATGTCTAATGTTATTTCTATTGATGACAATAATCCATGCAAGGACGTGATGTGCGCCGATGAGACCCAAGTGCAGCAATCGTCTACATCGGGTGGAACAATCACATATGAGGATTTCGGGAAGCTGCTTGATATAAAATTAAGTGAAATACGTCTATCCTTGTCTCAGGATATCAGAGGTATGATACGGAATGAGGTTGCTGTCTCAATAGCGGGACTGAAATCTGATTTCACAGTAGTAACGGACTTCCTGACCGCGGAGCAACAAGACTTGAAAAATGATATAACAGCTATAAATGATACAGTTAAAAAACTTGTGACAGATAACAGAAAATTTTAAAGATATCTCGTTATTAGAGACTAAAATAGAACAATTAGAACAGCAAGCTCGTCAGTGCAACATAGAGATTTGCAATGTCCCTGAAAGGCGCGGAGAGAACCTCATAAAGATACTCCAAGATCTGGGTATGGCGATCAAACAAACCATCACGCATAGCGATATAACTTCGATCCATCGTGTGCCGCACGCTAGTTCCGAGAGTATTCACCCTAAAAATATTGTTGTGAAGTTTAATACCCGTATCTTACGGGATAATTTTCTCTCAGCGTTTCGATCTTATAAAGGGTTTACTACTGATAGGATCGGCATATCGGGAGAGTCACGTAAAGTATATATTAACGAACACTTGACATTAAATAATAAAAAGCTATTTCGGGATACACGTGAAGCTGCCCGAAAACATAACTTTCGTTTTGTTTGGGTCAAACACGCTGTTATCTTGGTGCGCGAAAACGAGACGTCTCCTGTCATTGCTATTCGCACTGCACGTGACTTGTCAAAAATTGCGTCTCATTGTAATAAGTAGTTCAGTACGTTTTAAAAAGTTATTAGTTTTAACTATCATTTTGAAAATCTTATGTGTAAGAGGTAGCTGTATGGGCACTTTTATAAATTACTTAATAGATGCGTTACTAGATTTATATGTTTTCATCTTTTATATTTTGTTTTCTTTATTTACTATGTGTATTGTTGTATACTCCGTGCATTTGTTTGATCTTTTTACTTCAGTAATAATGACTCATTTACATTTGCATTGGTTGGCTGATTGTTGCACTTTGGGCTGGGTGAGTCATGTTGATCATATGTTGCGGTTTATGAGCAGAAATGATTGCTTTGCAGTTATCCTTGGACTTGCTACTCTCTATTTAATTTTAGGACAGCTTTTACTGTCATCATTTACTGTTTACTGTGGGGTATTTTGTGAGTGTGAGTTGCATTCTATGCTCAACAACTTATTAAAAACTATAAAGTATAATTTGATAACTGTGCACTCGGATTCAGTTGATTACTGTAAACACTTTTACAGTAAAATATTATCATATAATAATCTACATATGCTTGCCGTAATTTTCAATTGTAATGTTTACAATTTAGTATTTTTTAAATATTTATATATATATTTGTATCGCAATAATAATAATTCTAATTTGATTGGTCTGGATGTAAATGTTGTATTTTTGTGTTATGAATCTCAGAGTAACTCTTCTCTCCCATTCTACTATACTATTCTTACGGATTTGATATCACTATTTTTCTTCTGTTTAATGCATGTACAATACCATCTCATTTATATGTCACATTACTTGTTCACACACTGCTACTGCCACTTATTATCATTAAGAGAACTTTTTAAGCTTTGGGAAACACCTATATTATTATTCAATTCCAATGGCTAATAATATAACTATATATTATCAAAACTGCAGAGGTCTAAGAAGTAAACTGAGCACTTTGTATATGAACATTTTGTCGGAGTGCTACGATATTATTGTGATCACTGAAACATGGTTAGTTCCTAATATTGCTAATAATGAATTTATCGACTCACGATACGCGGTATATCGCTGTGATAGGGATCGAGGTGCATGCGGGAAACTGGATGGTGGGGGAGTTCTGGTGGCCGTACGCCACGGTCTGCAGGCTAAACGCCGCGTACTGCAATTTACTCCTTTTTCTGATAGCAACACATCAATTTTACTACCCATAGTAGACTATCTTGTTATAGAATTTCCTTCAAGGGTACCTGGTAGACATCACATACTTAGTGCTCTGTATTTGCCGCCTAATCAGCCCTATACCACTTACAAGTCATTTTTAAATTCTTTACAATCCACCCTTATGTCCGATGATGTTGATAAATTTTATATAGTGGGTGATTTTAACATACCTACTCTTGAATGGGATTGCATCGGGGGAGTATCTGTTATTCCTAAGGTGACAAGTGCAAGTGGTCCCATTGATAGATATATAATAAATTTTTTGTCATTGATAAATGCTTCTCAATTCAATCACGTCAAAAATAACAGAGGCCGAATTTTAGATTTATTTATTTCTAACTCGAATGACTGTGTGTGTGAGTTGCCCTCCAACCCACTAATACCTCTTGACCTTGCTCATCCACCGATATGTGTGATTGCTTCTGCTGATGCTCACTTTGAATCTATGGCTCGTCAGTCTCCTCTTAGGTATCGTTACTGTGAGGGTGATTACATTGCTATCAATAATGATATAAGCGCTATGGATTGGAACAGAGTTTTAAATCATTTGCCGTCTGAAGTTGCTGTTGATTTATTTTATGAACATATCTATAAGTTTATTAAAGCGCATATTCCTAATCGACCTGTTAAATCTCATAAATTTCCTGTGTGGTTTTCTCGTCCACTAATTCATATATTTAAAAACAAAAATAACGCATGGGTAAAATGGAAAAAATACAAAAACAAATCAGATTATGACATATTTGCGCTTTATAGACGTAGGTTTAAATTATTAAGTAAAGAATGTTTTCAAAAGTATATGAGTTTTGTGGAGGGGGGCCTGCGTAGGGACATGAGAATATTTTGGTCATACGTTCGTGGTTGTAAGGATAAATCTGGAATTCCTAACTTAATAAGATATAAAAACATTGAGTCTAGTGAACCGGAGAATATTTGTAATTTGTTTTCGAAATTTTTTAGTTCTGTTTATGAGTCATGTAATAGCCTCAATTTAGACTCATTGCCGAGTGAAATTAATGACAATGCAAACGTTTTCTCAGATATTCAGATAACCAAAGATACTATTACTAATGTACTTAAATCATTGGACGTTGCCAAGGGCTCGGGCCCCGATGCCATACCCCCATTTTTTCTAAAACATACTGCAGATACTATCAGTGAACCTCTTGCTATCTTATACAATAAATGCATTGGCGATGGGATCCTTCCTCCTGTATGGAAAACTGCTAATATTACCCCTGTTCATAAAAATGGTAGTAAAAATGAAGTTGAAAACTATCGTCCTATTTCTCTGCTGTCTACACTATCGAAAGTATTTAAAAGGCTGGTTCATAATGCGATCTATCCGAGTCTACACAAAATTATTATACCTGAGCAACACGGATTCGTCAGAAAACGTTCCACTTTGAGTAACCTTGTAGTTTATACTAATTTTCTCTTTGAGAGTATGGATAGTCTTAAACAGGTTGATTCGGTTTATACTGACTTTTGCAAGGCTTTCGATAAAGTGGATCACGCAATATTACTTAAAAAAATTGCTTTCAACGGTATACGGGGCAACTTGTTGCGTTGGTTTCAATCTTATGTCACAAACAGAACGCAGGAGGTTGTAATTAATGGCTTTGCTTCAAACGTGATAACTGTAACTTCTGGTGTGCCTCAGGGATCCATTCTAGGCCCATTATTGTTTATTTTGTATATCAACGACATTGGCGTTTGTTTCAAAAATTGTCACTATTTACTTTATGCAGATGATTTGAAGATTTATTGCAATATTAACAGTGTTAGTGATTGTATCAAACTTCAAAATGATTTGGATAACCTATCAGTGTACTGCATCGCTAACAAATTGCAACTAAAATTATCTAAATGCAAGTCTATTACTTTTACAAAAAAGATTAATATCATAGATTTTTCATATGTTTTATGTAAGAAGCCTTTAAATAAGGTATCTGTAATTAAGGATCTTAGGATCATGTTAGATTCTAAGTTACACTTGGATGTTCATGTCGACCATATAACAAAGAAAGCTTTTCAGCTTTATGGCTTTGTTATGCGTACTTGTGTTAACTTTAGTAGATCAGCCTCATATATTTATCTTTATAAATTTCTTGTTAGATCACAACTTGAGTATGCGACACCAATTTGGAACCCCTTCTATGATAAATATAGTAATCAGATTGAATCAGTTCAACGTAAGTTTCTTCGTGCTGTTGATTATAAATGTCATCGAATGAGATCGTCCTATTCTCAGTTACTCAAAAAATTTTCACTAACATCTCTCAGGGAGAGAAGAGTGCTCATGGATGGGATGCTATTATATAATCTTTGCCACAGCAGATTTGATTGTAATCGATTGACCAAACAAATTTATTATCGAATACCTAGCAGCTCGAGGCGTATACGTACAACGTATCCTCATAAATTGTTCATGCCTGCGCGCACTAGATCAAATGCTGGTAAGCGTGCGCCTCTGTGTCGCATTATGAAAACATATAATAAAATTTTTTTATGATATTAATATATTTAAACTGTCACAAAGATTATTTAGGAGGGACATTTTGGCAGCTTTAGCTGAACATTTATGACTTTTTTTTTGTTTAGTGTTTGTTTTTTCTAAATTCTGTTTAGTTTAAGTGTTTTTCATTAATTTTTTTGTTATATTATATATTGTATGTTGTGTATGTTGGCAGCTCTCAATGAATTTTTATGTAACTAATTCGTGGACAGCGTAGTTGACTGTGCAATTATTATAAACTGTTTACTTATAGTTAGATATATAAGTCTTATTGTACACGTTGTTTGTTGTCCTAAATAAATAAAAATAAAAATAAATAAATTTCAATCAATATAATAATAATAATAATAATATAATAATAACACACACAATCACAACAACGTCTAGGTCCCAAACTAAGCATTTGCTTGTATTTTGGGTACCAAGCGAAGACACCACATACATATAACAACCAAGACCCGGTGCCAGTATCGATATTCATCATATAAATACTGACCCGACCTGGGATTCGAACCCGGGACCTCCAGCTTCGCAGGCAGGGTCGCTACCCACTAGGCTAAGCGGTCGTCATTATGAAAGATGGAAACCTATGTATTGTTTTAAAGAGAAACGTTTTTCGTTAAAGTACGAAAATAATTTAGTTATAATATCTGACGTCATTCTCGTTACAGATCTGACACCATACATGTAATGAATTTGACGTTATTTATGCATTTGTGAGACTTGTGTGTGTGATTTCGATGGGGTATTGAATCTGTCCGTATCTCTGGTGCCAATCGAAAGGAAAGAGGCCATCATATTAATATTTGAGATCCTTAGGTCTCGCACCAACGTTGAATTTTGAGATATTTCGGCCCTAGAAATAATGTTTCGGTACCTAGAGTCTTTTAAATTCATTTTATCCGCCGAATGATTGGGAATTTTTGAGATAGTTGGGTTTTTTCGGGAAATAAAGGAGCTTGGTTGCCTGTACGAACTTATGTTTTCAAGTTCCCACGTGCGCTCAAGGCGGTGAAGTGCGACAATATATATGAGAAATATATTTCAAACATATATATCTATAGAATCCTTGATCTTTTTAATAGCGTGTTTAGGCTCATTGGGATCGTTTCTACGAGATATTTCTTAAGTGATAGTTCTGAGGGTGTCGGCGTGCAAAAGTACCTACGCAACTGGTCGCGCTTGGATCTTTACTTCTGTAGGATTTAACTATTTTGTAAATAAAGGCGGTCAGCCATCCAATTATGAATCACATTCTAGGTAGCTTTATTTCTGTAATTAATAGGAGATTTGTTTTCAAAAGGGTATTATACATAAAGGGAGCATGCAGCTAATTTACTAAGGTGATTGAGATATCGATATTTGAAGCTTTGATTTTCAGAGTTACTAACTGATTCACAATTTATTTCTTAGGTGAGAAGCCTCCGTCGATTGATCATATTTTCTGCGGGTTGCCCGCTTTTAGTGACCAGCTCTCTTGAACTTCTGTTTGCTTGCTTCTACTTTTCTATCGAGGTGGATAGGAGTCAGGCTACTGCCGTTTATTTTATTTTTTGTAAATTTGATGATTTAACAGTATTTCGTACAAATCCAACCAGTATTTTTGATGCTATCGCAAGTTGTATTACGCGGTGGCCACGCGAGACCTCATTTTCAGTGCTTACGTTCGTGGTTTATGATCCCTTATAAATATTAAAATTACTTGTTAATAATGAATGTAAATTGATTCCCATCATTCATGTATGTTTTTTTACTCCATAATTATACTGATGTATATTTGTAGCATTTTAATTTGAAATCTGCTAAACCAATTTTGACAAATGTTCGAATTAAAGGTTCTAATTTACTAAATTACGAATAGGTTATTGACACGGACATACAGAAATCTTTATACTCATGTAAAAAAAGTTTACTTCAGTGTCACGGGTTAAGATAGGCTTAGAGAGTTTTGTTCGATGTTAGTCGAAAATTAAAAAGTTCCTGTTATGGTCTTATTTATCCTACGTAACTTTGTCACCCTAACCAGAATGAGACAATATGGCACCCACTAACGTCCTTGTTACTTTTATCTTTTTAATTCGTTTTCAAGGTCAAATTTCTAGGACCTCGAAATTTCTTCGTAGAGCTCATTCCAGTTGTACGTAGTACATATTAGTTCCATGGTCACCACCATAGACATATATATACTAGCGTAGGAGACCAACTGACATCTAAACATCGCATGACCGAAACGGAAATGAGTATGTTTGCAAAATTCACATGTGGTTGAGCCAGTTTTAGTGATGTACATGGGTGTTTTTTATATTATCGATAGCACGTAGTACTTTCATGATAATGTGTCGTTGAATTTACCGCGATATCATAAGTCGAAATCGGCAATCCTATTTATTATTTTGAATCTGCTATACTACATAATTTTTGTTTTGAGTTACTTTTCCTAACTTTTAGTTTTTTAAAATGACAAATCATCAATCAGTCAATTCAAATGCCATTTCCTTTACTACAATAAATATTTTTTTTTGTTAACAGTTGATAATAAAAAATTTGCAGAAGTAAAGAAAGCGTTAACATCATTATGGAAATGTTAATATTTAGTTGAATACAAGCCAAGTAATAAATAAAACAATATAAATAAACGATTTTTATTTTTAATTACAATACGTCACGTTGCAACGCATAACAACAAAATTTTAACTCTTTGTAAACAAAAAAATGAGAATGTACAAAACAAAAACATTTACAATAGAGAAGTTCATGATGTTCAAAATATACAATTTAACTCGATAGAATTGAAAGATAAACCAAAACTAATAAAACAGTGAAAGTTTTTTTCAAATTCGTCAATAAATGACTGAGAAATAAATTATTGGTATTTATTAATTTGACGACCGCTTAGCCTAGTGGGTAGCGACCCTGCCTACGAAGCTGGAGGTCCCGGGTTCGAATCCCAGGTCGGGTCAGTATTTATATGATGAATATCGATACTGGTACCGGGTCTTGGTTGTTATATGTATGTGATGTCTTCGCTTGGTACGCAAAACACAAGCTAATGCTTAGTTTGGGGCCACGACGTTGTAATGTGCACGTTATTATTATTATGTATTTTCGTGCGGTTTGACTGGTGGATTCTTACTGCCCATGACGTCACATTGTCTACTCGATTGAGTGTCGCGTCGTCTCACTACACCACAAATTATGCCTTGGATGCCTTGGACTAGTCTATAATATCTTTTGTTTCTTTGTGTAATAGGTAATTAAGTTTTATTTGAATATAAAGGAACAAGTTTTTGTAAAAGACATAGTGATAATTTGCCTAAAATTGATATTTTCACTGTGATGGACTTTTCTTCAAATCCATTTTATATTAGTGCTGAAATAAAGGTTTAGGCTCTAAAGTTGAAGGTCCTGGTGACATATCCCGGTAAACGTACGCTGACACCGATCGCTTGGTCTTCAGATTGACCTGTACAGAAATTACAGTTGGCATAAATGCTCTGACTTTAGATATTAAGTAATATTAGTATATTACTTAATATACTTAGTAAGCACATATGAAAAAAAAGGAACCCCTAACGGCACAAATTCAGTAGGTATAGATCCTTTCTTCAAAAGTCGTCGGTGATTTAGTTAGACAAAACAGTTATCTGTAAAATGTCTACTGCAAACCAAAGAATGTTTTCGAAGAGTCCCACCTGTTCTATTTAACATTTTTTCCATTGTTCTATGCTAACCGTGTTTACAGGAAACCTGGATATTATGAAATAGTCATCATTATCAGGAAGCATTTTTTAACACCGCAGTTTCTTGGAGGAAAATGAGGTTAAATTATTGTATACAGTAACTTCGTCATTCAAAGTTAAATTATTTACTACGTTCTTAATCAGAGAGCAGATAGAGCATCAGATTTTAAATCATAAATAAATAACGATTAAAATTAATTTTGTATATATCTTATATTTTCATTTGAAAAAGTCTTGTATTTACATATATACCCTATGTGTAGTATATATGTATAGATGTCATACTTTCTCTTACAATGTGCTGCCAGGCTAAATAAACCTCACAATATGTTTAAAAACAGTTAACGGCATCATTCCAGTGGAACAGGTGCAATTAGGTAATATCAAATTTACAAAATATTTATATTTGAAAATATCGACATACCTATCGATAGATTTTGTGCAATCCCTATGCTTAATTGTTTGATTGTAATTTTACACAATATTTTTGTATCGTACACATAATTGTTTAAAATAACAAATTATTTACAAAATAAAGTATTTACCGTATACTACTGATGTATAACCAAGTAAATTTAGGATTGCTTTTTATAAAAATAAGCATTAAGATAACAATATGTTATTGGCAGTACTTACCGGTGAAAAGTCTCTTTATTTGGATTATTAACATATGTTACAGTGCAATTTAAAACTGAACACGACACCATTTTTATCACAAGAATTAATTTTTGTAGAATTCAAAACGATTATAACACAAAATAGAAAACAAAGCTGGACCTTATTTTGACAAGTGACTAATGAAGACTAAATGTGTTCAAAGAGGTTTTATGTCAGATTTTCTTGCATTTCTTTCTCGCATGTAGGATTTCCGCAAAGAGCTGGATGTCATTCGCACACTGTGTTCCTCTCTTACGCTAGTATATATACCTTTATGAGAAGACCAACTGACATCTAAACATCGCATGACCGAAACGGAAAAGAGTATGTGTGCAAAATTCACATGTGGTTGAGCCAGTTTTAGTGATGTGCATGGGTGTTTTTTATATTATCGATAGCACATAGTACTTTCATAATAATGTGTCGTTGAAATTACCGCGTTATCATAAGTCGAAATCGGCAATCCTATTTATTATTTTGAATCTGCTATACTACATAATTTTTGTTTTCAGTTACTTTTCCTAACTTTTAGTTTTTTAAAATGACAAATCATCAATCAGTCAATTCAAATGCCATTTCCTTTACTCCAATAAATATTTTTTTTGTTAACAGTTGATAATAAAAAATTTGCAGAAGTAAAGAAAGCGTTAACATCATTATGGAAATTTTTATATTTAGTTGAATACAAGCCAAGTAATAAATAAAACAATATAAATAAACGATTTTTATTTTTAATGACCATACGTCACGTTGCAACGCATAACAACAGAATTTTAACTCTTTGTAAACAAAAAAATTAGAATGTACGAAACAAAAACATTTACAATGGAGAAGTTCATGATGTTCAAAATATACAATTTAACTCGATAGAATTGAAAGATGAACCAAAACTAATAAAACAGTGAAAGTTTTTTTTTAAATTCGTCAATAAATGACTGAGAAATAATTTATTGAAATTTATGTATTTTCGTGCGGTTTGACAGGCGGCTTCTTACTGCCCGTGACGTCACATTGCCTACTCGATCGATTGTCGTGTCGTCTCACTGCACCACCAATTATGTCTTGGATAAAATTCCTATATTTCATCCCAGTCTATAATATCTTTTGTTTCTTTATGTAATAGATAGTTAAGTTTTATTTGATTATAAACAAATTTTTGTAAAAGACAAAGTAATAATTTGCCTAAAATTGATATTTACACTGTGATGGACTTTTTTCTTTAAATTCGTCATAAATTAGTGCTGAAAAGTGCTAGTTTTTAAACTTTACACGTAAGTATTTACCTGCGTAATTATCTAAAGTCTGGTTTTTAGGGTTCCGTATCTTAATAAGAAAAAACGGGACTCTTATAAGATGTCCATCTCTGTCCGTCTTTCCCTCGGTTCGTCTTAGGCTTAACTTTTAAATTTCGAATATTTTGTTGTTTCTTTTTTAATTTTTGTTTTAATTTTGAACATTTGTTAATTAATTTTTTTTTCGTGGACTCAAAGGTTTAGGCTCTAAAGTTGAAGGTTCTGGTGATATATACCGGTAAACGTAGGCTGACACCGATCCCTTGGGCTTCAAATTGACCTGTACAGAAATTACAGTTGGCATAAATGCTCTGATCTTAGATATTAAGTATATACTACGGCGTTAGTATACTACTTAATATACTAAGTAAGCACATATGAAAAAGAAAGAAACCGCTACCGGCACGAATTCAGTGGGTATGGATCCTTTCTTCAAAAGTCGTCGGTGCTTTCGTTGGACAAAACAGTCTTCCTTGAAATGTCTACTGCAAACGAAAGAATATTTTCGAGGCGTCCAACCTGTTCTATTTAACATTCTTATCCATTGTTCTTTGGTAATTGCGTTTACAGGAAACCTGGATATTATGAAATAGTCATCATTAGCACGAATCATTTTTTAACACCGCAGTTTCTTGGAGGAAATTGAGGTTAAATTATTGTATACAGTTACTTCGTCATTCAAAGTTAAATTATTTACGACGTTCTTAATCAGAGAGCAGATAGAGCATCAGATTTTAAATCATAAATAAATAACGATTAAAATTAAATAGAGCATCAGATTTTAAATCATTTAAATTTTGAATAAATAACGATTAAAATTAATTGTGTATATATCTTATATTTTCATTTGAAAAAGTCTTGTATTTACATATATACCCTATGTGTAGTATATATGTATAGATGTCATACTTTCTCTTACAATGTGCTGCCAGGCTAAATAAACCTCACAATATGTTTAAAAACAGTTAACGGCATCATTCCAGTGGAACAGGTGCAATTAGGTAATATAAAATTTACAAAATATTTATATTTGAAAATATCGACATATCGATAGATTTTGTGCAATCCCTATGCTTAATTGTTTGATTGTAATTTTACACAATATTTTTGTATCGTACACATAATTGTTTAAAATAACAAATTATTTACAAAATAAAGTATTTACCATAGACATATATATACTAACGTAGGAGACCAACTGACATCTAAACATGGCATGACCGAAACGGAAATGAGTATGTGTGCAAAATTCACATGTGGTTGAGCCAGTTTTAGTGATGTGCATGGGTGTTTTTTATATTATCGATAGCACGTAGTACTTTCATGATAATGTGTCGTTGAAATTACCGCGATATCATAAGTCGAAATCGGCAATCCTATTTATTATTTTGAATCTGCTATACTACATAATTTTTGTTTTGAGTTACTTTTCCTAACTTTTAGTTTTTTAAAATGACAAATCATCAATCAGTCAATTCAAATACCATTTCCTTTACTCCAATAAATATTTTTTTTTTGTTAACAGTTGATAATAAAAAATTTGCAGAAGTAAAGAAAGCATTAACATCATTATGGAAATGTTAATATTTAGTTGAATACAAGCCAAGTAATAAATAAAACAATATAAATAAACGATTTTTATTTTTAATTACAATACGTCACGTTGCAACGCATAACAACAAAATTTTAACTCTTTGTAAACAAAAAAATGAGAATGTACAAAATAAAAACATTTACAATAGAGAAGTTCATGATGTTCAAAATATACAATTTAACTCGATAGAATTGAAAGATAAACCAAAACTAAAAAACAGTGAAAGTTTTTTTTAAATTCGTCAATAAATGACTGAGAAATAAATTATTGATATTTATTAATTTGACGACCGCTTAGCCTAGTGGGTAGCGACCCTGCCTACGAAGCTGGAGGTCCCGGGTTCGAATCCCAGGTCGGGTCAGTATTTATATGATGAATATCGATACTGGTACCGGGTCTTGGTTGTTATATGTATGTGATGTCTTCGCTTGGTACGCAAAACAGAAGCTAATGCTTAGTTTGGGGCCACGACGTTGTAATGTGCACGTTATTATTATTATTATGTATTTTCGTGCGGTTTGACTGGTGGATTCTTACTGCCCATGACGTCACATTGTCTACTCGATTGAGTGTCGCGTCATCTAACTACACCACAAATTATGCCTTGGATGCCTTGGACTAGTCTATAATATCTTTTGTTTCTTTGTGTAATAGGTAATTAAGTTTTATTTGAATATAAAGGAACAAGTTTTTGTAAAAGACAAAGTGATAATTTACCTAAAATTGATATTTTCACTGTGATGGACTTTTCTTCAAATCCATTTTATATTAGTGCTGAAATAAAAGTTTAGGCTCTAAAGTTGAAGGTCCTGGTGATATATCCGGGTAAACGTACGCTGACACCGATCGCTTGGTCTTCAGATTGACCTGTACAGAAATTACAGTTGGCATAAATGCTCTGACTTTAGATATTAAGTATTATTAGTATATTACTTAATATACTTAGTAAGCACATATGAAAAAAAAAGAAACCCCTAACGGCACAAATTCAGTAGGTATAGATCCTTTCTTCAAAAGTCGTCGGTGATTTAGTTAGACAAAACAGTTATCCGTAAAATGTCTACTGCAAACCAAAGAATGTTTTCGAGGAGTCCCACCTGTTCTATTTAACATTTTTTTCCATTGTTCTATGCTAACCGTGTTTACAGGAAACCTGGATATTATGAAATAGTCATCATTATCAGGAAGCATTTTTTAACACCGCAGTTTCTTGGAGGAAAATGAGGTTAAACTATTGTATACAGTAGTTTTGTCATTCAAAGTTTAAGTATTTACGACGTTCATAATCAGAGAACAGATAGAACGTCAGACTTTAAATCATAAATAAATAACGATTAAAATTAAATAGAGCATCAGATTTTAAATCATAAATAAATAACGATTAAAATTAATTGTGTATATATCTTATATTTTCATTTGAAAAAGTCTTGTATTTACATATATACCCTATGTGTAGTATATATGTATAGATGTCATACTTTCCCTTACAATGTGCTGCTAGGCTAAATAAACCTCACAATATGTTTAAAAACAGTTAACGACATCATTCCAGTGGAACAGGTGCAATTAGGTAATATCAAATTTACAAAATATTTATATTTGAAAATATCGACATATCGATACATTTTGTGCAATCCCTATGCTTCATTGTTTGATTGTAATTTTACACAATATTTTTGTATCGTACACATAATTGTTTAAAATAACAAATTATTTACAAAATAAAGTATTTACCGTATACTACTGATGTATAACCAAGTAAATTTAGGATTGCTTTTTATAAAAATAAGCATTAAGATAACAGTATGTTATTGGCAGTACTTACCGGTGAAATGTCTCTTTATTTGGATTATTAACATATGTTACAGTGCAATTTAAAACTGAACACTACACCATTTTTATCACAAGAATTAATTTTTGTAGAATTCAAAACGATTATAACACAAAATAGAAAACAAAGCTGGACCTTATTTTGACAAGTGAGTAAAGAAGACTAAATGTGTTCAAAGAGGTTTTATGTCAGATTTTCTTGCATTTCTTTCTTGCATGTAGGATTTCCGCAAAGAGCTGGATGTCATTCGCACACTGTGTTCCTCTCTTACGCTAGTATATATACCTTTATGGTCACCACAGACTGCCACAGACTATACCACGAACCACCACAGACTGTGACTCCTGTGACCACCCTGTGACCTGTGACTGTAACAGTCCACAGCGGCTAAAAAGACTTCAATCCAGGCCCTAAACATATTTAAAAAAAAAAAAACAGTCCACAGCCACAGTCACTAGGTAACAGTGGATATGAGGTTCTATGTATAACCTTAAAATAATAATTTTATAATTACGAATCTAAACATCACTAAACACTATAAATATATTTACAAAACTCTCGATGCCTAACATTGTAGTTTAATCACGTTTTTCGGCTTTAATAGTGAAGTTACTGAAACTCTTCTTTATGTATGTCTAAAAAATAAGCTGTTACTGTGGTTTATTCACTGTTTTATTTCACATCAAATACACATTACTTTTTTCTTTTATATAATGGGTAAGCGTAAAGGTCGTTGTGTAAAGAAAAACACTTCAAAGCAAGCTCAGGAGCCGGATCATTTGGTCAAAGCACCGCATTCGTTCGTCATTCACCGAGGACAGTGCTGCAAAGATCTTATTGATTTAACGAAAGATTTCCGTGAAATAATGGAACCGTTCACTGCCTCACAACTTAAAGTACGTATTATATACAGTCTTTGTTGATATTAATGGACAAATGGCTATGCAAATACTTGTATGGTTGCTGCGCATGTGAAATTGTTATAGTTTATGCCATCAGGTTGCCAACAATATTTTTATCTCTAAATCAAACTAGGTTGATCTAGTAAATGTGTATTTATCAATACATCTTCATAAATGCACCATTCATCAATCAGAAAATGACATTTTTTATATTCCTTTTCTAGAGACAAAATAAGACGAAGAATTGCATTCATAAAGGCTTTAAAACACACTCAGTAGTTTCATCATCATCATCATCATCATCAGCCCATTTTTACCCCACTGCAGGGGCTTAGGCCTCCCCCAGGGTGAGGAGGGGGGCTTGGAGCTTAAGTCCACCACGCTGCTCCACTTCGGGTTGGGAACTGTAACGTCCGCCATCTTTTGACAGCGTCCGGGACCGACTGCTTAACGTGCCCTCCGAAGCACGGTGTCAGTGATATTGTGTACTTAAGTCAGAAAAACTCATTGGTACACGCCCGGATTCGAACCATGGCCCTATGGGGCCTTATAAATTTGAGACAGATTCGTTGCGCTCTGGGCTATCACGACACGAGTAGTTTCATAGTTATTTGTAATAAGCCACCCCATTAAATTATTTTTACAGGCAAATTTACAGTGTAAGCTGAGGATAAGCTTGCTTTAAACAATTTAGTTATACATTATTAACACTTAACACTTAGTTTCCATGATAAAACAGGCCTTTTCTGACTACTTGCCAACAAACATTACAACCATATACTTACTAATAATATTTTTTTCAGGAACGGCGTAGAAACACTATAAAAGACTTCTTATCTATATCTGGTTATTTACATGTATCACATCTGCTGGTTTTCACAGAAACTAGTCTTGGTTCTTACATGAGACTGGCTAGGTTACCTCGTGGGCCGACACTCACATTTAAAATACATCAGGTTTGTTTTGTTATTTATATTATTTAAATCTATAACAGTGATATCTGCCCATGGATGATATTGTTGGGCATTTTGGGCACTTTTTGCATGCTCAGATGATAATGCATAATATTATAGACCCACCATATTGAAATCTTCACTTCTTCAGCAATAAAACATACATTAATATGATGATCCGACAAAAGGTTTTTTTAACATTTTAATGGTTCAGTTACTACCATCGTAGAGCACCCTGAGCATAGGTTATTGGTGGAAATTCTTCCTTGCTTAAATTCAACACACTAATGAGCAACCATTGAACGTGGGTGAGCCTTAACTCCTATTGTTCGTAGTAAGTCTTGATTTACCTGCTCCGTAGTAAAAAATTTTAAACAGACATTTTTTTACTGCTTGAATTTATATTTTCTCCATTTTCGAGAACATGCTTCTACAAGTAAGAAACAAATAATTACGCTATTTAAAAAACACAAGAAAAACGAAAACTATTAAATTATTTTTATAACAAACATCTAGATTATGCCTGCCAGTATCTATTTTTTCTTACCAAGGAGTATCTCTCTCAGTCTCATTTTTTATTAAGCACTCCTCGTACAAACTCTTCAGCTTCTATTTATATAGGTTTATACGTCAAAAAGTGTGGCAGTTCTACACACTAAACTTTTGGGTTTATTAAATGTTATTTCATTTTATTTTAATTAAAATTGGTTCAGATTTGCTAAAAAAATTTAAATGAAGTTTGAATTTGTAATTTTTTTTTTTTTCATAAAAATACAGGAAGACGCCACATAGTTACACAGGAATTGACTAAAGTACTAACCAATCTACTATTATATTCAAGTGAACTTTAATTAATTGCAGTACTGTTTAGCACGTGACGTACGTTCATCTCTTCGCCGACCATATGTCCTAGCCAAAGCATTCCAACACGCCCCACTTATAGTTCTCAACAGTTTTTCTGGTGAAGGCATGCACATGAAGCTGATGGCTACCATGTTTCAAAACATGTTTCCCACAATAAACATTACTACAGTAAGTTCCACTTTTTATTTTAATCGCCTCCACCGCGAAACGCGATACCGCGCATTTACTAGAACTCAAAGAGCAGAAATTTTATTCTCCGCCTGTATTTACACATGTTAGAGAGAGATAGCTACTACCTCGATTTCGCCATTATAATAACTACTTATCAGGATTTCGCGTATTGCGTCAGAGGCTAGCAACACTCAGGAAGTTTTATAACCTATAATAAAAACATAAGTAGTTGCTATTATTATTATTACTTATTTTGACTGACCGATTGCCCAAGTGGTTAGAGACCCTAACTACAGAGTCTAGGGTCGCGAGTTCGTTTTCGGCCTGAGACAAATATTTGTGTGCACGAACAGGTCTATTTGTTCTGTGCCTGGGTGTAAAAAAATAATGTATAATTAAAAACAAAAAAATATTTTAGTATATTTACCAGTCGTCTAGTATTCTATAATACAAGCATAATACTTGCTTACTTTGGGACTATATGGCGCTGTGTGATGTCCCAGGTATTATTATTATTTAGACATACTTTAAACGTCTTAAAAGCATCAACGAAATATAAGAATTGAATAGAACAGAATAATATAAGAATATAAACGAATGTATATTTTCAGGTGAAATTAAAGAACATTAGGCGCTGTGTTTTAATGAACTACAATCCGAACACAAAGCTTGTAGATATGCGGCACTACGCCATAAAAGCCACCCCTGTGGGACTCAATAAGGGAACTAAGAAGGTTGGTAATATTAAGAAAGAAATATCAACTATAAGGTCGAGAAAGAAATGTAACTATAGGTCGATAACTGTAAACTTGCGGCATCTCAAAAGGGTTAATATCGGCTAATCGGCGCATTTTAAATTAGTAGCGCGACGACATAGGCGCCACAAGTTTATAATAGGTTAGGTCCACTCTTTTTAACATTCCGTTTTTACGTTTTCTATCAAAAATAACATTCAAAATAAAAAACTGGCTTCGTCCTATTAATTTTTAAAAATAAGGAATTTGAGTTATTAATTTTCCAAATGGTGATTGACGATACTAGATATAGCGACATATTAACGATTCCATAGAGAGTATAGAGTTCAAATTGATTCTAAGCTACTGATTGACAACTGTTTGCTTAGGAGATTTTAAGAAAAAAAAATGGTTTTTTAGTTCTTAATTTTTCAAAATGATGATTGACAAGACAGGAAATGACGACATATTAACAATTCCATAGATAGCATAGAGTTGAAATGATTCTATGCCACTGATTGATAACTGCTTGGCTAGGAGTTTTTTTTTTCGAAATGGTATTAGCTTATAATATAGTTTGTGAGCTTATAATTACCACATTTTTCAACTGAAATGTTGTTTATAAGTTTTGTTATTGTGTAGTTTTTTTTAATATACCTATTCTTGTTAAATATAATATATTTAATAATAATCAAGTAGCCTATTATGGATTAAGTTTCAGCTCAATCTGTGTGCTGTTTATACCACAATCAATAAATATGTAGAATGTATACAATATTAGATTTTTGTGTAAATAGGTACATGTAAAACTATGTGATGATATAATTCCAGATGGTGCAAGGTAAAATACCCAATCTTCAAAGATGTACAGACTTCTCGGAATTTTTCGATAAGTAAGTTTTTTTATTGTACAAAACATTTCAAAATGTTATAAAAAATTAGGTATGTCCAGTTTTTAAAATATTCATGGATCATTTTAAGAATTTTATTCCAATAATAAATTTTTCTATCGAATAAATGTGTTTTAAAACAGGATTACTGGTGGTATGTCACAATCTTATTAAGAGGTTGTAAAGGAAGTCATTGGTTATTAAATGATTGATAAAACTATATAACATTCACAATATTATTACTTTTGAATAAAAGCCAGATGACAACCTTGAAAATTCTCAAAAAAAAAAACACAAACATATCAAATATGTTTTTACTGTTATTTCTTTTTGTAGATATTCTAATAAATCATAAATAACATTAAACAATAAATTATATTGAAACATTTTAAAATTAGGGTTTTTAAACTGTAAAGATTGTCCCATTTACTAATTCCCTTAGATAAAAATTATGATATGGGGAAAAAAAATCTATAAAATTTGAACTGTGTAACATTTTAAAAACATCGACACTTTACTAGCTATCCAAGAAAATGCAAAAACTGCACATAAGTTTGAAAAATTGTTTGAAAAAATCAAGGAATTAGGAACAAGGAAAAATCACCTAAAGTGTCACAATCAGTAAAATAATGAAAGCATGTTCTTTCTATCACCAGTTTTCATTTTAGTTTAAAAAAAACTTGCTCGCCCATACACGCGTAATTCAAAATCATCAACATTAAAAATACAAAATTTGTATTGTTTCATGTTAGAAAAATATATTTCTATAAATTTTACGACAGTTTTGTGATACACTTTACTTATTAAGATGGTAAAATTAATATAATAATGTGAAGTTTCTTACTACTGGTCCAATTTTTGTATGGATATCAGTAGTATTGTTTAAACTTAATTTATAATTCATTTTCAAAATTAAAGCCTCTGTTTCGAACGCAAAACCAATTTCTTTTCCTTATTTAACTTTTTGCTACACTAAGTAGATAAAATGTTCTATATCTCTAATTTTTGAAAAATTGGTTATATTATCGTTTAAAATTTGAGGTTTCTGGGAGTTAATTTATTAAAGTTTTTAATTTGTATAAATAGGTCTATACTGTCTAATCAAATAAGTGCAATTTATTTTTATTATAAAATATTTTTATTTAAAGTCTTAAACCCCACTTATCGGCCGGTCCATACTATGCCAATCTCTTCTGCTGAATCGCCCCTTTCTCAGATCGGTGAAATCATTTTGCCGGTCCCGCGGTAACGAGAGAAAATCATCTTAGTGGTGGTACAGCAGCAGTGAACGTGATGGTAAATGACGACAGCGACGAAATGTTTTGAGACGCGACGGCCTAAGACGTCATCCACGCCGTACCAGTCTTGCGATCGCACTGCACAAGATGATTGTCCTCGTAGTGTTGGAAATCGTTTGTGCTTGTAATGAAAAGGCCTCGCAAATAATGCGGATGAATTCCTCAATTTTCGCGACAAATATTCGGGTTGCTAGTCGCTCAACGCTGCTGTTCAATTGAGTCACTCGTCGCTTCTAAGTCCATGCGGACCTGTTTAATTTAATCGAATCATACAGATAGCGAAGCTCCCCGCCGCTTCCCAACTAGAGACATGGTAAGACATTTACTGTACGAGACGAAGCGTTCCATTCAGCGCAGAGGGGGGACCGTCCACATAATTTTATACACACGGAAAGTTACACCACTTGATGTTGTTTTTTGCTTTTAGACATGTTTTTACCATTGATTTAACAAATTAATAATAAGGATTTGTAGTCGGTAACCAAAAGCGAAATAAAAGCGTCCGCCACATGCGTGGGCTGATATGGCCGCGGCCCAACTCCGTTGTGCGTGTCAGTGCATGCAAATACTCATTGCAGGTTGGACGTGACACACTGTTTACGGGAATGTGACGAGAATCAAATCGAGATAATGTTCAAATTACATTAAAAATAATCGAATAGCCGTCTGCAAGCATAAACTAATGTTAAATTATAATGTTTACTTACCGCAAATACGATATTCAGCTCTTTTTTGCGTCTTTGACGAGTAGTTTTACAAATTTTTACGACACAAGTCGGCATCGCGCACGCTTATTCGGCGCTAAGCCATTACACGACTAAAAGTCTGTTGGTGGACTTATTGCGTTTTGGATGACTTCATGCGCGGACACTTTAGAACGCGGGCAGCCCATACAGTTATATTATTGGTAAATTAATGGTTTTTACATTTCACAGCACAATTGGGAGTTTCGCGATGAAAAATAAATTTATTTGCTAACGGGCATATTGCCGACTAACGACTAGCGGTAAGCACACACTACTAGTGAAGTGTACGAGCGGTCGCTCTTTCGATAGCGTGCTGTGGTTCTATTGGAGAGAGGGACGGGCGCGTTTCGCTATTTCTATCAATTGAACGAAGAATCCAGTCAGACATTCTTTCTCGCCTTTCGTCCGTCGTTATGGCGTTGTTCCATGCCGTTTTCGGCACAAATGATCCTGTCGCCATTGTCATCTTTTAAATCGCTAGTCGTTGTGCACGCAGCGGACACGTAATGACGCAGTTATAGTTTTCTGTGCTTTTGAGCTACAGTAACAAAAAAACATTTGAATCGTTTCAGAGCTGCGCTTTTGTCGGAGAGCGAGTTTGAAGACGATCCCAACTCGCAGGTGGTGCTCCCGCAACATTTGGCCACCAGAGGCGCCGCAGCTAACTCCAAGTCTGCTATAAGGCTTGTTGAATTGGGCCCCCGGATTTCATTTCAACTTATAAAGGTATTTTTATGACAAGTTTTTTTTTCTGTTGTGATAGGAGAATGTAGGCAGGCGGCTTAATGTGTAGTTACACCGAGCTTTGTATTAGTTCAATAGAGGGGTACTGTTGGCCGTTTAGTTTGAGAGCCAAAGTTATTACGTTTGAAACATGGGATGAAAACGGGAGACGTTAGATATTTGTGTCTAGGTGTTTGTATATTACCCGTCACAGCTAGTTACAGACTACTGAATGAAAGGCAGATACCAATACAAAAATTTGGAAGTAAATAAAGTTGAGTTAAAAAAACGTGCCCCTTCTAGTGTGCTACATTTAAAGTTCGGTGGTGTTATATGTAGTACGGTCAGAACGTCGTATTAGGAATTTGGACTAATTTTCGTCTCGAAAGCCCGCAAAAAAAAAATTATGTCTTTTCGTACTATGATTCACTTTATTACATACTTCCTGAATCATATGAGATAGTAAAAAACTTTAGAAGATTCTTATTTTATTCCATTTTTTATACCAGTAGGTACATTTACATCGTATTTTAGGTTTAATAATTTGAAGTTGGGCTTAGACTGAAGGAAAAAGTATAGAGGCGCTGTGAACAGATTATTGAAGCATCAAAACCTTGCCGAATCGTTTGTGTGTGCAGGTCAAATGCACACATAAACAACAAAACACGCCGGGCGAGTACAGTGGTAGCGCGGTATGGCGCATGAAATGGACTAAAAATGATTCTAAGCTAAAAAAAAGTGTAATGAAATAATTTTTCATAAATAATTTGTTATTCAAAGCATAAACGGTTACATATATAAATGTGTCGTGGCGTCTTGTCTATGCACTCTTCTAGTCTGAGAAGCCGAGTATAAATAGTAGAAATGCCAGGATAAAAACATTTTATAAAGTTTCCAGTTACTATATATAATATTACCATAATCATGATAGTTTCCTGCTATTTGATGAATACTTATTACTTTCCAGGTGGAAGACGGTTTAATGGATGGAGAAGTGTTATTCCATGAGTTAATAGAGAAAACTGAAGCGGAAAAAACACTCATTAAGAAGAAAAGGGAGGAGAAGAAGTAATTGAATTTTACCAATGACATTTAATTTCTCCTTCATTTTTATAAACACCTTACAGATAGTTACCAAAAGTCTAACCGAACTGATAGTATGATTTTTTTTTAATGATTTCAAAATACCTACATGTCAAAGCATACTAACAGAGTAAAAATATTTTTGAGTTTACGTTTCACAAACTAATTAGTAATGGAAAAATGATAGGTTCAATGGTATGTGTCACGCCAAACTTTTGTAGATGACGCTCTCGGCGAACATTCCTTTTTTAGGTATTGTGACATTTATATTTTGTGATTATATTTATATATATGACATTCCAAATTTCGTATGAAATTGACAGTCGATTGAGTGCCGTCGCTCATGCGCCACCTGGCGAGAGAAAAGGGCAGTTATACACCCCATTATTTAAATCGCCCGTTAACCGCTTTTCACCAAATCAGTTAAAATTTATTGTGATTTATTTATAAAATGCTACCAATATTAAACATTGTATGTGTAAAAAAATTACTTCTTTTTCTAAGCTATGTTTTGATCATAACGGTTGAGAAATGCTCACATTTCGCAAAAAATTTAAACTGACTGGTAAATAGCGGTCGCCACGTAGCAGTATAACATCTAAGCCACTGTCCAAGGCGAGTCCTGAAACGATGAAACAAAAGTGTTGCCAAGCATATTTTCTTTTCGCAGTTTTAAAATTGTAAATGGCATAAATAAGTACCGAAAATGGAATTTCTTTTTAGAACCTATATCGAAATGAGATAATTTCACGAAAACATAGAAAATAATAGTGTAATGGAAAAAAAATTTAACAGAATATTTATTGTAATTTATTTTTGTAATACATTATTAATTAAAACAAAAAGGGGCGTAGTGAAACGAGACTTATGATATTAAAATAGTCACGTTTACTATAGTATTTAAAGAAAAAAAAAATCGAAAACATAGGACATTAACAGTAACATTTTAGTCAAAAATTTTATGAATAGCTCATGTAAATTGTCCAAATTATTATAGTGTAAGATCCCGTTCCACCGTGTGAACCCTAAATTCCTTTCCCAGGCGAAATATTGTTGGTATACAATAAAATATATTAATAGCATTACAAAGGAGGGTTGGCTCTCTAAATTCGGTTTATGCTATTTTTTAATTAAAATTGTTTAATTAATTTTAACGTAATTATAAAATTAAAGTAATTAAAATATTAGAATAATTTTTTAATAATCCAAAAATTATAAAAACAAAATGAGTTCTGGTAAAAATCAAACTTTGTTTCCCATTAGAGCAATAATAATAATGATAATTAAAACTTTTGTTGGTGTCGGAATATATCTTGGAAGGTACACATTTTGGAGCGTGCAATAACTTTTGGCCCAAAAATGTGCATGAGAAAAGTGTTCTAATTAATGAAAAAACCAAAAATTTTACAATTTTAATTTAAAATAGTCTGGAATGAATTAAGGGTGCCAACCGTCCTTAGTATTGTTTATTAGTATATTTTTCAATACATTTGCTATTAATACGATTTTTATGACATCGAAACTTGTACCGCAATGTTGTATTTTACAGTTTCATTTTACAGTATTTTATTTTACACCAATCACAAACAAGCATTGTGTTTGTAAAGCATGCGTAAACCGCAAAAAGCAACCCGCTCGCGACCCTAGCTCCCGCCATTATTATATTTGAAGTATCTATCTAATTTTAATCGCAAATGTGTTGAAAAACGTCGTATGATGCTCGTACTCACTAAGCTGTTTATTATAGTCATCGGTTTATTACAAGCCCTCGGCTTCGCCTCCTCGTGCCTACACGTATAAACACCTCGACTATAATATGCAGCTTACCGTACTCGCATCATAATGTACCATTACGGTACATGAACAATATTTCGCCTGCGAAAATAACGAGGGGTTCACAAAATAGATCGGGATGTTTTACTATTACGCTTCTATTAAACTTATCATCTCTAAAAGAAATTATTATTTGTTATAATTAGGAGGCTAAAGGATAAACGCAAGGCTACCCAAGATGAAAACATCAAGCGCAAACAGTCCAAGAAAGAAGAATTGAAGCAAAAATCTTTAGAAGGAATCAAAAAGAAGAAAGAAATGACTGAAAGTCAACGGTGAGTACATTTATTGTGTTTAGACTCGAGGTGTTTACTCACAGCTGATGATTGAGGTTATTAACCTTTTGAATGCCATTGCTGGATACATGTAGGGCTAAAATCAGACGAGCATGTTAACCGACTTCAAAAAAGGAGGCTCTCAATTTGACTGCTTTTGTGTGTGTGTGTGTGTCTCTCTCTGTGTGTGTGTATGTTACTTGATATCTTTGCCGATTTTGAACTGATTTGATTGCCTCCTTTTTAATCGATAGGCTATACTAGAGGTCGGTGTATTTTAAAAATATATATTTTACATCTAAGGGTAGAAAATTAGGGAATGAATTTCGTTTATTTGAATTTCGCCCAGTTTTTGTTAACAGATTTTAATTAAATATGATACAGGTGCAGGTCCATAGAAACTAAAGTATTATGATGACCTAGAACTGATATGTTAATGCAAATGGCAGGCAGACATTAATAAAATAGAAGCGTCTGTCTGTGATTTCAAAGTAAATGTTTTTGTTAATGTAAACATACTGAATTGAGGTATTCTTACTTTAAATTTGAAATGACAAAGAACAAAGAAGAAAGTATTAAATTTTAGGGAACAAAAAGAAATGGATCTCCCCTTTATTATATTAAGAAGTGATTAGTTTAATTACGATTTATACAAACTTATTGTCCACGCGGGAGGTCACTAGTTATCTATTGTTTTTCAGCAAACTTTCTGGTAATTATTAGCTAGGGAATGTCGATACCCGACGTTCAGGACTACACATACCAATAGTATGAAAGCTACTAGGTGTGGATACAAGATTTCACTCAAAGTGAGGTAGGAATTTTCGCGTTATTTTACTTACCTTCGAGAAAATTTTTTGTAAACAAAATTTTATCAAATTAAAATTTGATTGAGATTGGTCAAAACAAAGTTCTTCTGTGCGAATCTGGGGGTAAAGTTACATCTACTGCCCCTCTACTTGTATTATTATTCCATAGGCAACTTGTTTTTTTTTGCAGTTTAATGGAACTGGCAGCAGCTGAAACTCAAAATGCGGCAGAATCGGATGAAGAAAAAGATGCTGACTATTATAGAAAGGAAGTTGGCCAGGAACCTGACCAAGGTATCTATTATTTGAACGAATTTGATTTGAGTCAAGCTTCAGAATATCTTCAAATATGACTTAGGTTCCTTTTAGTTTTATTTGGGCTTAAAAATGGATACTTCATCCCACCCACCCACATCACCCACATCAAACTGGCAGGAAGTTTAAAACACCCCATGTATATAACGAGTACTGTGATTGTGGCAAATTACTAAGAAATTAATATTAGGGGTTGATGTATGAAACTGCGGTTTGATGTGGGAAAAGATGAAACTAGAAATTACTATGAAAAATATTTCATCAGAATAATTACCATTACTCTGTACGAATTTCTGCCAATATGGTACTTGACTAAAGTTGACTACTATTGAATATATATTTATCAAGAAAATATGAAAATGGACTTCATATTTATATAACAAAATTTATAAACAAAATTATGCTTTTAAAATTTTAACTGTGTCTATTTCTTGCAAAACTATAATCACCATTATTTTATGCTATTACGTTGAAAAAACAATATATGACATTGATTGTTTTTAGTAACTATGTAACAGTATATGTATGTTATAACGCTAAAGTTATTATTTTGAATGGCCTGACGTCACGCATAGGTACGTCATGCGGTATTGCCCTCTCTGTCTAACAAGACATTTTAAACATTCATAACTTTGTTAATAATTATTTATTTAAAAAAATCTTTCACTCTTATATTATTTAGAAAATTCTTTCATATACAATAATTAAAAAAAAAAAATAGTCAACTAACATGTTGTAGGGAGATCATAAAAGCCTTTGTGATAGAACTCTACAGAGCAGAAATCAAAGTTCGTAAACGCGATTTGTACTGCTTCTCCGAAGTAAACTTTTTATATGGAGAGAGGTTGTCCGGAAAATAACGGAAAAAATAGTGTTGGTAAGAGCCAAGTCCGTAGACAGGATGACAAAGGGTTTTTAAGTATAACTCCTGTAGCGTTGAAATGGTTTCTTGTACAGTACAGGTCTTACGTTATCGTGAAATAATAATGGTGAAGATTGTTTGACCATCAGCAGCTGTTTTTTTAATTCTGCCTATTTGACAACAAATATTGTGGATATGCTAATCTCAATGTATTCTGCTAATTCTGAAGCAGATTGATATGGATCAGTTTCCATTATGGTCTGTTGGTACATTTTGAAACGCGCGATGCGTTCATGTTTCATGTTCCTCCACACATCGTATTGATGTTACGAGACGTATTTGCTACGTTAATGCCACTATGGAAATCATATTCAAAAATTACTGGAATTTATACTTGTCTATGTTTTTATTGATTTTGAATTTAGAACACTGAATTTTATTTGAAAAAACCTCCAAATCAGAAAGTATCACCATACAAGTTTTATTTTAATTCAGAATGGCCAGTAGGTAGAACGACAATTTCACACTTAAATACCTATTGTGTCTGTGCTTATTAAATTTAAAGTTAGAATATTCATTGATGCATTTAAATATGAACTAGACATTTATTCTTATTATTTAATTACAGATCTTTTCACCGATAATAAATCGTCAAGAAAACGGAAGTCCGACGACAAGTCAGTGCGAGGTTTCAAAAAAATGAGACTAGATAAAAGACTCAAAAAGAAATTTGGCAATAACGAAGATGTTAATAAAAAGAGGAAATTTTCTAATGCGCCGCCCAAAAATAAGAACAATAAAAATCAAAGAGAAAGAAAAGTTTTCGGGGGAAAAATAAATAGAAATAAATTTGGTAGAAACAATTCGACAAAAACACATAATAAGCGGGAGCCAAAAATTAAAAGCAAAAATAAGGGAAGAAATAAATAGTGACTAGCTTAATATTAATGTGGAAACTTTATTAAATCACTCTTTTGAATTACAATATTTAATTTTATTCTAAACTACCTATTGATTGCGGTTTCGTCTTTGTAATTTTTAAAAGGAGGCGCGTTGTAGAATGGTTTAAGAAAAATTCTTACCCTGAAATGTTAATAATCTACATACAAGGCAAAAACTTGTGTTCTCAAAGTTATATCTGTCCCAGGCTTTACGGGACGGCGAGGGGCAATAAAATTCGTTCTAGCGTGTTGGTTTGATATCGGTCAAAAGTAAATACATTTCAGTCATAAATCAGGAGGGAAAATTGCGTATATTCCCTTCTCCTCCTTCGCCGTATCCGCGTCTGTCTGCAGAAATTTATTTTCGAGCCTGTTTGGCGATATGAAGTAAATTATGACGAACAAATCGGTTCGTCAGACACAATGCGAGGTCGAAAGGTTCCGGACGCCTTGACGGATATTCGAATGGACTAAATCACTTCACTATTAAAATCTGATTGAATTTAGGAAAATACAGTGATCCCGTTACAAGGTTGGCAAACGATGTACACACCGAGATCTCGAAACAGTCCTCGGAATTTTTGGATCTACAGTTAGTACTGTTAACTTTGCGATTCGAGACAATTCGAGAACAAACGAGAATGTTTGATGTTTCTCATTTTGCGAATGACAAAATTATTAGGCCCATGTGATTTGAACCGTTTGACCAAAACCAGTAGAAGTGAAACAACGCCACTAATTTGTACATTTACGTTTTGTCATCCATACACAAAATATTATCTCTAGTCTTTGTCACTTAACAAGCAATGAAGCACTGCAATGGCGGCCGTGTAAGCATGTACGAGTGGAACTTCACAGTATACTTGCGGTTGGTAGACTTACTATGGTATGAGTGCGTTCAAGTTGACGCTTGTGTACATAGCCAGCTGACTTACTAGGGGTGCATCGGTAGTTAACTCGCGATGCTACACCCGAGTATTCCTAGGTTCATGTTGAGATCTCTATCACTAAGGACAAATATAAATTCCTTTTTAACTGAACGATCAAAACTTGCAATAATACAAATCAAAACATTTTCCCATTTGTTTATTAAATAACTGAATCAATACATTAATTCACAATGTAGAATGAATTGGTCCACTTGTATATTGTTTTTGTACTTTTACATTGTTTATAATTTACCAGTTCTTGAACATGAGCGAGATTGTAAACAAAAAAGAGGTAGCCAATTTTCAAATCGCTATAGGCAAATTAATAAAATAATTACAAGAGAGTATTTTCTATGTATATAACAGAACATTACAACTACCTATAAAAATTAATATTCATCCATAGAACACTTGAAATAAGAAATATACTGATTGTGTGAATGGACCTCAACCTTATTCTGGATAAGATGCTACTTAGTTTTGAAATGAGTTTGGGCAGATCCATCAACATAGCGGTTACTGCCCGCACCTTGAAGGTTACCAAGTTCAATGGTCCAAGTATTTCATTTTACATTTACAACCAGTAACAGACTACAACAATAAACTGATTTTTTCTTCAAAAAAATAGTACTGTTGCATAGCACGTACGACGGAAACTAAAAATGTTACAGTGATATCTCAAAAAGTATGGTTAGATCTGTTAGGTTATTGCATATAAATTAACCTTTTAACTAGTCATCAATAATTTGTCTCTGTTAATTAAATGGGTCGTGACCTTCAATCTGACCGAATATGATTAATGAGTAGCGAATAGGTTAATTGTATACTGTAGCAAACATTCAATTGAATATTGGTATACATAAGATTTATATTACTTGATCTATATCAAAAACACAATATCATCAGCGAGCATAACTTGATTTTCGTCCGTCATGCGGCGCAACGCTGCTTGTATTTCGCTTTCGGTGTATGGTGCATGTGCATACAGGCTGTTCACGTTGTTCGTGATACGATTCAGAGGCAAAGAACTTGCTCGCTCGTCGCGGAATAGCTGCTGGAGTGCCGATTTAAACTGGGCCAACCTGGATTGAAGACATATATTCAGTTGACTCTGAGTAAATATTGTATCACTTTACCTTACTTTGGTTTGTGAACAACGAAATTTTATCAGTTATCAATCAAAAACATACAACAGACATTTAAGTGTTTTTGGAAATGTAATAATAAATATGAATGGAAAAACATCTATTGTCTAGGCGTTCCGCCAACATACAATTTGGGTGTCGTGATAGCCGAGTGGTGGCGAGCCGGCTTCTTATTTAGAAGACGGTCGTGGTTCGATTCCCAGAAATCGGCACGTACCAATGAGTTTTTTCTGACTTAATTGCATAATTATCACTGACTACGTGCTTCGGAAACGTTAAGCCGTCGGACCCTGTTGTCATCATTAGATGGCAGTCGTTAAAATCCACAAACCCACACTGGAGCAGCGTGGTGGATTAAACTCCCAGCATCCTCATCCCTAGGGGAGGCCCTGTGCCCCTGCACTGAGATGTAATCGGCTGAAATATAATATATATACAACTTCTCACCCACTTACGTTACCTCCCATACCCCGCGATACGCTCACAAGCGCCAAGCCATTCAGGACGTTCGGTGAATTGTTACCGACTCATTTTAAGACACGTTTCGTTGTTATAACATGCCTATCTTATAACGCCCTTTCACGCGTCCTCGAACAATCTATGATTAATGCCAACCTTCCAGACTCGATTGTGCCCTGCGATGCCCTTGTCGTGGGTGGGAGCTGCGAGGCACGCGCCGCCGCCAACACTGGCTCCACTTCGTCGTCTGACGAGAACACATATGGGTCTCGAGCACCGGCCTGTAATATACGACTTGGTTGTACAAGGCACGGAATAAGGAAAAACATTGGAAATGTTACAATGGCTAATTAAAATACAATTTATAAACTACAGAACACATTGCATACTGCGTTCCATTTGTATTGTATGTGAATACTTCGACCACCTAGCCCTTCCAATGACTCATTGTTTGTTCTGTGGTATTCTTTGTGCAAGTTTACTGGCTATCGGACTGGGCATGGCTCATTTAAAAAGTTATTTTTATTTTTTATAGCAAGAGTGGCGCTGACCCTATGGAGATGCAAAATAAAGGCAAATTGACATCGATTTGCGGGATAGAACATGTTACATAAGCTCACTTCACATATTACATATGCTCGTCACAGGAAAATTCCACATCTATCACACCTGATTCGAACAGTCAATGGCAGAACAAATATCGTGGACACATTAAGTTCCGCGCGTAGCTTTAAACAAAATGTACCTGGTGTTTGTCTGAAAGTAGTCCAAACTTATAGAGTGTGTAGAGTTTACCGAACTAAACAAAAACTTTAAAAATAAAATTTAACCTTTTAACTAGTCATCAATCACTATCAATCAATTGTCTATGTTAATTAAATTACCTTCAATCTCACCAAATATGGTTAATGAGTAGTGAATAGGTTAAACATGGTTGTCTCGGTAACCGTTAGTTCGCGCCATATGCTCACATAAAACATTTTTAGTTCGGTAAGCTCTAGACGCTCTATAAGTTTGGAGTACGTTCGGCCGAACACGCCGTATACCTAGAACAACCAAGAAGTTATCTATCACAACAACTACTAGGTTGCTGAATCAAATGAATGTGAGTGAACTAACGTGGCAACCATGTTTGATGATCGTCAAAGATAAAACTGGAAGCGTTCGCAACAAAATGAGACCGGATTAAGGCTACAACAATACATGGAGACGTAACGATTTTATTCAATACTCATTTAAATACACTTGTAAAATTCATAATAATTAGAAAGTAAATAACTCTATCATGGAAGTGTTTGTTATTTTAATACAAATTACTAGCTTTTTGCACTAAGTTCTGTCCATCCACAATAATGTAGCCGACCCGTCAAATCAATCTCAATCAGCTTTTTATTGAGTTGAGATAACACCCAGCTCCATCCACATTTTTTCTTCTAGGTATAAATTAAACAAACTTAATGTATTGCAGTATTTCGCCTCGTGAGAGATAAACGTAAATATACTGAACTGTGTCGTGACAGCCAAGTGGTAGCTATCTCACTTCTTGTTTAAAGTCCGTGGTTTGAATCCCAGGGCATGTATCAACAAGTTTTTTTCTAATTTATGTACATGACTATCACTGACTCTGTGCGTCGGAGAGCACGTTATGCCGACGGTCCCGTTTGCCATCTATAGACGGTAATATCCACCAACCCGCATTGCGTGGTGGATTAAGCTCCACGCCCTCTCATCCCGAGAGGAGCCTAAGCGCCTACAGTGCGGCATTAATGAGCTGATGGTATGTTATAGTATATGCCGAACTGACCGCCAGCCTTCTCTAATCGGAGAGGCTCTCAAAGAAAAAGAATGCGTCACAGACACTTCTAGTGTATTAAACGTACCGTCCTGGTTTTCTTGGCTCTGGGCCGCCTTGTTTCGCGAGTCTCTTTGTCAGAGCCCTGTTCGTCTTCGTCCTCGTCTCCAGATGCTCGGCGCTTTCGTCGTTTTTCTTTTGTCAGTACCTGAATTTTAATATTATTATTATTATATTATAGAAACAAGACCGCAAGACATTTAAATAGACGCTACAATTTTAAAGAGCAGAGCAGTACAAAATTATAACCGCTTAACCAGTTTAATGAAAATGTACATTAAAATAAATAATACTTGGGACATCCCACATAGCGCCACCTAGACCCAAAGTAAGCTAGTACTATTCTTGTATTATGGGTACTCAACAACTGATATACATACTTAAATACTCTTATGTAATATATACATATACAGATATTTCACAATCGGACACGGAACAAAATAGAGATTTCTATGTACATAAGTATTTGTCTCGGGCAGGAATCGAACCAGCGGCCTTTAGTTCTGCAGTTAGAGTCTCTAACTCCTAAATGATATATATCATCATGCTGCTATTTTAAAAGCAGAGCAGTAAGTATACTGAAGTATACCATACGTACGAAGTCGTTGGCAGCAGCTGATATGTTATATGTTCCACAATGGATAAGTGGATTATAACGAAATTTGGGTATTAAATATGGCTGCAAAATAATACGATTGTAGCAAATGAAACTTCTTAACTGACAAATAACAGATATAGCTAGAATAAGAAAAAAATATTGTATTAGATTTTATAAATAAATTTTCTAAACATTTTCAGACTTAGGACTTGAATGACTTTTTCTGATCAACAGAGGAAAATTGGACCAACAGCGCCTAAACAATTACTACATCTAACAATAAAATGAAATTACGAAACGCAATCGGCAGTTCATTTCATTTACTCAATCATGCATTTTTTTTTATTTGATCTCTTACTTGAATGCAAGTATTTATGTTTCAGTTTAAATAGCAAAAGTGCAGCAACCTTTTTGAAAATAGCATACTGCACGAGCTCTATGGCAGCCAACGCGTCTTCCTGCGTCACATTCACACTTATCCGGGCCTTGGCGTGCGCTGTCGCTAACCGGATCATCGTCTCCAAAGTACGAGCTGTCACTGGCTGAGTCTATTAAACAACAATTAATAATATTAAAAGCTGTGACATCCCACACAACGCCATTTAGTCCCAAAATAAGTCAGTTTTATGCTTGTGTTATGGGGTACTAGACAATTGATATACATAATTATTCTTTATAATATTTACTTATATAGATATATAGATACTTTTACACCCGACACGGAACAAATAGACATGTTCATGCACACAAATATTCGTCCTGGGCGGGAACCAAACCGGAGACCCTAAGCTCCGCCGTTAGGATCTCTACCCACTCGGCCAATCAGTTAGTGAAATATGCTTTATTATTGTACGCCAAAGATGAAAGCAGCCTTGTCGATAAATATATGATTACTTCCAGAGAACCTTCTGATAGAAGAATGTTATTACTAGGACATATCAAGCAAATAAGATTGATCCGAATACAGCGTCGTGTAGCCTCGCAATAGAAAATAGGTGTCACCACAAACTCGCATTCGCCTCGTTCTCAAAGCGGACATAAATTTTCGCTCGATCTATAATATAATGCAATCCAATTAAGTGTTAACATATTTCTTTGAACATCTACCTATACGTAAATTTTAATACCACATGCAACTCAAACAAAAAAGCTACTTGCCATTATTGTTAGTTGTCTTTCTGTATTCACACAAATTACATGAAACAGAGGTGGAGAGTGACAAAAACGCCGCTTTCTTTAAAATGTCACATTCAAAAAAGACGCGTTGTTCAGAGATATTTTTTCATTTGACACAATTCACAGTTACGTAATAATAACTTGGGACAATGAGCAAGTCTTGTCATTTTTGCATTTTATAAAAATATGTTATATTTATTAAGAGAAACTAATCAGTGAAATAACTTTATTGATATCTACAAAAACGCCGAAGATACAAATTTTTAAAGTAAATCGGCAATGACGTCATTCGGTCACATTACTATGGAAGAGCTAACGTGGATAATTAGTACGTAGCGGCACCGAGTGACGTCACAAAGGCGTCGTAAACACATAAACATTTATTTGTTATATTTCCGATAATAATCGGCATTTTCCCGAAATTCAAAAAGTGTAGCCATAATTAATTAATAATTATAGTACATAATTTTGTTGAAGAGGAAGCGCTCATTGCATATGGCAATGAATTGGTAGAAATGGCACTGTCAATTGAATTGTGTATTTTTTTAGAATAAGTATGTTGTACAATTTCAACTCACTCTAGCGACATCGGTGTCCATCAGATCCTGGTTCCTTAGTTTAGCGTATTCTTCGGCGATCGTCTCCGAAGCTTCTTCAGTCAACTTCGGCTTCATGAAACGTGCTATATGAATGAACTTCCTCATGAACTTGGCGCTCAAAATCTGGTCCTTTTTCGAACGAGTGTTTCCATGTAATAAAGGATCGTACCGTTCGTATATGGAGTCACGGTTATTCTGAAATAATGTACACATTATCACTACAGCAAAGTATCGGAGGATAGAAGTAATACCTATAACAAAAATAAAGATATATTTTACTCGTTCAATAGCGATGATTCATATTGCTTGAAAATAAAACAAAAATTACTTAAAATATCATTGTAACGGAAAGTAACGTAAACTTATTTGATAAATAATTCATTAGTTTTCAGATATTTTTCAGCCAATTTTTTTACGTTAGAAAGTTTAGTTTAGCATTACAAACTCAATTCTACAACTTGAATGATTTTAAATTACAATCTTTATCACTTTATTCACTTATTATTTAAAATATTTTAGACTTTCACGCCAGAAAACAAAGAACCTAATTGATGCAATGGGATTTGTTTCTTTTCTACCATTTTTTGCCGTGAATTCGATGAATGTCTTACTCGAAGTTCGGCTGAGGTGCGGCCTCAACTTTCATGTAACGAAACCATGTATCCCGCGAAGCGTACTGTAGCTAAACCTACTTACGATAATGTACTATATGCAATATAGTAATAATAATATTTGGGACATCCCACATAGCGCCATTTAGTTCCAAAGTAAGCAAGTATTACAAGGTACCTACTAGACAACTGATATACATACTTTTATGTTCTTTTCTATATTAATAAAATTGAAGTGTCTGTCTGTCTGTCTGTCCGTCTGTCTGTCTGTCTGTCTGTTCCGGATAATCTCAGAAACGGCTTAACCGATTTCAATGAAACTTTGCATACGTGCAGAGGGCATTACCGCGGGTGACATAGGCTGCTTTTTGTTTGTCTGTCTGTCCATCTGTCTGTCTGTTTGAGCTGATCTCAGAAACGGCTTAACCGATTTCAATGAAACTTGGCAGACGTGCAGAGGGTATTATCAGAGGTGACATAGGCTGCTTTTTGTTTGTCTGTCTGTCCGTATGTCTGTCTGTTCGAGCTGATCTCCGAAACGGCTGAACCGATTTCAATGAAACTTGACAAACGTGCAGAGGGCATTATCGGGGGTGACATAAGCTGTTTTTTGTCTGTGTATCTGTCGATCTGTCTGTCTATCTGTTCCGGCTAATCTCCGAAAAGGCTGAACCGATTTCAATGAAACTTTGCAGACGTACAGAGGGCATTACTGGGGATGACATAGGTTATAATGTTGGTACTCAAACTTGATGTTTTGGCGAGATCTATGTGACCACGTGACCACATTTTTAAATACTTATATTTTCGAAACCATCGTTCGCAGACTTATCGTGTTTGTACTCAAACTTAAAGTTTTGACGAGATCTATGTGACCACGTGACCACATTTTTAAATGCTTATATTTTCGAAACCATCAATCGCAGACTTATCGTGTTTGTACTCAAACTTGATGTTTTGACGAGATCTATGTGACCACGTGACCACATTTTTAAATGCTTTTATTTTTGAAACTATCAATCGCAGACCTATCATGTTGGTACTCAAACTTGATATTTTGAGGAGATCTATGTGACCACGTGACCACATTTTTAAATGCTTATTTTTTCGAAACCATTAATCGCAGACCTATTGTGTTGGTATTCAAACTTGATGTTTTGACGAGGTCTATGTGACCACGTGACCACATTTTTAAATGCTTATATTTTAGAAACCATCAATTGCAGACCTATCGTGTTGGTACTCAAACTTGATGTTTTGAGGAGGTCTATGTGACCACATGACCAGATTTTAAATGCATATCTTTTCGAAACCATCAATGATAGACCTATCGTGTTGGTACTCAAACTTGATGTTTTGATGACATCTATGCAACCATGTAACCAAATTTTCAAAAGCTTATATTTTCGAAACTATCAATCGCAGACCTGTCGTGTTGGTACTCAAACCTGATGTTTTGGCGAGATCTATGTGACCACGTGACCAAATTTTTAAAAGCTTATTTTTTCAAAACTATCAATCGCAGACCTATCGTGTTGGTACTCAAACTTAATATTTTGGCGATATCTATGTGACCACATGACCAAATTTTTAAAAGCTTATATTTTTGAAACCATCAATCGCAGACCTATCGTGTTGGTACTCAAAATTGGTGTTTTGGCGAGATCTAGGTGACTAGGTGACCAAATTTTTAAAAGCTTACATTTTCGAAACTATTAATCGCAGACCTATCGTGTTGGTACTCAAACTTGATGTTTTGGTGAGTACTTAGTTTTCAATTCTATCGGCAGTCCCTATAACTGCCAACAAGTATTTTGTCGGTCTGTCTGTCTGTCTGTTCTGGCTAATCTCCGAAACGGCTAAACCGATTTTAATGAAGCTTCACACATGTGATAAGGATATTATCAGGAGTAACATACAATAGTTTTTGTTTATCTGTCTGGCCGTCTCTCTGTCTGTTCGAGCTAAAATCTAAAACATTTAAACCAATTTTAATAAAACATCGCAGACGTGGGAATGACGGTTGTGAGGAGTGACATACATACGCTACTTTTTGTTTGTCTCTCTGTCTGTCTATCTGTCTGTGTGTCTGTCTATATGTATGTTTGAGCTAAACTTTTAAAGATTTCAATGAAACGATGCAGACATTAAAAATAGGTTGTCAGGAGTGATATAGGTAACTTTTCATCCATGTGGTTGTCTGTCTGTCTTTTTGCTCCGGCTAATCTCCAAAACGCCTAAATCATTTCTATGAATCTTCGCAGACATAAAAAGGGGGTTATCAAGAGTGACATAAGTTTTTTTTGTCTGTGTGTTTGTTAGGGCTAATCGTCGAAACGGCTGATCAGATTTTACTGAAATTTTGCAAACATAAACAGTGCGATGTCAGGAGTGGAAAGCATTTTTTATATACATATAAAAAATTGTAGTGTCTGTTAGTATGTCTATCTGTTCCGGTTAATCTCCAAAACGGCTGACTGAATTTAGGGCCGACTATAGGGACAGCTATTCTTCATGCTAAAATAGCTAAATGGATTTTTATGAAATTAAATATAGAGATTTTTTAGGTAGTTAAGTTTCAGAATGTTCTAGAAAGTGCTACAATGTTCTGGAGAGTCGCGTTCCTTTAACTGTCCCAGTACAAGTGTGGTCCGCGCGAGCGAAGCCCGCGGGCGGAAAGCTAGTTTTATAATATATACATATATAGACGTAGATACTTTTACACCCAAACACGGAACAAATAGACATGTTCATGCACACAAATATTTGTCCCGGGCGGGAATCGAACCCGCGACACTTGGCGCCGCAGTTAGGGTCTCTACCACTCAGCCAACCGGTTAGTCAAAATTATAGTGTAGCATTGCCTCTACGGATAGGTATATGATATTGTTTTCGCGCGTATGCGTCGGTGTGAGGGGGTCAGGTAGCGAGGGGGCGATTTGGACAATAGCGCTCATCAGTGTCAGACGTTTGGACTCACAATTCATGTTCTACTTGTACTATCAAACTGATTGTCAACTCATTACATAGCTAATTAAGTATACTTTAAATTGTACTATGAAACTTTATTAGAAAATTTTTAAGTTTGGGAAAAATTGTGAGACTCCATAGCAGAAGGAAAAACGGTTGCCTCAAAATCAAAGAAAGGCCTGTTTGATAGGGCTAACACAAACTGAGTGCGATCGAGACTTGTTAGTTGTGTAGAGTGGGTTTGTCAGTACAGGGAACGCATAAATCAATCACGGCTCACCATGCAGTGGGGAAACAGGGGAGTGGACTTCGATACTGCAGGTCATGAAAATCGTACACTAGACGACGCAGTACCTTCCACATCGTCCGGAGATGGACATAATACGTGAGCACATCGGCATATATGGGGCAATATTGAATTTTGTTCACTGGTTTTGAAGAATATCTAAAGGCACATTTTTCTGGCTAGTGAAATGAAAAACATATTTAGCTGTACTGTTATGGAGTAAAATAAAGGAGGAAAGAGCTCGGCGTTTCACTTGGCGCCGGAACAATACGTTTAGCAAAATTCTCACAAAATCAAGTTCTAACCTGAGAGATGAAGTTATAATTTGTGTCAAAGAATATATATTCACATAGCTGTTTTTACTAAACAAAAAAATAAATATTTACCTCATACTCATCTTTGTCTATTTGCTCTGTCGAAAGTATTTCATTGGCCAAACCCATCGGTAACACTTCACCATCTTGTTCTTTAGGATTTCTGTAAATTATTTATGATTCGAATCAAAATTCAGTAAACTGTGAGTTAAGTGAAAAATAAAATACAGAGGAGAAATATAAAGATGTTTTGAATCATATCAAGGCGCGAAAGTTTGCTCGCTCTTCTCTGTTTTAAACTGTCCTCACTACTTCAGAACAGGGGCGTGGTGAAGAGAAGCCGGCCGTGATAATGTAGGCGATATACCTTCTTTTATTTATATTATGATAGTGTATTCTAATGTTTGTATACTATCCATCACTACACATTGGAATACACCATCATAATATAAATGAAAGGAGGTATATCGCCTACATTATCGCGGCCGGCTTTTCACGACACATGTCGCCCTAGTATTCACATTTTGGAATATATTCAATATTTTCCTCAAATAAAATAACTATTGCGCCATATGCATGACCCAAGCTTTTATTACGTGAATATAATTTGCCTCAAATTGAAACATATGTCATTGAAAAGATAATTTTTATTGAAAATTGTAAATAGAATATATTTTCAAGAAAGCGTTTTTGATATGTAATATATTAAAACTGATACATGTAGCACCATCTTTATACGATACATATGCATTAGAATGTTATTTCAAGCAATAAGTATTTTTCCGAAATAATACATATTACGTGTTTGAAATTTTTTTGTTATAAATTCTATAACTAAAGTATTCAAGACGGCTCTAGTGAAAGCTCTAAGGATAATAACTAATTAGTTAGCACCATCTATAGAAAAGCAACTAATTCGATTTCGCTGCATACATTAGTTTACTCCATCGACATATCACTACTTTTTTTTTTCATTTTATCAAACCCCGTTGCATAGGAAATCTAAATCAAAGAAATTTTCGCGTAACATTATTTGTTATATAATTTTTTTCCAAGGGGCAGTCTTTTTATTTTTAAACGAATAATCAATAGTGTTGTTCAATACTAAACATTTTTCTATAAATTATTTCTTTAATACATTATTTTCAAACAAGCCGTTCTATTGTTTGCTTAGTAATATGGAGATTTATCGAATCGTCTCACTGGATTGCTGCATATAAAAACTTTTAAATGCTCACCTGTATCTGTGCATCCTGAGTACATGTTCTGAAATCATGTTATCATGGTCCGCATCTGCAATGTCCAGCATCACGAACAATAAGTCGAAACGAGAAAGCAACGAGTCCTGTAGGCCTATATTCTCCATTGGGGTTTTGTATTGGTCATACTAAAAAGCACACCAAGATACAATAATCACAATTTATTTAAGAATTTATTAGGGCATTATATTTAAGAAACCGGCGAAGTGCGAGTAGGTTTCGCATACGACGTGTTCTATACCACTGTGCGATATTAAAAAAATATGTTTCTTATATGGCGACCCACTTTAATTTATTACTTTATTTTATTTTTATTATTTATCGTTATAGCGGCTAACACTCTGTGAAAAAAAAAAACATGTTTCTTGTATGGGGACCCCTTCTCATTTTTAACTTTATTTTAATTTGTTGTTATGGCGGACATAGTAACACATATCCTATGAAAACTTTAAGCGTCTGCTTATTACGGTTCAGATGATACAGGCCTGTGACAGAAGGACGGACGGACAGCGGAGCCTTAGTGACAGGATTCCTGTTGGTACCCTTTGGGAACTGGAGAAATATATATATTACACAGCAGCAAATAAAACAGTTTATATTAGAACTATCAGGTATCAATATAACAAATATAAATATAATAACAAATAATATTATTGTCATAAGTATGTTATAACTACGAGCCGAGGGGACGCCTAAGCTCATGTAGTGGGGCATAATGGGCTGATATGGGTGGATAAGTATTATAAGTTTGTAAATGAATGAGGAAAACTAAAATATGAAATTTTTCAATAGTTCATTAAAAAAACACATATGTGTATGGAATTATAAGCAAAGGACTGCTGCCTTCGAGTAACATCGAAGCCTGTCGACAACAGTCATGAGCGGCGATCGGCGGTAAATTGACGGAGGTAACACTCACCCGTCCATAAACAGGATTAGCGGCTGCCAGAACTGAGCATCGGGCGTTCAAGGTTGCGTGAACACCCGCCTTGGCTATCGTCACCCTGCCCTGCTCCATCACTTCATGGATCGCGGTTCGATCTATGTCTGACATCTTATCAAACTCATCTATGCAGACAACTCCACGATCAGCCAATACCATTGCGCCAGCCTCCAACCTACGAAATAGATTTGGTTAGTATACCAGATCATTGCCAAACAAGCTGTGTTAAAATTAATACTAAGTGTCTGATTGTGGGATCATATTGGTAGTTGATATAAGATTATCTATACATATTATAAGTAATAGAAAGTTAAAAACAATTGAAATTTTCGTCTGGTTGTTTGTTCGTTTGTACGTGTATCACCTAAAAGCTACTCATTGGATTCAAAAACTAATTCCTGTGAAATATGAAGCTTTATTCTAAGGAACATTTAATGTTTATTTCATCAAAATCGACCAGCAGAATCCAAAGATATTAATTTTTAAATTTTTGTTAGAAATCTCATAGGACGACGCTCCGCCGCGTTGGCGCCGGCCGCAGCGCCTCTTCACACACGCCGTGTTTCGATGTATTATTATCGTTATGCAATCAAGTCTATTATAACATGCCCAATTAACAAACATTTGTTAATCACAATGTGTTTTATAACCAGCTGAGATAGATTTAACTCCACATGGATGAAGTCACAGACACAGCTAGTAAAGAAATAAAACACTGTAAATAAAATAGGAGGATTTTCCATCAAAATTTTGGTTATTATGATTATGAGCGCCGATCCAGACCGCGTTCCAGATATCGAAACGGGAGACCACGGTGCAATAGTCGCTGCTGGACCTTGACCTAGATATTGTGATACACTGACCAATAAGACGCATGTTGTATTTTCCGTAAATAAATTAAACATTCCAACAGCTAACACGCATCACTATGTAGTGCTATTACTAGCAAAATATTCAAGGGATGAAATGACTCACGAAAATGTCCATTAAAATGGACTTTTGTACTACACGGAAATAAATGATGGAAAACATTTAATTTAAATATGAAAGGTCGTTCCTAAAATGGACTCACATACGTAGGCCCATCAAGAGTCGTGATAGCCCTGAGCGCAACGAACCTGTCTCAAATTTACATGAGGCTATGGGGCCATGGTTCGAATCCGGGCGTGTACCAATGAGTTTTTCTGACTTAAGTGCATTAACTATCACTGACTCCATGCCTCGGAGAGCACGTTAAGCAGTCGGTCCCGGGCGCTGTCAATAGATGGCGGTTGTTACAATCCCCAACCCGCAGTGGAGTAGCGTGGTGTATTTAAGCTCCAACCTCCTTCCCCCTTTACCCTGGGGGAGGCCTAAGCCCCTGTAGTAGGATAAAATGGGCTGATGATGATGTGGGCCCATTTTAGGGATGATTCGAAATTTCATTTGTGCAACTATAATTTCATCAAAGAACAAAATAGCAATTATTTATCAAAAATTCTTTTTAAAAAGTGTGCTGTGATACTTGTTGACTATATGGTATTTTACTATAGAATAGTATGGATGGTAATCACTTACCTTCTTTCTCCAGTCTCATGGTCTGTGGTCACAGCAGCTGTCAAACCGACACCTGATGACCCTCGACCTGTGGTCGTGATCGCCCGTGGTGCAGTCAATAGTACATAACGTAGTAATTGTGATTTGGCCACTGATGGGTCTCCGATCAGAAGAACGTTTATGTCACTATAACAAAAGCAAAATTTAGTACACACAGAATTGCATTTCGGAAGCTTACGGCCTAATTTACAAAATGTTTACTATATTCTAGGTTAATACGAATTATCTACCACAGATATGAGAAATACAATTTAAATAATCTAAACAAAACTCAGTTTAAATTTACTCAATAATTAGTGAACGCTCTTTGCTAATAATAGCCTTAACACTCTGACTGCTATAAGATTAAAATGATCATCATGATGCAATCTATCGATTACATTCAGTGCCCTAGGAACTACGAAAGTGCCTAGAAACTGTTCTTTCTATAGTTAAGTATGGGCGAAAGGGACATTAAGTAGTAAGGTTGCGACACTTTTAGTATAGAAGTATACATTATGTGCTCTCAACGTATGCGCCACCGCACCTTTAGCCAATCTGTCTTTAGCCGTGCCGTAGAGTATCATGCGGCTGCTACGACATACTTTGAGGTCTTTTCCGTGCCTCAAAAGGAAAAAAGGTACCCTTAGAGATTCACTTCGTTATCTGTGTGCCTATCAGTCTTTCAAGACCTTTTTTCTCATGAATGCGCAACGTAGAGGTATCAAGTTGAAATTAATATCAAATCCTCAAGTCTAGAGGCTTAAGCATTTCAATTTTAAATAATAATAATAAAAATACTTCGGATATTCAAAACAGCGCCATCTAGTCCTAAAGTATGTTAGTATTGACTGACTGACTGGTACTGACAACTGAAATACATACTTAAATATTCTTTCATAATGTACTATACATTTATACATACTTTTTACACCCAGACATGGAACAAATAGACATGTTCATGCACCCAAATATTTGTCCCAGGCAGAAATCGAACACGCGACTCTTGGCTCTGCAGATAGGGTCTTTAACTACACAGCCAATCAGCCAGTCGGCAAAGTCTTAAGTATTGAAAATGAAGTAGGAATCTGAAATTTTAAAAAACTGCCTTACCCCCTCAGTCTAGTTCCGTTTGGTAAATTTTTCTCTACACCTCCTAACAATAAACATAATATAGCTTTTTTGATGTAATCGTGGCCATGTATGGAAGGAGCTAGTGAGTGGCTGAGTAACTCGAATATTTCGATGTTTTTTCTTTTTGCTAATGTCTTGCAGAGCTTCACGTCTTCTCTTGTGATAAACAAGTTCATGTCCTTGTTGATCTGTGTCACATTGTTGGCAATCATTATGGTTCTGTAAATACATATACAAAGTTAAAGTTATGTGTAGATACCAGAAGAGTCCCTTACTTCTAAACAATTGAAAATCGGAGCAAAATGGAAATGGGACAGGCCTAGCCTAGTGTAGGGGTCATTGGTAGCATTCTATTGTATAAGCATGATGGTTAAATAAATTGAAAATAATAACAAAAAAATCAATAACTCAAAGATTAGACATACCACAGTAAATATATAGGTAAAGCAGTATAGTAACTACGTACAAACGTTCGAGCGCGTCTACATGACCCTGAAGCCGCGGCCGCGACTGACAACACTGCGACGACGTTCGCTTATGGGTCTTATTCAGGGGTGCGTTTGTATGAGTGTTTGTTTGAATGAAATACAGCCCAATCCTAGCTATGGTGACAATCGATTCATATTAGAGATGAAACAGATAGTTGTTTGGCCGGATACCGGATATCGGATATTCGGCGAGCTGTGAGGCCGGATGGCCGGATATCCGGCGGCCGGTTATCCGACCATACAGAGGTATCAATGTATCTAACTTGCTTTTTCAAGTTGTGACATATTTAACGTCGTATAACTGCGGGCAACTGGATTGCATCATTTAGAGCGGTGTCATGTCATCGGGACTAATCAGGAGTGATCGTGCGTGACTTAATGATGCTGGCCGTGCGTTATTTGATATTATTGTAAAAATAGGTACCTAATAAAACAATTAAAGGACAGAAACATGTTATCAGTAAAGATAAGAATGCCTATTTGGCAATATTTTGACATTAACCATGAAAATAATAAGTTACTGTGTAAACAATAGCCAGTGTCGTGATCCCGAGAAAAACGCATTAGCAAACAACATTGACTACTATTTGAAGACAGGATTGATCGCACTCGTGGCCCTTTTATAGGGAAAAGCTATTTTCTGAGGCAGGTCTGGTTTACGAAAACAAACGAAATCCCCTGTCGCCTATGAACGCCGAAAATTTAGTATTTATCCACCATAATTTACCACTTGTTAATTATGAATATTAATTTCTAAATTGATAATAATAAAAACATATTTTTCTGCGGTAGATTAGAGTGCTTTGTGTTCAGATTTTTTTAAAAGTTTTATTTTAGTTGAACCCCAAACTTTTAAGTTAATTTAATTTTTTGAAAAAGTTGTATTGTAACTTGTGTTTTTTTCCTTATTACCGCTTTTAATAAAAGTAATCATAATTGCGAGCTGTTATCTTATTTTATGTACGTTTTAAAGGATATTTTTTAGAAAATTTATGTATATCCAGTATCAGCTGGATATTGAGTTACTATCCGACACATGGCCGGATAGTAAATTTGGGCCGGATAGGCCGGATACCAAATAGTCACCGGATATCCGTTTCATCTCTAATTCATATATAGTGATGTATAGTGATGACCGCTTAGCCTAGTGGGTAGCAACCCTGCCTACGGAGCTGGGGGGTCCCGGGTTCGAATCCCAGGTCGGGTCAGTATTTATATGCTGAATATTAATACTGGTACCGGGTCTTGGTTGTTAGGAAATTTGGGAATTAATTACTGATATATTTTTTAATTTGTTGCTCATTTTATAATAGTTGTAATTTTATGTCTAGTATAAGTGTAAATAATTAATTTAATACAATTGTCACGGAGAGGTCCTCCATTTTTCTTTTCACTCCTGTTAAACATACTTATAAATCGTTAATTTACTGTTTTTGTGAGTTAAATAAATGAATAGAATTGAAAAATAAATAAATAAATATGTGTGTGTTGTCTTCGCTTGGTACTCAAAACACAAGCTAATGCTTAGTTTGGGGCCTAGACGTTGTTGTCATGTATACGTTATTATTATATCTATGGTATAGAAAAATAGGTAGCAAAAGACATAATTATTAAGACAAAGTAAAGCAATTGAAGACAGTTTAAGCAAACACATGGTGAATCTCCAATTGTTGAATAAAAGTAAAAACAACCAGAGAATAATAATAAATACCTGAAAGTCCCAGAAGTAAAACTGCCTTGTTTGTTAGGTAAACACCGATAGTTTCCCACAATCTGTACTCTGTCTCCAGGCTTACATACATCCACTAAATCATCATCGCAAACCACATCCACACTCCTCGGCAGCTGACCAGCAGGTGCTTTTTCAGGCATCTCTTGGACAGTTAGTGTCTGGTGATCTTTATAGCGTGACAGGCCATACTCTGTTTCTAACGGATTACCTTCATCATCCTGAAATAAAGTTAAAAAGATTTTTTTAATTTTTATGTTATCAAATACTAGACTAATAGCATTGCAGAGAACAATATTTTGAACTTTGTGTCAATATTTTTTGAAGTAGAATAGGCATAGTTTAAATCATAGACATATATATACTAGCGTAGGAGACCAACTGACATCTAAACATCGCATGACCGAAACGGAAATGAGTATGTGTGCAAAATTCACATGTGGTTGAGCCAGTTTTAGTGATGTGCATGGGTGTTTTTTATATTATCGATAGCACGTAGTACTTTCATGATAATGTGTCGTTGAAATTACCGCGATATCATAAGTCGAAATCGGCAATCCTATTTATTATTTTGAATCTGCTATACTACATACTTTTTTTTTTGAGTTACTTTTCCTAACTTTTAGTTTTTTAAAATGACAAATCATCAATCAGTCAATTCAAATGCCATTTCCTTTACTCCAATAAATATTTTTTTTTGTTAACAGTTGATAATAAAAAATTTGCAGAAGTAAAGAAAGCGTTAACATCATTATGGAAATGTTAATATTTAGTTGAATACAAGCCAAGTAATAAATAAAACAATATAAATAAACGATTTTTATTTTTAATTACAATACGTCACGTTGCAACGCATAACAACAAAATTTTAACTTTTTGTAAACAAAAAAATGAGAATGTACAAAACAAAAACATTTACAATAGAGAAGTTCATGATGTTCAAAATATACAATTTAACTCGATAGAATTGAAAGATAAACCAAAACTAATAAAACAGTGAAAGTTTTTTTTAAATTCGTCAATAAATGACTGAGAAATAAATTATTGATATTTATTAATTTGACGACCGCTTAGCCTAGTGGGTAGCGACCCTGCCTACGAAGCTGGAGGTCCCGGGTTCGAACCCCAGGTCGGGTCAGTATTTATATGATGAATATCGATACTGGTACCGGGTCTTGGTTGTTATATGTATGTGATGTCTTCGCTTGGTACGCAAAACACAAGCTAATGCTTAGTTTGGGGCCACGACGTTGTAATGTGCACGTTATTATTATTATGTATTTTCGTGCGGTTTGACTGGTGGATTCTTACTGCCCATGACGTCACATTGTCTACTCGATTGAGTGTCGCGTCGTCTCACTACACCACAAATTATGCCTTGGATGCCTTGGACTAGTCTATAATATCTTTTGTTTCTTTGTGTAATAGGTAATTAAGTTTTATTTGAATATAAAGGAACAAGTTTTTGTAAAAGACAAAGTGATAATTTGATATTTTCACTGTGATGGACTTTTCTTCAAATCCATTTTATATTAGTGCTGAAATAAAGGTTTAGGCTCTAAAGTTGAAGGTCCTGGTGATATATCCCGGTAAACGTACGCTGACACCGATCGCTTGGTCTTCAGATTGACCTGTACAGAAATTACAGTTGGCATAAATGCTCTGACTTTAGATATTAAGTATTATTAGTATATTACTTAATATACTTAGTAAGCACATATGAAAAAAAAGAAACCCCTAACAGCACAAATTCAGTAGGTATAGATCCTTTCTTCAAAAGTCGTCGGTGATTTAGTTAGACAAAACAGTTATCTGTAAAATGTCTAATGCAAACCAAAGAATGTTTTCGAGGAGTCCCACCTGTTCTATTTAACATTTTTTTCCATTGTTCTATGCTAACCGTGTTTACAGGAAACCTGGATATTATGAAATAGTCATCATTATCAGGAAGCATTTTTTAACACCGCAGTTTCTTGGAGGAAAATGAGGTTAAACTATTGTATACAGTAGTTTTGTCATTCAAAGTTTAATTATTTACGACGTTCATAATCAGAGAACAGATAGAACGTCAGACTTTAAATCATAAATAAATAACGATTAAAATTAAATAGAGCATCAGATTTTAAATCATAAATAAATAACGATTAAAATTAATTGTGTATATATCTAATATTTTCATTTGAAAAAGTCTTGTATTTACATATATACTCTATGTGTAGTATATATGTATAGATGTCATACTTTCCCTTACAATGTGCTGCCAGGCTAAATAAACCTCACAATATGTTTAAAAACAGTTAACGACATCATTCCAGTGGAACAGGTGCAATTAGGTAATATCAAATTTACAAAATATTTATATTTGAAAATATCGACATATCGATACATTTTGTGCAATCCCTATGCTTCATTGTTTGATTGTAATTTTACACAATATTTTTGTATCGTACACATAATTGTTTAAAATAACAAATTATTTACAAAATAAAGTATTTACCGTATACTACTGATCTATAACCAAGTAAATTTAGGATTGCTTTTTATAAAAATAAGCATTAAGATAACAGTATGTTATTGGCAGTACTTACCGGTGAAATGTCTCTTTATTTGGATTATTAACATATGTTACAGTGCAATTTAAAACTGAACACTACACCATTTTTATCACAAGAATTAATTTTTGTAGAATTCAAAACGATTATAACACAAAATAGAAAACAAAGCTGGACCTTATTTTGACAAGTGAGTAAAGAAGACTAAATGTGTTCAAAGAGGTTTTATGTCAGATTTTCTTGCATTTCTTTCTCGCATGTAGGATTTCCGCAAAGAGCTGGATGTCATTCGCACACTGTGTTCCTCTCTTACGCTAGTATATATACCTTTAGGGTTTAAATATAAAATTATCAAAAAGTATTATTCTGAGAAAAATATTTATGACGTAAACAATTATAAATTATCTTGACATACCTTTGTTGGATATACAGCAGAGGTAGGGAAAGCTTCAAAAGAAGTAAGGTCAGTGTACTTCCTTTCCATGACTTTTTTAGTTGCTGGACAATAATGTACACTTCTGACCACTTTTGGACGTACTAATGATGCTCGAGTTACAATACCTTCCAGACATACTAAATTGCCGAGAAATCTAAGAAAATTGTAACATATTATATTATTATCATTAACATCTCTCTAGAACCATTTTTATGAAATGTAGGACTATCATGTTTGCTCTTAAAATAATAATGAATGTTGATAAATACTAATAAATTAAAGTGGTTAAAGTACATAATGCTAAAGACTTTATTTTAACCTTTGTATTGGTAAAATTGATGTTTGAATTACCTAGAAGTAAGACTCCTTGGAGTAACGTGTTTATTACCAAAACTTCCCTCAAATGCAAGAAAAAACTCTTCCTGGTTTTTGGCGTAAGTCGGGTCTACTGATGAGACACATTCTTTTAGAGCTCTTTGAAAAGCTATTTGCTCTTCGAAAGAATTCTCTAATAGTTTAGCAGCTCTCTCGGGATTCTTTTTTCTGAGGTCATTTATATTTACTTTTAGCCTTCTAGATTTTTCAGCTACCATCTGTTTCACTAGTTCCATGTACACACCTTGGTCTTCCTAAATAAAAAGCAGTTTCAAACGTAATTCACACATAGGAAATTAAAAGGGTTATTAAGCTCCAGCTCTACTTACTTCATCATCCAGAAACTCTAAATATTCTCTTTGTAAATCCCTAAGGCGTTGATCAAAATCTCCATCTTCCATAATATTCGATTAATTAAAGAAAAATTAATAAATTAAAAAAAAGGCCTTAACTTCGTGTAAAGTACCTTTTTGTTTGGTTTGGTACACGTTTGGGACTTTTGATCACTTTTGTTCTGAGCTGTTCTGAGCTCGCTTCAACCACAGTTCGCTACTTTTCGCGCCTTTTTGACTGACCGCACTGAACGATCTGATTTCGAAGCTTTTGACATTTGTTGTTTTGTTGATATTGACATAGAATAAAATAGAAGCAGACTGTAAATCTGTATCAACCCATCACGTCAACATCAATCAAAATCTAAAACTTATCAAAAATTAATTCCAAGATTTCTAAAATCTCTAAAATGACATATCAATACGATTTATATTTATTTTAGCCTTAATTTAGTAATAAATATTTTAGTGTTAACGTGTTTACAGCAGGTGTTCACTGTCTCTTTCATATTTTTCATTCGAGAATCTGTGAATTTGTAGATGACGATTACTTACACTTCCAAAATACAAAACGAATCATATTTTCGTCTTCGATATTCCGACAGTGTTCATTCTATGCCGTGAAATATTGTTCTGTTAAAAGAATTGTAATTATGTCTGACCAAAATTCAAATTCTAACCACAATGATAATGATGAAAATACAGTAGTACGAAAGAAACTGAAGATCTTAGCTTTTCACGGCTACAGGCAAAATGGTCATGTATTTAAAGGAAAAATAGGGTCATTCCGCAAGGCAGTAGTAAAATATGCTCAACTTACTTTTTTGTCTGCACCACATAGAGTTGTCAGTGAAGATTGTGGTAGTATTGAGGAAGGTAAGGACACATTTAGTACAAATCAAAAACATACTCGGGCTTAAGGGGGGCAGGTGAGAGACCCTTCCGCAGTAAATATTTGTGAACAGAAATATAAAAAACAGGTTTCTTATGGGCATGTTGCTTTGCTTTGCTTCACTTCTTGCAATAGCACAAGCAAAACTTAACCGACCTAATCTATTATTATTTATAATAATGAAAATTAATGTTTTTGTGTAGGCTTTAGGTACTAGAATTAACAAGATTTTACATCTCAAGCTTTAAAACTAAGTATCAAAAACTTGAACAAATTAACAGACTCAATACATACATCATTATCATTGTTCTTTAAGTATTTCATGAAATTACATATAAAATGTTATTCGAGAATTCTTATTTTGTTTGTTAGCTAGCTAATGTGGCTGGAGTCTTTATGTTACTCAAGAATCAATATGGTTTCTCATAGTTTAAGCTCTCTTTATTTATTTAGTATGGTATGAACATTATAATTATCTTGAAATATGCATAGAAAAAGTATTTCATTTCTAATTAAATATACATATTTTACAGATGGTCGAGCATGGTGGTTCAATGCCGAAGATAATTCATTTAGTGGTAAATGCTTAGGAGGTCCAGCTATAGGTTTTGAAGATACTCTTAACTTAATTGAGAAAACGGTAAAAGAACATGGACCTTTTGATGGTTTTATGGGATTTTCACAAGGTGCATGCCTCGTTGGCTTATTAGCTGCTATGCAGCAAAAAGGCTGTAAGTCTAAATTTGTAATTTACTATGTATAGTAATCTATGTCTTCATAGGTATATACAGTAATGAATTTTAACAACCATCCAAAAAAAAATTCTAGATGTTAGGCATAACCAATAGACCTCATCACGTAAAATAAAAAGTATAGGTTACAGTTTTGTAATAAATTATTTTGTCTAGTGTTATTTTATAATGTTTTGGTTGCCTTCTTTGTGACAACGCGCTCGAGACCTTGAGACCGAGATGATGTAGCATGCCGGGCCGGAGGTGCGGCGGCCGTGAATGGGTACTACACATATTAGATTTTTCGCGAAAAATTTGTGTAGTCATATCTACTGAACGATACTAAAAAGAAACAAGACGGCCATCGGTTTTTTACCACAGATCATTACATAAAAAATTTGATGGTTGTTTAAATTTCATCTTGTGTAATTGTGAATTTGGACATATTTAGAGTCTATCTGTCTGTTCAGACTAATCTCCAAAACAGCCGAACTGATGTTAATGAAACTTTGCAGACATGGAAAGGTGTTTGTCAGAACTGACATAGGCTATTCTTTGTCTTTCTGTTTATTTGGCTGGGCTGATCTCTGAAATCGCTGAAGCAATGTTTTCATTCTGGAATTTGGACATATTTAGAGTTCCTGCATAGTTTCAAAATTGTAGAAACTGTACATATTAGATTGGGGAAATGTCTTTTCATATTCTACATACAAATTCAAGGCGTTTTTTCATAGTTTGATTCCATTTAATTAAAGTATTATGTGCCGTTTTGTTTGATAACTTGTAACCATCTTATAGGTAGTGATCGCATTGCTTTAGAAATTTTGCAGTTTGTGATTAAAAATTGTGACAAATAGTTTTGACATTCTTTTCTTGATGTTAACCTTACACTACCTATAGAATTCTGAAGAGACCGAAACAAATGGAAATCTAAGAGTGTAAGGTCAGGGCTATATGGTGGATGCATACCACTTCTCAGCCAAACTCTCTCAATTTTTCCTGGGTGGCTAAAGATGTATAGTCTGACGGTATCATGATGAAAAACTACACCCTTCCTGATCAAATACCAGAAAATTCGAGAAAAAATAAAAGTGGCAAGGACTTATAAAACAACTTAATAAAAAGTTCAAAACAGCGGTCACTTTTTTCAAATTAAGCCCACAGATTCGTGATCAGAGTCAACGCGGGTCCTTAGATATGGATTTTGAAAACAATCAGTCCAGTAACTAAAAATTTCAAATTGACGGCCACTTTTTTCTGCTATGTAAATACAAAATTTCATCCAAATATACAAGAATTGTTTATAATATAAGATACAAATTTTTAGCACTATGTTCATCTAAATAAGGTGGTGCATAATTAAGGATCGATAGACATAAATGTTGTTCAACACAGCACAATTCCCAATGTAGGAGATACGTCCCCGCCACCACACCGCACTATCGCTCTGTTTAAACGCCTCTGATGACTGACTTTATGGGGATTACTAGACTGTGCCCTTGTAATCTATACTAATATTATGGTATTATAAGCAGCCAGTTACGAATATTACAACCAAAGAGATTGGGACAAACAAAATATGAAAAGACTTTCTCCCCAACATATTATTACAAAAAATATATCTCCGTCTGTTCGTTTATTTCAAGGAATACTAATAAGATTTACATGATTCTTTTTTTATTATAAGAATATCCTATCTGGTCAGGTTACAATAAGTAATTTAGGGCATTGAAAATAATTGTATTGCACTATGTTGGAAGTTGGAAGATAATAGCGGCGCGGGCGCGACACGCAGCGATGGTATCTGGGGTGTCAGCTAAATGAGGGGAAGGGTCGTGGTTGCTCGCTGCGCGCTGTCCGCTGGCATTACAACTATTGCCCGGCGACACTCAGTTCAGTAAAGACATCCATGTGATTTTATTACGCGGGCGAAGCCGCGGGTGGAAAGCTATTATTCAATATGTGTATTAGATTGCATCCTGTTTTGTGTGCCTAAGTATAGTTAATAATAATATACTTTAATTTAAATCACATGACATTGATTTGCAGTCTAGCCTATCATTGTAGCCAAACACAAGTAATATTAACTGCTGACTTGACAACCACTTAGCCTAGTGGGTAGCGACCCTGCCTACGAAGCAGGAGGTCCCGGGTTCAAATCCCAGGTCAGGTCAATATTTATATGATGAATATTGATACCTACTGGTAACGGGTCTTGGTGGTTATATGTATGTGGTGCCTTCGCTTGGTATCCAAATCGCAAGCTAATGCTTAGTTTGGGGACTAGACGTTGTGATGTATACGTTATTATTATTAACTTAATAAAATTCACAAAGGATTTTTTTCTATAATGTTTTTTTTTTGCAGATTTGTCATACACCTTCAAATTTGCAATTTTAACATCAGGATTCTGTTCAGGCAGTTTGGTACATAAAGGATTTTATGATGAGGATATTAACCTTCCATCTCTGCATGTTTATGGAGAAAGTGATTCCATTATACCCAAAGGTAATTAATTCATAATCATGGCCAATTCATTGTCATCAATTTTTCTTTTTCTTTGTAAGAAACAAAATCTAAGTTATATATGTGTTAACAAGCTATTAGTAACCACAGAAAAATAATTAAATAATCCTATTATTATTATAAATGTTAAAGGTTGTATGTCTGACAGCCAATCACGCAGCAACGGAACAACGTATTGACGTGATTTTTGCATAGATATAATTTATGAGCTGGCAAATGACACAGGCTACTTTTATTCTGAAAAAGGCACGGTTCCTGTGGGGTAACTATTCTTCCTACTAAAATGGCTGAACGGATTTTGATGAAATTTATTATGAAAGTATCTTAAGGAAATAACAGCATACATTTCATCCTTGAACAATGTAATAGACATTTCTTAGTTAAGTTTCAGAATTTTCTAGAAATTCTTACAATTTCCTGGATTGTTGCCTCCCTTTAGCGGTCTCAATACAACTGTGTAGCCCAACCAGGCAAAACCGCGAGCGGTAAGCTAGTAAAATTATAAAATTAATGGAAATACTACATATTTAAAAAAAAAAAATTTTAGTGTTGTACTTAGTACTTTATAAAATTTTCTTTATTTTAATTAGTAATTAGTAACTTTAATGATTTTTTAATATAAATTTTACCTATGTAAAAAAAATATTAAAATCAATGATTTAAAAAAGTTAATTACATGTGATTTGAAGTAGGGTGTATTTTATTCAAGATTAAATGTATTGAACCAATAAAAAAATAATGGCTAAATTCTTAGTTACTGAATTATCAAGATATTAATTTTTAAGGGTACCAATGAGAAGCCTATTACTAAGCCTCTGCTGTCCGTTTTTCCGTCTGTCACAGAACTGTATTGACTGAACCGTAATAAGTAGACATTTGAAATTTTCAGTGTGTATTACTATGGCCGCTATAACAACAAATAATAAAAGTAAAATTTAAAAATTAATGGGGGTCCCCATACAAGAAAAATGTTTTCTTATATTGTACGGTGGTACAAAACCCTTCGTGTGCGAGTCCGACTCACACTTGGCCGGTTTCTTATATCTTAAAATGTCATAAGAATTTTATATCAAAATTTTATATTCTAACAATATCTTAATATATTTTATAAATCACCTATTTTCTCTCTTTATTTCAGAAATGAGTGAAGCATTAATTAATCTGTTTATCAACCCAATAGTAGCTGAACACTCAGGTGGTCATTACGTCGCATGTTCAGGTTCCATCAAAGATGCCTATCTAGACTTTCTACATGAACAGCAACGGGACATTCTGGCTGCTGAAAAGCCTAAGAGTCAACACAAAAGTGTTAGCCCTGAAAAGAATACATAGTATAATATATTCTTATATAGTAACCTAGTTTTAGATTATCCCTGATTGTGCCGATTCTATCATAGTAATTTGTTACAAGCAAATCATTAGCATTCTGAAGTTAAAAGCAGAAACAGAACCCTTCTAGTTTTGTCATCTCTCTATTCATCTGTCCTGTCTGTGACACTATTGTAGTTTTTACATTTAAATTTTGTTTTATATTGAATAGGCAGAGTTCACATTTTGTAAGTTAACAGATCTAGTCCCAGGCATTGGATCTGAATCGGCGATGTGAATTCAGTGTGATTTACTTAATACTGTAGAGGGCTAATAACCCATACTCTGAATCTGCGGCTAATAAACAATGAACGAGTGGTAACACATTTCGCTTTTAAGCCACATTTCAGTCAGAGCAACAAACAGCTGAAACAGTACATTTACTTGTGTATATTATTGTTTATGATTAGGTATGTCATTATGATTATTTGTGATGGACATAATTTATTAGTTTACAGTTGTGGATGAGTGCATGAGAATTTTTCAGATAGAAAACAGTCTGATATTGACAGTTGACTTCAAGCAGTGCTCTCGAGCGAAGTTATAAGATCATGTTTTTTAATTTTAAAAGTCTAGAAAACTCCTCATTGCTTTTTCAGTGAAGATTTATCAATATATTTAACATTTTGGGGTGTAAGAAATTTCAATGCAAGTACAAATGATATGCAAAATTAAAATAATTATGTAAATATAGAAATAAAATTTTAATTTCACAATTTCGTCTTTTTCCAATCTCATCATTATAAATAAATAGGTTGCCATACACCACAGTTTAGATAGAATAATAATAATAACTTATACGTCACAACAACGTCTTGGCCCCAAACTAAGCATTAGCTTGTGTTTTGGGTACCAAGCAAAGACACCACATACATATAAAAACCTAGACCCGGTGCCAATAACAATATTCATCATATAAATACTGACCCGACCTGAGATTCGAACCCGGGAACTCCAGCTCCGTAGGCAGGATCGCTACCCACTAGGCTAAGCTGTCGTCTAAGTCGCCAAGTCATTAGATAAGCGAAGTTAATGATAATAATAATAATTTAATAATGAACCTAATCACGTTCATCGGTGATTATGCATGCTTGTCCATGCAGAAAGAGCATAGACTAGTAAAAATAACCATACTGGCCATTCGTAACAGACTCAGACCAGTTGCAAAAATGCCAGGCAAAATTGTCTGAATTTGACCAGTTGACGTTAAAACATAGTTCAAATTTCGCATACAATCTTTTTAATCGTCCCCACACTCCCCTCAACACAATTTACGCGGCCGGCGCACCGAGGCTAAGTCACTTGTCGGAACATTAACAAATCAGAGAGTATACCATTGCTGCACTAATTAATAATTATGTGACTCTCTCAGCTGCAACTACGCGAGTCCCGTTCTAGTGGCGGGCGCATATGAACGTGTTCTATTCGGGGGTTCCACTCTAAGCACACTTGAAGTGATTGTGTATTAAAGTTTTTAAAATGTGACGTGGTTGTTTGCGTGCTTACTGGTTATTAGACGCGGTTGTTTTAAATGTTTGTGTGAATCTATTTGTTAAAAGTTGTGGTTAATTAAAAGTGTATAAACGCAGACGTAATTTAATAGTGATTTGTGAGAAGAAAAAGTGGTGAAAACTGAAATTGAAATCGTTTCGCATAGGAACCCGAAATAAAAGAACTCATGTGCTAGTAAAAAAATGGACTCAAACCCAAAACTCCTTTATACCTGAGTTTAATAACATAGTGTAACGTTTGAATATTAATAAAATAATATAATGAAAATAAAACATTAAAGGGAACGTACATTAGAAAACATATTGGAGACTCATGAGGGAGGAGCGAAGAAATACTAATTGCAGATTCAGGGCCTATGCTTAGGCAAGATACGGGCTACTACAACCGAGACCACTACGAATAGGCAACACGAGTGCGAAGCAGAACAGGAATGAAAAAGGCTGACGGCGAATCATAGGAACTCCCAGAAATAGACACAGAAAGCCCTGCATCAAATGAAGAAAACGAATTAAGAAACAACAATGCCCACGATAATAAACTGACAACTTATGCTCCCCATTGTTATTTATTAACACACTATAATATCCATTTGTCAATGATAATATCTATTACCTCCCCTGGCTCCCTTTCCTGGCTATAGGTTGCACGAATACCGACTGGCTCTTTTTCCCGTCATTCCAACCCAGACTAAAACCTACACTTCATCCTATATCTACGTTCCCTTTGGTGTATCGGGACTTGTCATTTTCAGACATTGCGTCTGGCTGAAGGTCGAAAGAAATGATTGATTGACTCTCTCCGTTGAAACTACGCAATGTATACAACTCTAGTGAGGCCAAGTCATTGTTAGCCTCAGCTCATTTGATCGCGCCGCGGATCGGAGTGTTGTGTCGGAGTGAACATAAAATTACTATCACGTAGTACTTATTGCAAAGTTTTTAGTAGAGTTTATAAGGTTTTTTTTATCACTGCACAATTTTTATATGATTCAGTAACGTGAATAGAACACATTACCCAAAAAAAAACGAATTTTTATTATTTTTTTCAACCTGTCTGATACAATTAATCTCAGAACGTAGACATACACCGCATAGGATGATTGCGGGGGATAGGCACGCAGGAGCACGGCGGCTCTCGGCAGTGCGAGTAGGGTGATACGATTCGCGGCATTATTATGGATACATTTAATCAATTTTAGTTTTTTATATTTTTTAATAAATAGATAAATAAGTGAAATTATATTTTTATTTTCACTAAAGTATTAAATAAATTTTTATGCGCAATGATAAAAATAATCCTGTATATGTTAATAGCTAATTACTGTGCAACATAAACTCTAATAAATTTAGGAAAAAAAACTACACTTCATCAGCCCATTTTTACCCCACTGCAGGGGCTTAGGCCTCCCTCAGGGTAAGGGGGGGGGCTTGGAGCTTAAATTCACCACGCTGCTCCACTGCGGGTTGGGGATTGTAACGACCGCCATCTATTGACAGCACCCGAGACCGACTGCTTAACGTGCTCTCCGAGGCACGGAGTCAGTGATAGTTATGTACTTAAGTCAGAAAAACTCATTGGTACATGCCCGGATACAAACCATGGCCTTATAAATTTGAGACAGGTTCGTTTCGCTTTGGGCTATCACGACAGGAGGAAAAATTTAGGAAAAAATATTTATACTTAATCAGATTGTTGTTGTTTCTGATCAGTTGATTTAAGTGAAGCTCAGCCTCAGTGCTTCTCCAGGAAAGCCACCACTGACTGATGGGAAGGTTTATACTTATCTGTCGGAAGCAAAATTGAATCCTGCATGCATATTTGCTTGGCGAAATCTACAGAGATAAATAATTTGAAAGTTGAGAAGAAAAGAACTATGTCTTCTGATCTATTCTTGGAATATAACCATAGCATGCATAAATCCATACAATAAAATGTCTGTTGCATATACCTTGTAGATTTGATCTTACAAAATTTACTGGCCAAAATTGTGCTTAAATCCAGAAAAGAAGTTATTCTAAATTGTTTTAAAGCAGAGTTGAACTTCTTGATCGCCAAAAGATGTGAAACTATGAACGATGGCAATACGAAACATTGATCCATAGATATGCTATTATATTTTCCGAAATCATACCAGTGTTACCACGTATTCAACTGTACACCTTACATAACCAGGAGCCTCGGTACAGGAGACATAAATTGCCAATATGGCGATCGTGCCGATGGGGAGGTGAGGGCAAAGATTTTTTCAGATGGCGCTGTAATCGCTGGTACCTTGTCATTACTTAAAAATTGTAATTTTCAGTCATTGATTCAACAATTTAATAATAAGGATTTGTAGTCGCTAACCAAAAGTGAAATAAAAGCGTCAGCAACGAGCGTGGGCTGATATTATGGCTGCGGCGGCCCGCGGCCCGGCACCGTTGTGCGCGTCAGTGCAAGCAAATACTTATTACTACGGTTCGGACGTGTCGCACTGTTTACGGGAATGTGACGAGAATTAAATCGTGATAATGTTCAAATTAAATAGAAAATAATCGAATAGCCATCTGTAGGCATAAACTAATGTTAAATTATAATGTTTACTTACCGCAAATACGATATTCAGCTCTTTTTTGCGTCTTTAACGAGTAGTTTCACAAATACGGCACAAGTTGGCATGCGCACGTTTACTCGGCGCTAAGCCATTACACCGACTAAAAGCCGGTTGGAAGACTTATTGCGTTTTCGATGACTTTCCTGCGCGGACACTTTAGAACGCGGACAGCACATCCAGTTATATTGTTGGTATATCAATGTTTTCAGTACCAACTTTCATCGTGTAGGTACTTACTGTGATTGGACAAATTATATAAATGCTATTTTAAAAATTTATTATTTCTCCATTTTGATAATTAAACACTGTTAGAAAGGAAAAAAAATTTAATCCCACAGCAAGTAAAATACATATGGCCATATATCTAGTCTTATACTACACCTAGCCTGTGTTGTGGTATTTCTCTTACAAATTGAATTTTGTCTGTAGATTTTACTCTAAACTCCGTAAAAAGCTACAACATTGACAGATAGTTAGGTACTAAAGACGAAACGCCACCTGGCGGGAGCAATTTGTAGTTTTCCTCCCCATTGGGATTCTTTCAGGACAAACATTGGGAGCCTGTGGCCCTTTTTGGTGAGGTAATTTTTATTAACTCACTTATAACTAATTATAGGTAACTCTTCAGTACATCTTTAAACAAAGAGTTCATATATTTGAATTTACTTTAGGTGTTATACCGAATGTCTCTGAAATTCAAACAGCTCACTTTGTGTCGTCTTAGCGTGGAACCAACGGTCTTGCACTAGCCGGTCTAACGACCCGAAAAAATTTGGGGGACCGCCTTTGTTTAGAGTTAAACCAATATTATAGGTACGTCGTTTGTTTAGCATAACAAATTGTAAGTATACAAAAAGAAGCAGTGGTAGTAAACGTTTTATGTTTTATTGTTAAAAATATGAATAGACCTTCACATCAATGGTTGTTTAGAACCTAAAAACATATATGTAAAACATATGCCATTATTTTTAATATATTTTCGCTTGCGACACATTAAATATAATAAAAAACCCAAATTTCTTATTTATAATGTTAAAGAAAACGAAGATTAAGGTGGTTAAAGAAAAATCTAAGGGGAAGACTACGTCCAACAATGGACGACTAGCAGAAAGAGAAAAATGAATTAAAAAACGCCAAAACAAATCAAAACAGCTTTATTTTTTCCAGTTCCATTGGCAGATATTTCCGACGCCCATTATTACTACTCTATCGTCGTTTACCAGTCTCATTGGGAAAGTCTATTTGGGCTATCAGTTCTTTATTAAAGTAAATTAACGTATTTCCCTGAACCGAGACCAGTAAATTCGGTATAAAATGACATTACATACTTATATGAGAAACAAATTGCCGTTCACTTCAGTCGAATGAAGTTAACGTGTACCTAGCAAATGCGGCATGACTTGCCTATTTTATTACCAGGGTTGTACTACCAGTCGGTCCACGGGGGATTTTTTTTCCTGTTGACCTACTATGTACAATTGGTTGTACATTGGGACATTTTTAACTTGCCCGTGGTACTACAAAGTCTCAAATTAGTTGGAAATTGTAACCTTCATCATCTATTAGGTTAGGTTCATCATCATAATATAATTACATGCATAGTATGTCCCGCGCATAGAAATAGAAAAGAGTTCCGGAACGCTCATCTCCACACAACGTGAATGCGTCCACGGTTCACTCAAGCGATGCGCTTTCCTTTTCACTCTAGCCCGTAAGTCCGTCTCACTTTAGCGTGCGAACTGCGGCCATAGGTATGCCATCGTGGCGTACTTAACGAAATACGTGTTTTGCTTACACTTGATTAGTCTTTACTTTTTCATACGTTAATGGTCCCACGGCCATTGAATAATAATAATAATAACTTTTAGGTTACAATTTTCAACTAATTTATGAGTCGGTAGTACCACAGGCAAGTAAAAAATATCCCGATGTAGAACCAGTCGTACATACATAGCAGGTATACGGGCAATAAAATATCCCGTAGACCGATTTGTAGTACCACAAGCAAGTCATGAATTTCGGACCTCAGATGCATAAAATTGTATCTAATATGTCCGTATTTTGAAGATTTTCTTGTTCAGTATTGTAAAGCAAAATAATTTAGCTTCATAAATCTGTTCAGACACAGTAGATCCATATTTTATATCACTGAAGCCCAAAATATGAAATTTTAGTTCAAATTTTAAACATAGTAAAAAGTAACTGATTTTTACATCATTTATAAACTAACATTTAACGTACGGAACCATAGACAGCCTAGATATATGTTGCTATTTGCTTACTGGGTCCAGATTAGTTCTATATATTTGTCTATAACGGCCCTGCAGTTCACAGACAAGGATAAAAACTGTCATTCGCTCCCTTCAGAGGTCACTACTGTCGAATGAGATTATTGTTTGACTATAGCTGTCAAATACTGGATTTTACGAAGTTAACCGTTTTTTTATAGATTTTAAAATTACTGGTGCAACTATTGGTTATAAAAATATATTCCACACATTTCTTCCACATATTTCTGAAAAAAACCTGTTTGTAGAAAACTGAGAAAAAACTCTGATAAAAAATAGTTAATGATACATTGAATTTATGAAGAAATTATTTTAAACTGGATGATTATTATATAAGAAGTTAAGTGTGCTATTTTACTATCTGTAGAAAGTTATCAATTTATTAAACACTGACAAGTGATATGACCGAATTTAGGTCCATTCAACAGTAGCGACATCTGCTTCGAGCTATCAGGTTTTAACTCCATTATTGCAATACTATCATTAGCAATATACTATCGTTATAATACAATAATAGTGTATTATCATATATGTAACTTAATCACCATCCAAATTTTAATACTATGATCTTCGGTTAAAATAATTATTGAGATGTGACGCTACAAAATCATCCATGTTGGAGACTCCCACGCTGGAGTGCGCGTGCGACTGACGATTGTGTCGGTTGGCAGTCGCCGGATACATCCGCGGTTGCCCCTTTCTCGTGCGCAGTATATACGTTTGATTTGTAACCAAGTTGTACTGATAAATTTTTCGGTAAAATGATTTTAATGTATTTTTTGAATATAGAGAATAGTAATATCTACATAATGTCTAGAAAAAATTTGGATGGTGATTTAAATGTATTGTATATTCAATCACTTTATACTAAAATTTAGCAGTATTTAAAAAATTATGTAATCTATTGATAAATCAATGTTGGATAGGAGAAGGATGTATTTTAAAAAAATATCGATATTAAGAGTACGTGTGTCAACGAATCACACATATTTTTTCATAATCATGAAGACTTTCGTTCACAATATTTTAAATTCTCATACGGGTCAAGCCAAACATCTTGATCCCTCGGTTGAAGGGGGTGCGGGCTTGCGCAATTTCAGACACGTTCTTTTTATGCATGTACTCATTTTTGGCTACTGCTACACTACTTGCCTTAACTTTAGAGTGATCAAGAAGTTAGGCTTGACCCGTACTTTTAATAGATCCTTCGCCCATTCAGCTTTTGAATTATATGCCCCACATTGAGTCGAATCATCTATAATGCAATGAAAGGGCATATATTGGAGCATGCATAAAAAATCTAAAAAACAAATTAAAATCCATTAAAATGTATACAATAGACATATAACCAATGTGCCAATGAATTTATCCTCTAATATTACATATAAAGTTAGAATCACAATCACATAGCAAAAATGAATGTTATGTGGAACGTCATCATCGGCTTGCATTATAAAAAAAGCAATCTAAATTATACCTAACCGTTAAGCTAAGTTTATAATTTATATTAGACTACATTAGTAACCCACTGCGAAATGACAAGCGATGGAAAGTAATTATTGGCAACACCCAATAACTCAAACTTCAAGTCAAATCCAATTAATTTAGACCTGCTCACAATATAGAGATCGAATCGCTTAGAAAATAAGAGGCGTTAAAGAATAAAGTCATTTACAATAGCCCCTGAAAAATAACTGGCTTCACATTGACTATTTGGTCTATTGAGTATTGATTGTTTGGATCAAATATTTCAAAGACATAAGAAAAAAACAAGTCATTTAATTATTAATATACTTATTACAGTATGTCTGTGCTATTAAAATTAGGATCACTCCCATAATGTCTAGTTATTAAATTATTGACCATAACACAAAGGCATAAAGCTTATTTTTCAATACATTTGCTATTAATATGGTCTTTATGACATTGAAACTTGTACTGTAATATTGAATTTTACAGTACTAGGCCTTTTTACATTACACCAATCACAAACGAGCATTCTGTTTGTAACGCATGCGTAAACCACGAAAAGCAACCCGCTCGCGCCCTTAGCTCCCGCCATTATTACATTTGTAGTATCTACCTAATTTTAATCACAAATGTATTGAAAAACGTCGTATGATACTCGTACTCAGTAAGCTGGCTGTTATAGTCATTGGTTTATTATAAGCACGAGGCGAAGTCGAGTGTAACTGTATCCGAAACACCTCGACTGTAATATGCAGCTTACCGTACTTGCATCATAATGTACTTTTGTAAGATCGCCCACTTCGCCGCATGACGTATCATTTAGGGTGTCATTTTCTGATTGGGTTATTGTTTCGCGCCACTATGCATGTTATTTTTTGGGGACTATTGTACGCAATGTGCACTTTCTATAATCTAGGAATCGATTACCAAGATCATTGTTAATGACATACATCATTTACGAAAAATAACATTGGCTGATAACATTTTAATCTAAAATTTTGTTGAGGATTGAAACTCACGACTAACTTCAGCCTGGTAACTTTTAACTAACTTCCTGTTGTCGTTTCTGTCGTCAATAGTTGACTATGTGGGAACCTCTTTCGATTAGAATTTCAACTTGAAAGCCCATAAAATATATCTACAATTTATCCAACTGCATATCATACAGGAAGTTATCAGCCAAATAACTAATCCAATGTGACAATGGGGAAGAAAACTGCAAATTGCTCCCCCTATGTGATGTTCCGTCGCTGGTACCTGATTATCTCTCAGTATTATAGCTCTGTACGGAGTTAATAAATAATAATAGTGCCTGGGACATTCCACAGAGCACCATCCAGTCCCAAACTAAGCAAAGCTTGTATTATGGGTACCAGAAAACTGATATGTATACTTAAATACTCTTTATAATATATACGCATATAGTTTACACCTAGACGAGGAACAAATAGACATGTTGCTGCACACAAATATTTGTCCTAGGCCAGAATCGAACCCGCAACCCATGGCTCCGCAGTTAGGGTCTCTAACCACTCAGCCAATCGGTCAATCAATAGATTAACATAATACAGGCTTAGCCTAGTTTGGAGCTAGATGGCCGTGTGTGAGATGAAAAGGAATTTTTATATAATATTTTTTTTTTATTTAAATATAAGGAATAAATCTTTAAAATAGTACTTATTTTAATTGTATGATCACAATAAATACACGATATGTTGGTATTGAGAATGACAATTTTCCAAAGTAATGACAAGGTACCAGCGATTATAGCACCATTGGCAAAAAGCCTTGCTTTCTCCGCCCCCACCCCCCGTTTTCTTTGGATACAATTATTGATTCAAACACGATTATATTTTATGGAGGGTGTTAGCCCATAATTAGTAAATAATTGAAAATTGATGAACGATAATATATGAATAACAGAAATCCATTGAAAATTAAGCTCGCAGACAAACTTATGCCGACATCCGACATATAAGAGTTATAAACAAAATGATTGTATAAAATCAAATTATTTATTCGTGAGATCTATATCTTCATAAGTCTGATGGAGGCCTATATACATTTCCTACACATTCCCAATTAAGTTCTAACACCAAACTAATAAATAACATGGGTACACATTAATATGAAAAACAAAAAAATCCATCATTTTTCTATAAGCTTTGAAATAGAATTAAAAATACAGTATAGTATAAGGCACAAATCTTTACCGCTCCGAGTTGCCTGCGAATGACTCACGCGCAGGTATAGCCGCGCGGGCAGCGAGGGGGTGGGAATGCGCGCGAGTTGCGCGATTTATACGACCTCTCCGCCATCTCCTCCGCGTTCCTATTTTATCCTACTGCCTCGCTTTCTGTAAATAACTTCACAGCGGCAAATATCCGTACTTAATACAGTACTTTTAAACATTTTATGAACGAACAATCAGACATCTTCACTAATAGTGTTAGAACTTAAACTATAAATAGTTACATGGAGTTTTTTCTACACAAGAATATGTAAAATTTTCTAATTACTTATTTATATTTTTCATTTACCAATTAAAAAAAAAATTGATAGAAATAATACAATATCATTTTCAATTCACTAGTCCTAATGAAAATCACAAAAGAACTTCTTTATGGTAGGTGGTATTAAATAGGGTAGGTAATATTGAAGATATATTTCTTAAAAGAATATAAAAATAGAAATCGACATTGGTTAAAAAATAAAAGACTTATAAGCTTTCAGAGATTATTTTCTGTCTCTTGTATGCGGAACGAAGTTTAGCGTTATTTCAAATGACCGTACCAAAGCGTGACGTCACGCATCAATATTGCCTTCTCTGTCTGATTGGAGATTTGAAATGTTCATGACATAATTATTAGTGTTAAAAAAATTGTTTCAGTATTAGTAATTATTTAATTTAAAATAATAAAAATAAATCACCCAACCTACTATTTCAAGTGATAGATATTTTATACATTTATTCATTGATACAATAGAGAAGGCGCGTAATCGTAGATTCTACGCTAGTGTCAACCCGAGCTATAGGGCGGCGTCCATTAGCCAAGATGGCGATATAACCGTTCTACCAAACTTTATATCTAACCGTGTCTGCGCGTTCGGTGCACGTACTTTTAAAATTGTGCTTTGGTTTGTATTTAAAATCAAAATAAGTGAATGGAGAAGAGTTACAGTTATACGACCTAGTAAAGTAAAAGTATGCCATTGCAAAAAGATCTATTAAAGATTAACATAATGAAACTGCTTTGTCATTTTTTTATACACAGAATTTTTTGCTGCCACTACGCGACGCCACTATCCGTCAAAATATGACCATTGCTTATGGCAATATTTCTTACGGTATTTTTTAAATTTTCATAGGTAGTTAGAGGAAACCCTTTTTATTTTAACAAAAATAAATCAATGCACATGAGCATGTAAATCAACTTTTTTTTGTTCCTTCTTTAATGGATTAGCATAAGCAAACAAAACGACATTGTAAATAGTAAAATAATCATTAAAAAAACTGTAAATTTATTTGATATCCGAATAAGTTACTTTGAAAATGGAATGTATAATTTTAATAGATGGCAGAGTTGCTAGTGGCGCCGCCAAGCTGAAACTAATTTCGTGGCCCTCAGTTTGCTTTGTAAATTATTGCAGTGCTTCCTCTTCACAAAACAAGTAACTATGTTTCCGTGTCATTAGCATGAAAGTATCAACGTCATTTTCGCGTGCCATCCCCTATAGAGTAAGCATAAAATAAGCTCAGTGAGGTTGAACAAATCAAAAACTTTCAATCATGAGGTTTAATGACATCTGTCTTATTTTGCTACATGACGTTGTTTTGTTTTGTCACACCCGAAAGCTTACTTCACCCCCGCGGATGGTCACGGATTTTTGACATGGCGCCTATTCGACGCCATTTTGGTGCTGCATCACCTTACCAGAGTACGCCGCATATCGGATTTGGCTAATTCAAATCGTCTAACTATACCAGACTTAAAAAGGCGCTATTGCAAAAAATTGTGCAAGCACCATTCGGACCCACTTCATATGTTTGAAATCAAAATTAAATTGACTTATCGAAATTGACTGTACTGATGACGGGCGCGGAAAAGTGAGAAAAGTGAGAGAACCCACATATTACTAAAAACTTTAATCAATACATTTAAATAGCGAGTTAACTTAGTCGCAAATTATTTTCGAAAAACAAATCATACAAGTCCCATTGTCGCAAATATCATTCACCAAAATTAGATTAAACCAAAGTCCAACTAAGGTGATGGCTACACTTGAGTGAAGGCTCATCACAAGATTTAGCTGTTTGCTACCCCCACAAACCCATGTAAAGATGATTGGTTTTTAAGATCATCATTAAATATGGTTCATACAATGTCATGTCACACACACCCCATTTAGTCAGTTAGCTCAATCCTACCATTCCCTTACATATAAACATATTTTATGATGGACAATCCCTTACAGTAATAGTTACCAAGTTACCGGCCATTTATCCAAGCGCGGATACAGGATTTCTTTCAGGAGGGAGGAGGGGGTAAATTGTGATTTTACCAAATATGGGCCATTTGGTAAAATCACAATTTATTATGCGATTTTACTTTTCTTTGAAAGTAAATTTAAACAAAATATTTCTAAAAATTTTAGATTGTTGGGGTGGAGAAGGCAAAACGTTTTTCAGATGCCGATGTAATCGCTGGTACCTTGTCATTACTTGGAATATTATCATTTTCAATACCAACATAGCGCGTATTTGTTGTGATCGGACAAATTATATAATTATTTAAAAAATTTCTTTGTCTCCTTTGTTATTAAAAACTTTTTAAAAGAAAAAAATACTATTTAATCGCATGGTAAGTAAAACAGACTAAAACAAACTAGACCAAGCATGTATTGTTGTATTCCTTTGACAAATTGGAGTTTTTCGGTAGATTTTATGATAAACTCCGTAAAAAGTTGACATATTGAGAAATAAATAGGTACCAGCGACGAAACGCCACCTACCGGGAGCTATTGGCTGTTTTCCCCATTGCCCTCCCCTGTATCTGCGCCTGCATTTATCAACATTACCAAGCTAAAAAAAACATATCTCAATGGAGTACAAATAAACAGCGCATAATGAACGGCATAACAAGTTAAGCTAAATAGTTTCTTAAAGTCAATTGACATATTAGTAAACAGTATTCGAATTCATTTATACGCTATATTGTTAGATTAATGAGTATAACAGGGAATAGAAAACAAGTTACGATTGCGATACAGTCTACACTTCGCAGCAGGTGTTACACATTACCACTCTTAAAAAATGACACAGATTCCAGGTAACACCCTGAGGCTGAGTTGAGTATATACTTCTTAACTCGATTTTTTCTGCCAATATTCAAGACAAAGAGTTCAAGTTTTAAGCAACACTTTTTGTTTATATTATCATGTTGTCGGTAATACCATTACCCAGAATTGCTCAGCACTTACAAATGATCCTAAGTTTCTATTATTCAGGCACTATATTTTACTTGAAATTTGTGAATACATCAAATTAATTAAAATACGTTTCCAAAACTTGGTATTTGACCGACACTTTTCGCTAAATTCACTATCCTTAAAATTATTGTAATATTATATATTGGTTAATGTTGCCATTGTAAAAATTAAAGCGTTCAAGTTTCAACAATAAAATCATTTGGATGTAAATGGCTAACAAAACGATACACAAATATAAAATTAGTAATGAATTTTTAGTAAATATTAATATCGTAAAGTTTTTGATTTGGTATACATTTAAAAATGTGCAAATTCTTGACAGTAATTTTTTTCTAAAACCATTGTGAATTCTGTTATCTTTTACCATAAAATAGTTAAAGTGCAATTACAGTCTTTTATTGAAGATACAAGACAATTTTTCAGTTATATGCAAATAACTTTAATAACTATACAAAAGAATTATTTTTTAAATTTTGTGAGAATTCTCCGCCAATTTCGAACATTTCTAATTTTTATTCCTTATTTACAATAAGAGAGAGAGACAGAAGCTATTGAAAAAACATATTATCAGAGTTTTTATGGAAATGTGGTCTATGAAAATGCGTTAACAAACCCAGTTCAAAATATTGTTGCTTACAGAAAAATGCAATTTGCTTGAAACACACAAACAGACATACGAACAAATTATAGAATATAGTTAACCGATTAACTGTTCACAAGAGTGTTGCCTGAGATGTGAATTTTTAGTGAAAACTGAAACCGTTAAGTGGTTAAATTCAAAATGTATGTTAAAGATATTTATTTTAATAAAATATAACTAAACTGCATTTTAAAATAAAACGATTTTGAAAAGAAGGCTGTGACACAGTTTGAATTGATAATTTTTTTTAAATAAAATATGTCGTTCCTTTGCCTGCACAATATTTTATTACTAAATACAGTTACAAACTTTAGGACAGATCCGAAAGTAGGCACAAGTCTCGTCGCAATAACCAGTTTTAGGTGTAGCGGGACGCAGTGGAGCGAGGAGTATATGACTGTACCTGCGCAACCCCGCTTAAAGCGCTGTATTCAGATCCGCCATAAAGCTTAACGCGATCCGTACTTCCTTCGCGACGTGAACATTTTTGCGATTTGTTATCAGATTTTTATGCAATTAGATATTTTCCCATTCTGGGTTGATTACAAACTTATTGAAAGTTTCTATACCAATCTTTTTTGGAAGTCTCTTTAGAAATTTTAGCAGAATCCTGGACAGCCTATATTTTAAACGTGTCCATAGCCTACCTGTGAATAAATTGGAGCTTCATCTACTATTTGATGTGTTAAGATGTAATGTATTATACTGACCGACCAATTGGTCTTCTGGCCGAAGATGCCGATTCAAAGTTTGCGGGTTCGATCCCAGCCCTGGACCTATATATATGTAATATTTGCCTATTTGTTCTGTGTATAGAAGTAAAATATATGTTTTACAAAGATATTTAAGTATGTAAATTGTCTGGTACCCATAGTTTGAGATTATATGGTTATATCCCAGATATTATTCAGAAACAAATGTTGATCAGCTTCTTTACACGTTTGTTCGTAAAATAATTTTATAGTATTACACAAACCACAGATCTTGACTTTTGGAGATAAATACAATAATCGAAGTTTTCAGGAGAGATATTATCAATTGCAATGTCAGAAAATACATTATTCAAACAAAACAAACGTTGCCGTTTTCAAAGGGGTGAAACATGAAAGTAAGAAACAATTAATTTGCGGACACTAGCGACATACCCGGACACCAGGTGACACACCGTTGAACCCGTTATAATGAACCGAATTATACAGATTATAAAGCATCAATTTGCAAGTATGAAGTATTAAAAAACATTTTTCATTGAAGTACTATTTATGGTCAAAGTTGTTTCTGTACGGCAGATGGATGCCAACACGGCGGTAACTAGCACAATAAAGTAGGTCGACGCCGTCGTTAAACTCGTTCGATTTAAATTATTGTGCTAATTACCGGCACACCGGTATCTACCCAGCGTATAGAGACAATATTAACATTAAATAATCATTATTTTAAAGAAACTTCATGTCGATTATTTTTTGAATATTTATAATTTTTTAAAAATTTTTTTAGTCCGTCCATTATCATCTATATTAATTTAGTCCAAACTGAAAGTACGGTATGTATACTATAATCGATGGTCGATATGTAAATGATAAAAAATCGCAATAATTATCATCACTAATCTCTTTAAATATAATACGTTTTTAAAAGAAATCGCGTGCCTCATTTATTCAACTTCAAGTGTGTTTAATTCTTCGACACGTACATATTGTTTTATCTAGACGACGCAGAACATATTCTTTAAACGTATCGTGTTTGCGAAGAGCCTTGATAGTCGAAAAAAATAAATTTTGAAAATGAAACGATCGTGTAAAGCGTTGCGACATCGTCTCGTTCGTCTCTGAGCGTCGATCTAATGCTGGTCCATCTGAAAAATACAACGGTTTAAACATTGTTATATGATACCATGCTGTATAATATTCAACAGCCATCGGGCAAACCAAAAATGTTGACAAAAATAAAAAACCGGTCAAGTTTGAGTTGCACTCGCAAACGAAGGGTTCCATACCATGATACAATATAAATACTTTTCTTGCATGGGGTTTAACATGGGCTTGCACAGTAGTACATACTTCATGAAAATTACCAACTGTAAGCAATGATCTCACAACCACCAATCACCAAAAACGTCGAAAAATAACGTTCATTTTGTATGGGGCCCCCCTTTTAATTTTTAACTTTATTTTATTTTTATTATTTGCAGTTGTGATGGCTATAAATTTCAAATGTGTACCTATAATGATTCAGACGATTTGGCCCTGGGACAGACAGACGGATGCACAGCGGAGCCTTAGTAATAGGGTACCCGTTGGCACCCTTCGGGTACGGAACCCTAACAACAACTTTTTCCAATGTTACTGCATCTACGTAAAACAGAATAAAAAATATATGAACCTGCTCCTGTCCGTTAGATTCCTGGGATTTCATGACATCGGGCAGATCGGGCGGAGAGGAGTACGGTACCAGGTCGAGTGCCTCGAATTCGCCATTCTCCTTCCTGTAACGTTATCATCATTAAATTAGCAATTTTTAGAAAAAAATGGTTGCTACTACTATCATTAAGCCTTGGACGAAATGCGCCTTTCGAGCTAGCAGTCAAACGGACGTAACTCAGGATGCACAGTAGGCAAGTGTCGCCACGCGCAATGTATATGATCAGGCGACATACAACGCGTGATTATCGACTGCTCTCTGCATAGGGACTAGAATAGAGTAGTCAAGCCAATTCGAAATGCGGGCCTCAACATAAAGAGACAAAGAATAGGCGTACCTTGGTTTATACCATGATACAGTATGGGTACAGTTATTTTCCATCCCTTTTTTTCCCATGCCCAATCGTTACATACAGGGCTTTATGAAGCTTGTCTACTCCAGTTATATTATAGACTATTGCCATATATAACAGAATTCTTTATATGGCAATACTCAACACTTGTCAAACCCATGTCAAACCCTAGTTAAGTTGTTTGTCAAGTCGTGTCAATTTTCAGAATAACAAACGGTTATCTTACGTTATATGTCGAAACCTACAAAAAGTTCAGCTAAAAAGTTAATTCATATAATGATGTGTAAACTTAAAGCAAAACAAGAAGAGCAGCCTCTGCTTTTCGCGAGACAGAACGATGTTTCTATGAAATAATGACTGCCACAGATTAGTGTATTGTAATAATTTTGATATTTGTGGAATAGTTTGTATTCTTCTTCTTTTTGATCGCTTCCTCAGGGTTGAGGATCGTGAACCTTGCCGACGCGTTCTGTCCACCATCATCCTCCACTTGTTTCGGTCTACCGCGTAGTGGAGGGCTGTGCTGATCGGAACATCCAGATGTTCGGTCACCTGATCTGACCACCGTTTCGGACTGCGCCCCCTCGGTCTTTTTCCTTCCATTCTTCCGGCCACAACCAGCTTGTCCAGGTTGTCGCTACTTTTCCTGGTTATGTGCCCAAAAAACTGGAGCATTCGTCGCAAGCAGACTGTCGAGAGTCTCTGCTTTTCGATGTTAAGCTCCTTCAGTATCGAAGCGTTAGTCCGATGGGCCGTCCAAGAGATCGCAGCAATCGCCGCCAGCACCACATCTCGAACGCATCGATCCTCTTTCTATCTGTGGATTTTTGGGTCCATGCTTTCGCACTGTAAAGAAAAATAGTGAAGACAAGCGTGCGAACAATGCTGGTCTTGGTTCGCTTTGAGATGTTGCTGTCTCTCCATATCTTGCCCAGTTGGGTCATTGCTGTTTTTGCCATTCCAATGCGTCGACGTATTTCGTACTCGCTTCCTCCTTTGTTATTTATGGCGGATCCCAGGTACTGGAACTCCTCGACGGTCTCGTAATTGTCCAGAACTGAAGTCCGTTGCATGGTTTCGAATCTGTCGACTCTCATTATCTTGGTTTTATTAGTTGATAGCAAGACCATATTCCCGGCTCACCTCCTCCAAACGGTTCAAAAGCTCAGCCATCTCGGTTTCGGACTTTGCGAGTAGGGTAGTATCATCTGCATAGCGTAGGTTGCTGATTCTTACACCTCCGATTGAGATACATCCCTCCCGCCCCTCCAACGTTTTCCGCTTGTTTGTATATTCCATAGTTATTTCAAGATATATTTCGATGGACTAAAAATATTATTCGTTTAATTATACTTTCGTTGTCCTCCACTGAACTCCGATATAATAAATTGTTCCATTGTTCCAAAAACTGAAATTTTCATGTCGTTTGTTTTAACCATAGCTTCTTCCTAATGCTAATGTATCTCGTGACTCAAGGTTGGTACTGCCAAGTGGTGCACAAATTTTGAACATAGACAGGGTCCTATATTTGTTAGTGCAGTTAAGCCATCGTACACTTGCGTCATTGAGCGGAGAAGGGGGATTGAAAGACATCGAAATACATTCCATGGGCCCAAAGAATTAATCATAACGCCGCGATGGAAAGGGTTAGATACGTCGTGCGCGTTTGTGCGTCGTCGTGTAGATATTGAGGTGCTGCTGGTTAAGCAGAAAAAAAAGCTATCAAGTATTCCTCATAAATTATACCTGAGATCATGAAAAACGTTGTCACACAAAAACAATTTTGGCTCTTAGTATTTCAGTTTATTAATTTGCTTTGGCATTGACATTGGAGGCGTCCTTCGTAGGGCACGGATTCTTATGCGACAAAGTGACCGTCAATTCAGAAGTGTGCACGAAGGCAACTTTTGAACATTAACAATTTTACCATAATGTAAATGAATTTACTCCGTATGTAACTGTTTTTTTCCATCTTATTTCGACGTTCCCTTTGATGTCAATGTACTTGTCCCTTTCAGACATTGCGTCTGGCTGAAGGTCGAACGAATGTAGTTATATATACTCTAAAATATTATACCTGAGATCACGAAAAACGTTTTCACGGAAAAAATTAAGCCACCCCGATTTTTTCGCACTATATATAGACTGGAACGCACAGTCCGTACAAGGCACGTGAGGCCGCTACATGCGGTGCGTTTTCGCATTGGAAAGCATCTCACCGGATTTGATAACTAAAAACTGGTCAACAAGTCACACTGTGACGTCACATCCCACCAATGCATGTAAATCACGTCGCAATTTTCTCCAGTATATATTATAGAAAGACCTATAAGATTCAGTACCTGAGAGCAAGTCCGATAGGTGCAGGGCATTGCGCCTTTGCCGTGGCTGAAGTCAAACCATACTCAGCGAGCGTCTTTTCATCATCCATTAGCTGACTGTCTTTGTTGAATAGCATTTGGCTCGCGGGTGGTACTTTTAAAATACCTGTGAAATCATAGATGTAATTATCTTATTATAAATGAAATCTATGTATAACTATACTCGTTCAGTACTGTAGAGTGATATTTAGCTATAATGAGGAAATCAAAATTAAATCTTTTATAATGCACACTTATAATTTGTTTAATTAGCGGAACAAGTAGCTTTCCATCGACCGAAATATCTATGCAAAACTATAGCAAATAACACAAGCATTCTTGCACGTGCACCGACAGATGTTCCGAAGTTTTGAAAATAAATAAACGCTGGATAATGATGGAAACTATTATAATGTTCTAACCACGGTTTAGAAGGAACAAGATCATTTGCTCTAAGGCTCCGGTTAAGTCCACAGCATCCTGTTGCAATCCCTATTGATGCTTCCCAAATTTTTGAACTAAAGTCCATTATCATTTTTTTTTTGAAAGAATAGGCAATTTTAAGAAACTAATTCTAATTTTTTTGTTATGGATCGGTATTTACAAATTAGTTTCTTAAATTTGCCTATTTTTTCGATAAAAAATAATGACGGACTTTTAGTAAATAGTTTTCGAGACTTTCTACTATCATATGACTTTAAGAAGATTTTTGATTGTCGACAACCTTCTCCTGTACACCAATTAAGATTTGAGTCTCCTATAATTATCGTATGGATGATTCCTCTTGTAAAATTGTGTGGAATTGGTGATCTAGGTTCTGGTCTCCCAATGCTTTCATCTGCTCCTCTTCTGGCAAATTCATCTGCTTGTTCATTCTTTTTGTGTCCCTAGTATTGACATGGTATATTCTGATGTTTATTAACAATATTTATAAGATATTGATCCACATTACAAATGTGTTACAATAATTGACACTTCTTGCAGTCTAAGCCATATTGATTCGTTCTTGTTCAATCTTAGGGATTTAACATTTTGATAGCGTTGTACCGCATTACATCGAAACATCGCTAACACTAGTGACCTAAAACCCACGCGACTATTACTTCTGGCTTCTCTACTAGTTTACTGAGTGCTCCTTTGCACTTTTTCACCGGTGCAGGTGTGACCCTCTATTAGTGAAAACGTGCTGGTATAGTTAGGGTTGATAAACAATTACTAACAGATTTTAAGTTAGTCATTTTATTTCTTCCATCAAGTACTATGAACTTACTATGTACTTGGAAATGGAACTAATGGAAATCAAATTTCCATTGCTAGAACTATCAGGGAAAAAATTCCACCACTTCCTAGATTTCGATGAAGTCTCTATAATATTATGTACAAACATCAGGGCATGAAAAGTGTCAGTGTGCTGGATGCCTAGAAGGCTTACGGACGCACGGAAACAAACCAGACTGAGGATTTTGCAAAGTTGTTTGGATTTGTTACAGCAAGATCTTGACCAATTTTTAGCTCAATTCATAATTATGGATGAAACATGGCTTCACCATTACAACCCTGAAAAAAAGCAGTCTATGACTGGAAGAGACTGTCATCTACAATTCATAAGAAATTTAAGGCAATTCCATCTGCCCCAATAAAATAATGGGCCTATTCTAATACAGCCAAGGGGTTGTAATGACCAACAAATACCTCAATCATAGAGTCACTACTGCAGGTTACGGACATGGAGCTGTGGTTACACTTAATATGCAGAACAAATTAAAAAATTGCATAACGAGATATGGGAAAAACAGAATGACAAATTCGCTGAAGTTGTTTTGTTTCACCAAGTTAATGCCCCTGCTCACAAGTCCAGAATTGCGATGGCAGGCTGCCATTGAAGATGCTGGCTTTGAATTGATGGAACATCCTCCATATTCATCAGCCCTCACCTCCTAGTGATTTCTACCTCTTTACATAGTAAAAAATTCCTCAGAAGTCAACATTTGAAGATGATGAGGCAGTGCTTGCCGCAGTACATGATATTTTAGAGGCTCAAGATGAACAGTTATTTAGTAAATAAATTTTAAGTTAAGAAAAAAAATACATCAAGTGTATAAACTTCACATGTGATTATGTTGAAAAATAAAATAAGTTTTAGTAAAAGATGACTGCATTTTAGTCACTCTCATTTTTCAACAGCAAATACTTTTTTTTTATTTAATAACCTATTTGCTGTTGATTTATGTCTTAACAAGATCTCATAATTTCAAAACCATACATTTCTATCCAATGAAAGGTACAAAAATAGATACTAATGTTTAATAATAATAATGCATACATCTTAACAAGGTCTAGGCCCCAAACTAAGCATAAGTCCCATATCAATAATATGTAAGGCAATCTTTCGCCTCTTCTCTTACTACCATTAAAATCCCCAAATTAAATAAATGTCTTAAACTTTCAAAAATATAGTTTGACATATTTTGATAATTCATTCCTCCTTCAATAAGTTGTGCAATTTAAAAATCAACATGTGAATGCTCTTCACTGTTTTTTTTACAAGAATGTCTATTGAGAATTAAATGAACTGTGCCTACAGCATTAAGCTATCAGTCATCTTCGTTACAATTGCTAGCAGCTCAAACTCAAAAACATATTAAAAAATGAAACTTTATCTATTTAAATTGATAATCAGTATGATCAGATAAGTCATAAGAATAAAGTACACAAATAAAGTCCAGAGTCCATCATAAAATCTATCAGTGAATCGAATTGTTTGTCTCTTATAAACGAGGTGTTCTCTGTTTAATAAACTCATTAAAACATCTTGGTAAAATATGATACTATAACCAAAGCAAGATACTGTCTACAAACTAAAAATAGCATATGTCGTAAAACATGAAAATTCCTACCTTCAATAATCTTCTTTAATTCTAGAACAGTCGTCGTGTCTTTTGCGTCTGTGAAAATGGTTAACTTTTTTCGCCTTATCATCAAAAAGACATCCTGAAACAATTAGTTTTGAGGTTACATTACGTTTTGCTAACTAATTAAAATTATATAATTTATAACACATATTTCAATATGAAATATAACTATGAAAATCGTAAAATAGTACCATTTTGAATATTTATATAATAAAAATGTTAAACTATATCTATTTATTGTTGAACAAGCGAAGCTGATCAAAGCCACTTCATTCAACCACTTCAATTCAACTGAATTCAACCGTGTGAACACAGGTCACAGACTACATGTGAGTTTTGAGCTGACAGCTGTTTTACTATGGAACTAAACAGAATAGGGTAGGCAAGCCCGGCAAGGTCCAAATGCGGGCTTCAACAGAAAGAGAAAGAGAATATGAGTACCTTGATTTATACTATGGTGCAGTTATTTTCCATCATTTCTTCTCACATGCCCAACCGATGCTCAACCGTTATATACAGGGCTATGAGAAACTTGCATAGTCTAGTTGTATTATTTCTATATATTTTCAACGTTCGCTATAAAGCCGGCCTGTTGGCGTGCTGTAGTAGATACGTGTCCCACTCGTGTGTAAGAAGAGTGTTACATTATCGCGAGGTGGCGAGTATAAATTAAGCTATGAAATTAAGAGTTGACATCAACATTATTGAGTCATTTTGAGAATTGTGTCAAGTGTACAACGTTGCTTTTTTACTTATAGTAAAATGTGAAGTTTCTTGTTTCAACGCCCCACTGCTCTCTTGAAACTAATTGAAACTAACCAATCTCGGAGTTGGAAATGGTAATTTGTTGTCATACCTATCCGATTTAGTCGAGTTATTTAAAAAACTTAATTACCAATTTTTTTTTTGAAGAATGAAGAATTCAGTTTCTTATTTTGATCTCTATTTTCAATAGGGAACGTACAAATGGCGTGTTAAAAAAAAATTCTTTGAATGTTCTCATTTTGTGCCAGTCGTAATAATCGGTGGGAAAGACTGACAATGTTGATGTTGACAAGTTTGACAAAATGATTGAAAATGGTTAGGCTGTAAAAATGACAGAAAATGATATCAAAATTTTACTGGGAAAAGTGGGTAAAAGGTATTCTTTTGTTTAATACTTGCTTCTATAAATAATAATAACTAAATAAGTAGCACATTATTAATGGAATATCTATCATTACAAGATAGTTTAAGTCTATAAGTGTGCCATGAAATTTTCTCAGTATGGATAATCAAGTTTGTGTACAGTGTCAAAACGCGAAGCATATAAATACCACTGATAACCGCCTGGTCACCGAAAACTGTGGCCATACGAAATGTATGGACTGCTTATTTCAAGAAAAAGAAGGTTGTATTGCTTGTAGTGCTAAGAACATTGTTAAAAATAATGGATTTGATGAGTATTCACCTTCACCAAATAACTCTCCTCCAGTCAAAATTGAATCTAGTAATGGAAGAAAGAAGGGTGTTCTACCCGCACACATTAAACTGAGTGTTGGTAAGTCAAAAAATGTTTGCATAGATTTAAGAAAAAAATCTAAGTTTCTAATTAGGAAGCAACTTAAGCCAAGTAAGAAAATCTAAGATTTACCTCAAGTAAACGTGTACAGATCGTGTACGAAAACCTGTTACATCCAAAATGTTCGGATTTTTCGGGAATGATCGTCAAATTACACACATCACTAGATATTATTAAACGAAATCCCCCGCGGCGTCTGTCTGTCTAAATGCGTTAAACTCAAAACTACTGAATAGATTTTCATATAGTGGTCACCAATGGATGGAGTGATTCAAAAGGAAGGTTTACATATACAGGGTAAGTCAGAATGTTATGCTGGTTTTCAAAAATTTATTATGTGAAATATAATGAACATATAATATTGTAAGATACACTGTGTGAAAGGTAAACTCTCAAAGTTTAGTTTCCTGAAACTGATTCCGCGTTCGCCCGCAAGATGTCAGCAGGAGAGCAGTTAAAGAAAATGGCGCTGACTAGCGAGCAGAAGTCGTTCTGTGTGCTTGATTACCATGAACAACTCCGTGATTACTGTTCAACGACATTTTCGTACCAAATATCAGAGAGACCCGCCAGATGGGAGGTTCATTCGTAAGTGGTACACGCAATTTAGGGAGGCAGGCTGCATCTGTAAACGAAAATCAACTGGCCGTCCGTCGACTAGTCCCTCGTTCACCCGATCTAACCCCGTGTGATTTCTTCATGTGGGGTTTTGTAAAGGATCGTGTTTACGTACCACCACTTCCAACAACACTGGATGAACTGCGTGCTCGCATCACAGAAGCCATTGCTGATATCGACCGCGATATGCTGCAGAAAGTTTGGCAGGAGATTGAATATCGGCTTGATGTCTGTTGTGTAACAAAAGGCGCTCACATAGAACACCTGTGATGTGTTTTTTTAAAAAAAACTACACTAAACTAAACTTTGAGAGTTTACCTTTCACACAGTATATCTCACAATATTATATGTTTATTATATTTCACATAATAAATTTTTGAAAACCTGCATAACATTCTGACTTACCCTGTATAATTCATTAATGCTTTGGGTAAATTTGTTGGAATATGACAATTGTTGAAAATGTCGGAAAAAATCAAGCTGACTTGGAGCTTTCATTGAAAATGTTGCCTAATCACTTTGAAATATAACAAAACAATGTATGAAGAAATTGTTTCTGTTTTATAAGTCTATAAAAAAAGTCTGTGATGACATATGTCTATGTATTAAGAATAGTTTACTATACCTATTTTTTTAAAATAAACTCAGGCAGCCCCATACTGACACATGCTTGATGTAATTAGGCAAAATTTACTAATATACCTACACAGAAACATTTTAGTATGTTTTTATGTATATTCTTTACTTTTTCAAATAAGTAAACTTGACCACTTAAAAAACTGTAGAAGTTATGAAAACCACATGAACGAAGTCACGGGCATTTGCTAGTTCAATAATAATTGTAGAATTATAAATATTTTATTTATTTTAACAAATTTTTCAAATCTATATTTTAAAGTCTTAGGATTATTCTTATTAACTTTTTTTTCTAATATTGCTTGAATGTATTGCATTCTGTAATTCCAGATGTCAAAGGCAAATGCTATATATGTACAGTATGCAAGAAAACTTTTCATGCCCGGTGTCAAATATCATACCATTCATATTGTGATGCTAAACATAAGTTGCCTTACCGCTGCACATCGTGTGATAAGGTACAATATCAATTTGTTCGACTCTTCAGTTTATAAATGAAAATAAAATAAGTATATGTAACGAAAATAAATGATTCTTAAGTTTATAAATAAAAATAAAATGACAATAAAATAAGTATATGTAACAACAGTACATTGATATATTAGGTCTTAACCTAGGAAGTTGCCGTTTTGTATGAAATAAGTTAAAGTATTTTTTTTTCAAACATCTTTACGTCTGTTATTCAAAGTAAACACCTGTGCAATCGATGTATATTTGCCAACGCAGTGGCAGTTCATTGATGCCCTTCTTGTAAAAATCAACTGGACAGGAGGCAACAAACTCTTCAAAGGCATTTTGTACTGTCTCTCGTGAATTGAATTTTTTCCCATTAAAAAGTTGTCCAAATTTTGAAAAAAAGTAATAGTCGGTAGGTACAAGATCTGGTGAGTATGGCGGATGAGGGAGAACTTCCAACCCCAACTCTAGCAGCTTGGAGACTGTTTGTTGTGCAGTATGGGGTCACGCGTTGTCGTGAAGGAGCAGCAGGGACAATCGACTGACTAAAGCTGATCGCAGACGTGCGAGCTTCTCCATCATTGTCTTCAGTTCTTTACAATGCACATCTGCAGTAATGCTCATGCCATTTTGTAAAATGCTGTGTTATATCACACCGGCACTAGACCACCAAACAGTGACCATCACATTTTTAGGGGTTATTTTTCGTTTAACACATTGCTTTGGTCCTGAACCAAGATCTAACCAACTTGCTAAGCTCTTTAGATTGTCGAACAGAATCCATTTTTCATCACAGGTAACAATCTGGTTTAAAATTCCTTCATTTTTGTGCCTTTTCAGCAACGCGAAGCAGGTCTCGACGCTTTTTTACTTTGCCAATTTGTTGCAAATGGTCCAATATTGTTTTGATGCTAACATCAAAAGCTGCTACTAGTTCAGCTGTAGTTTGAATATCATCAGCTTCCACAATCGCCTTCAATTCATCATTGTTGACCAAAGGGTCCGGGCAACCACGAGGGTCATTACTCAAGTCATAATTTTTAGAACGGAAGCGGGCAAACATATAACGGGGTTGTGCGTTCGTTTGTTCTCTCCGTAAACGTTGTTGATGTTACGTACCGTTTGTGCCGCATTAGTGCCACGACGGAACTTATATTCCACAATTACACGAATTTTTAAAGTGTCCATTATGACAAAAAATTTTCAAATGTAATAAAAACACAACGTTAATCAATAAACAAAAGACTGACTTTGTAAAAAGAATGTTATGTTTTTAAAAGAAAATAAATTTGAATTTAGAATTCACAACCAATAAAAAAAATTTTGTGTTTGAAATGGCCGCTGCTGTAGAACGGCCACTTCATAGGTTAAGACCTAATATAATTTTCTATTCTTAGAATCATAATACTCTGCTGATCTCAGCTTCTTTGGAGGATGCTTATCGTCATTCTCAAATGATGTTAAAAAAATTGCTATGTGTTAAGTTTGCATAAAAATATTCACATATATAATGCGGTGTATAAACTTTTATAATTCATTTGTGTTTACTCATTCACTTGTTTAATAAGTACGTACAAACAAACCCAGTGGCGTAAATAAATAAATAATTGATGGCCTTTTAGTTTTTAAGAAATGTACATTTATTCTATAATTTAATATTACAGAAGTTCGCTACTCACTCTCACTATAAGTACCACATGAGTGTACACAGCGGTGAGCGAGCTTACTCATGCGACATATGTGGCGACAGTTTCTATCAGATGTCCAAATTGCAGCGTCACAAACTGAAGCACACAGGTAATATCGCAAATAATGTAGATTTTCAGGTAAAGTGTGTACAATGTTTGTCATGCCTTTAGATAACCCTGAAGCATAATTTCTTTTAATTTGGCCTTCACACCTTCACTGTTATAGTATAGGCCTACCTCAACATTTTTTTCAAATCAACAACTCTTAAGTTTTAAGTTCTTAGTTATGTAAGATAATCTTGAAATATGTCACCAGAGTGAACTTATCATTTTATGCAAGAAATATCCCCATAAAGGCACATTCAAAAAAGTGCTAGTTCCTCTCAGAAGCTTATGCAAGGAACTGAGTGACGCTCTTTAAAAAAAATATATAAACGATTGCTCTGACTATAAGTGCTTGAGGATTTACATTATTGAAACAAAGCAAGCGGTTTACACCCATGGATTTTTATCATCTAAGCAGTCCTATATTGTGTAATAAGTTTTTGCATCAGGCTTTCGTTTTATTGTAGTATTAAACTTGTTAAGGGGTAAATCTTGAATGCCAACTGGGATCTTATTGTAAAAGATTTTATGATTTAACTGAGGTGGTTGACATGGGTAGCAAGATTTTTTTTGTTTCTATTTTTTTAAGTAATGAAAGATTTTTTTACATACATTATATTATGAAATATATATTTAACGGCAATGTCATTATGTTCATTTCTTTCCAACTTCCATTTTTCATTTTTCCGTTGAGTTGAAGAGTTTAAACAATAAGCTCACCATGCTGGTCTGGATGCGGATGGGGATGTAGATGCGGGTTGTTTATCTCAACCATCACAGGAAGGACTATGTGGGCGGACCTCATGACATTTCCTTCACTTAAATTTTTATAATTAAAACTTTATCAGTCAATACATCCACAGTGAGGAGTGAATTCACTACTTTTGTATAAAAAGCCACTCAGCTACTATGGCACTCAATTTGTGAAATTATTGAGTAACCCACTCCCTGATCAGTTCCGTTCCATTCTAATGACTCATCAGCCAGCAGTTCTGCTGCAAGGATGCAGAGCTCCGAAACACCAGTGAACCATAGTATATTTGAAATTATCCAAATTACTAATTTTACCCATTGCATCTAATAAAAAAGATTATATTATCTATCTACAATTACTATTATACCTTTGTTCTAAATAAAATAAAACATAAAGTGCCAGTTCCTTACTTGTGTAATGAGACATTTTAATTTTCTATAAGTTGGATTTCTTTATTTGATAATACATTTTGTCAGTGAGTTGTCATCTAGATTGTCTAGGTTCAATCAATTAATTTGATTGATTACTGGATATTACATTATTTGATAACATAATTTAAAAAGAGGCTTAAATTTCTTTTTTAGGGGAGAAAAAGTTTGTATGCGAGATGTGTAACAAAGCTTTCACCAATTGTGCGTCTCTGAGGAAACATCGTCTTACGCACACCGGCGAACAACCATATGCATGCGGAAAATGTTTCCGTCGTTTCAGAGATGCATCAAATCTGAGAAAACACACTGATAATCATGAAGGTATTTTTATCATCATTCAACTGTATTAAACTTTTATTCAGCAACACATAAATTAAATCACTTACATGAAATCAGAAACTTGTGACTAATTTCACAAAATCAGCGATTATGTGTTAGAATAACAGTTTTAAAATTGAGTCGCTCAGCGGAAGAATGGCCTAAGCTTACTCAATATAATATGGAGATAATGAGCGATCGGTCATTAAGAACTTTATCCAATTTTTCTTTTTGAATTGCCTATATTATTGCCAAGGCAAGAGTTGTAAAAGATCATCATATTTTAATTAAAGAAAGTGGCCTGAAAAGGAACTCTCTTTATTGCTGAGACGTCTCACACTACTCAACGCACCCTTAGATGTTTCACATCAAAAATGCCAACTGTCAGTTCTGGAAAAAGAAAAGAGTGAAAAGAGAGACAAAAAAAAAGTGCCTTTTCGTTCTCAGCCACTTTAACCGTACTCTGTGAACAATCTATAATATTGTCATTTTCAGGCAAGCAATGTCGTTGTGGTGTATGCGGCCGCGAGTTTGGCTCACCGCGGCTATTAGCTGCGCACATGCGTGCGTGCCACGAGCGACCGAAGTTTCAGTGCTTGCGCTGTCCGCGCAGTTTTTACTTCAAGAAAGATATGAGGCGACACAGCGCTGTCCATTCTGGTATATTAATTTTTCAAATGTTTTATTTAATTTATAAAGTTCAACCACACTGTCCAGATCTAGTGCCACCTTTAAATAAAATAAGTTTAGTGAGTTTGAATGAGAATCTTATTTGATTCTCGATCATGACGTTTTATGACAGCTGTTTTGTTTTGTCTCACTTGAATACATATTTCAAATCCAGAACGTTGACATCTCATATTTTAATACCGAAAGTCTTTTATGTGTGCTCTATAGGCCGCAGCGCGCGAAAACAACGTTGTATCTATCACCACCTGTGTGAAAAAATTGGATGCGAATTTTGATCCAAATTTACTGTCGAAATATTTTATTTCCCTTTGAATGGGTATAAATCATGTGTAATAACTAAACGCCATCCGAAACTGTGCTATATGTCGTACAATAGAAACTGCAATGTCAGTTTTGTTGCGGCCCTAACGAACTGTGTTTGTAATTTTGCTGTTTTTTTATTCAGATCTATTGCCGTTCTGCTGTAAAGTGTGCGTGCGTAAGTTCAGAAGAAAAGACAATCTAGACCGTCACATCCGGAACACGCATCCTGACCACGTACCCGCGAACGTCGTCGAAGTGGACCATAAAGCACTCACAGATCGGCTCCAAGACTCCAATGGGCATCAAGAAAAACAAGACAACACTATTAGCAGTCAATCAAGCAAAACATACGACACTATCGATGACACCACAATAAATAAATCAAAACTAGAAATTTTAAACCCTTTGCCGCCATTAGATCGTGAAGTCATACAGAAACATTTGATGGACTGTGCAGAAGTTGAAGACCCTAACAATAAAAATTCAGAACCTGATAACTACATTAAAAGTATATTAGAAGCGAACAACGCTAGAGAGAGTGTCATATTCATACCGTTGAAGTGGAAAAAAGTAGCACAGATGGACGCAGAATCACGTCAAATCACGTCTAAAAACGAAGAATACCAGTACGTACATAAAATACGTAAAGCTCACTGCATGGTCACGCAAAAAGACATGACCCTGCCACCTATAGACGGTAGGAAAATCATCGAATTAGAAAGAAAAACTAATTTGAATAAACTCGACGTGGGTAGCCCCCCGAAAAACATGGAGGTGTATAAGAAAATATTGTTTGAACCAACGGAGAAGCAGCATGGTAACGAAAATCAAGATCACACTCAACATCCAGAGATGCATTGGAGGAGGAAAATGAAGCTAAATAGTAATTGGTGAGTCAATCATATATTTGAAAGACATTCAATGTTTTTATGCCTTAGGTTTTTTTTGGGACTACAATGGGCTTTTTTTAATTCGCGGGCTTCCTCACGCTACACAAGTTGTTTTATAAGAAGTTATGAAAACAAACAAGTTTTTATAAATTGTATTTCTCATAAAATACTGAAAAAAAATTCCATAATAAGAGGTTCAAATAATGTACAACCAATAATTTATGTTGCCCGAGCCGACGACGAACGCGGCTTTGATCCAAATTGATTGAAACTGACTTCCTTTTACACGTCTAGCGAAGTAAATAATATAGGCGTACGCGCAATGAAGCACAGATACGGTAGACAGATATTACAGAAAATAGGGTGACCGTCGTTTTGTTATAAAAATTATTAATAATAAGAAAATGATGTTAATTTTAATATCTAATCATGTGTCAACATGAACATAATCAATGTGTTCTTATTTTTTGGGGTATTATAAGTAATAGCAACATCAAGAGAACCCAAAAAGTAAGCTTGTTGGGGCTCTGTGACCACAAGAGTGGACTTACATGCGTGGTTGGGCTGAAAGTGAGATGGAGTACTGGGTTGAGACTGACCTTGAATTCCTGAGTTCCTGATAGCTAGAGTCCTGGGAATGGTGAGAGCCGTCCCGGCCTGTATCGGTTCCGCTGACGAGATCAGTGCTAGATTAAGTTGTCACTCCACACTGATAGTTATTTGTCTGATTTGCACTTTTTAGTTCACAAACTTTGTGTGATGCACTGACACACTTTACGCGTACCGTTGGCGATGCTTACTCCGTGAGACCTTCTTGGAACGTATATGATCCGGCCGTTCGGTACTGTGGTTATGGAATGAGTTTTCCCTTTAATGTAATAACTGTCGCCGATCCGTTGCGTTCGGCGGCCATATAGTGAGTGTTTACCGGCGCGAGCGCGCGTTCGGTCAAAGAGCGGAATGAATGAATATGACAACGTCAAGTCATGAATGAATGGCTTGAACAGGCTCACTCTGGCACATTGACTGGCAAGTCCCGTCCAAGACATCCATGCCATCAACAAATATTGGGTTGGAAAGAAAGTCTTTTCATATTTTACGTACAAATTCAAGGGTTTGTTTTTTCTCATTTTAATTACATTTAACTAAAGTATGTATTTGCTGTTTTGTTTGATAACTTGTTGCCATCTTGTAAGTACCTAGTGAGTGACATGATCCCATTCCCGTTGCTGTAGAAACTTTGGGGTTTGTGGTTAAAAATTGTAACAAGTAGTTTTAACAGTCTTTTATTAATGTTAACCTTACTGTTTAGTTTTAGATTCAAATATTTCGCGGCAAAATAAAAACATTAAAATTTTATAATTTTATTCGAAGGTAGTAGAGAGAACTAAAAGAAATTTCGTGTACGTCGTATTAGTATTGTCTTGTCGTTCGTATTCTCTCGTTCGTATTCTGTCGTTCGTACTCTCGAAGAATTGTCGTATAATATTGTCGTTTGTCGAAGAATTGAAAGATAAATTTGTCGCAAGTAACTCAAAATTATTGCTTGTGTCGTATTTAAAACCGGAGATTTGAGATTGTGTTGCTGGTGAGTGTGTGACTCAACAAAGGCGGATTCCATACTTCGGCAAATATCGCTGGTCTAGGTGCGTGAAAGGGTAACGGTATTTCGAAGGTAAGTTGACGAACCAACGTATGCTGAAGCCTGGCCATGATACCGAAGCCAGCCTAAGGAGGAATCTGCAAAAGCGGTGAGTTCATACAATTTCATTCAGTAGCGCACATTGTCGAAGAATCCAGTTTCTCAAACAATTTATCGTCGAATATACAGTCCACACCCCCTTCTCGTAAATTAACCCCAACCCCCCATTTTACCAATCACAAATAACCTAACATTTTTTGGCCCAGTCGAACCGGATTGTTGAATTCAGTATAGTTATCGATCTTAGTTTTTTGTGATTGGTGAATTAAGTTTATCGTCATTTTGTTAAATTAAATTTTGATTTTGAGATACCCGAAACTGGATTCTTGGATAAAATTTCAATTTCCGGTTTTGTCATATTAAATTGTAGATTGACATAGATTGACAGATTTGTCAATGTTGCCAACTACTGCCAACTTACATTGACAGTTGTCAAATACTACCTTGTTGAATACGAATGACAAGCTGTCACTTTGAATTGATTTGTTTACATAAATTTTCGTTTGAATTTCGTTTAGTTTTCGAGTTTTGTTTTCGTGTCATATACTTATTATTTTCGACATAAGGAATGGCAATGGTACAGGATCTATCGTCACCTATAGACATGGATTCTAATCGCGTTACACGAGATTACTGTGTAATGCGCCTTGAGCATATAGCAGATTTGCAAATTTCTGAGATTTTGTTATACTCGGACGGCGATATAAATTCTATAGTTGAAACGTTCCACGACGCGCAGTCGAAAGTTTTGTGTGCATCAGATGCACAAAAAATGCGTGATGAGTTTTCAGTCACAGCAAGTTTTGAACAAGTGTTAAGAAGTATAAAATCGAAACGGAGTGAAAATCGATCACCAATTGCAAACATTAAAAGTGATTCAAGTTCAATTGAAACGAATAATCAACTTGTTGCGAAATTGCCTAAAATTACAATTAGGCCTTTTGATGGAAAAATTGAAAATTGGCTCGATTTCATTCAGTTATTTAATTCGCTCATACATCAAAGAAACACATTGTCGAATGTTGAAAAATTGCATTATTTACTGTCGAGTGTACAGAATGAAGCGTATTCTTTAATCAGGAACTTCCCACTTACAAATGAAAATTACATAGATGCATATAATACATTGTATAAGCATTATAATAAAAAACGACAGTTAACTGTTAAATATTATGAGAACTTATTAAACTGCGAACCTGTTAAATTTTCTCGATCTGGTGAATTGGAAAGGGTTCAAAGAACATTTTGTGACAATCTGTCAGTCCTAAATAAGTTTGATTTACCTGATAAAAATTTCATGTTAGTATATTTACTTTGGTCTAAGTTAGATAAAGTAACTAGAGAACAGTTTAAATTGGAGCATAAATCAGATGAAATACCTAAATTGGAAATATTGTTGGAATTTATTGAAAACCGTTATAGAGCATTAGATGCAGCGAACCCTGCTTCATCCCATATTAGTAGAGATAGTTGTTCAAATACAAGGTCAACGATTAAAGTTAATAATAACATATCGAAGACAAAATCTGCCTTTGTTGCGGCAGCTAATAAGTGTGTTTTTTGTTCTGGTGCTCATAGTATTTCAAACTGTCCTAATTTTTTGAAGTTAGATGTAGATTCTCGATTTAAAATGATTAAAGAAAAAAGATTGTGTATTTTATGTCGTCGCCCAATCATTCAGTTAAAAATTGTCGGTCGTCTCATGGTTGTGAACAGTGTGGATTCTCCCATCACACATTGTTGCATTTTAAAAATAAAAATACACATTTGATTTCCCCTGTGGACGTTCCTACACCAAAGCCATCAACCTCACATGATAGTGCATTAACAAGCATACCAACTAATAGCTCACAAGTTTTATTTTCAACTACTAAAGTACTTATTAAAAATAAAAATGGCAAATTTGTTCCAAAAAGAGCTTTATTGGATTGTGCAAGTGCATGCAATTTTATATCGGAATCTTGTGCAAGGTCTTTAGGACTTGCTATTGGGAACGTTCAACAGACTGTGAATGGTATTGGACAGACTGTTACTGAGCCTATCGGTTCATTGTCGTGTGAAATTAAGTCATTGAATAAAAAATCTTTAGATGTTTTATCGATTAATACTCTTGTTTTACCCACTATTTGCCCTGAACTGCCATCGGGATTGGTTGATGCTTCAACTTGGCATCATTTAAAAAATATTGCTCTCGCAGACCCGCATTTCTATCAATCTGGCCCCATAGATATACTTTTGAATGCTGAAGTGTATGCTGCAGCGCTTCGTCCTGGTATTATACAGAGTGAGCCTGGTCAGCCTACTGCTATCAACACAATGTTTGGCTGGATTGTTATGGGAGGGTGTCAATCTTCTCGTTTTAATACTTCTAATAATAATAGTTTTGTCGTCACACATGATTCCCGTTTAGAAAAGTCTATTCAACGATTTTGGGAACTGGAAAATGTATGTAGTAAAAATAAAAGAATACTATCGAGGGAAGAAGAACAATGTGAACAACAATTTATAAAAAATCACTATCGTGATAATGAAGGTCGATTTGTCGTTCCGTTGCCTTTTGTTGATTCGCAGAATAAACCTACTTTTGTCGGCTCTAGAGCAATCGCTCTTAAGAGATTTTTGTCGTTAGAGAAAAAACTAATTCACAATCGTGAACTCTACAAAAATTATATCGACTTTATGGTTGACTATGAGAACTGTGGTCACCTTGACCTTGTTGAACCACCAGTGGTTGATGTTGGTCAATTTTACTATATTCCACATCACGGTGTAGTTCGACCGGAGTCGGCTACTACACCTCTTCGAGTTGTTTTTGATGCTAGTTCATGTGATGTCAAGGGCATTTCATTAAATGGAACTTTATTACCAGGCCCAAAATTACAAACTAATATTTTCGAACTCTTACTTCGTTTTCGTTGGCATGCAATTGTTTTTACTGCAGATATAAAGCAGATGTATAGGCAGATTAAGGTCCCAACCGAAGATGCTGAATATCAACGCATTCTTTGGCGATCATCGCCAGATCAACCTATTCGTGATCTTCGACTATTAACAGTTACATATGGAGTAACCTCAGCACCATTTCAAGCTCTCCGTACTCTCGCTCAAATGGCTCAACAATCTGAAACTGTTTGTCCTACTGGATCGATAGTGTTGAGTCGTGATATTTATGTTGATGATGTTGTTTCTGGAGCGGACTCCATTGAGGAGGCCTACACCATACGGAATGAGCTGAATCAAATCTTATCGGCTGGGGGATTTCACCTTAGAAAATGGACTTCAAATAGTTCGGAATTCTATCATGGACTAGATATATCTGATTTATATTCAGATACCTTTCGTCAGTTCGATGACATGTATGATGTGTCATTGAAAGTTTTGGGTTTGTCTTGGTCACCTCAAACTGATAACTTTAGTTTTGGAGTCGTTGTCGAGTCACATAAATGTACAAAACGTCAAATGTTGTCTGAAATAGCTCGCATATTTGATCCATTGGGATTTATTTCACCAATAATATTTTTCGCTAAATACCTAATGCAGCTCTTGTGGGCATCAAAAGTGTCCTGGGATGACGAAGCACCTGAATTCATACTTAATGAATGGTTAAATTATAAATCACAGCTCTCATCATTAAGTTCTATCTCGATTCCTCGTAGAATGATTAGATCTTTTGTTGTAATGGAATTACATGGATTCTGTGATGCGTCAGAGCGTGGTTTTTGTGCAGTTATATATTGTCGGGTTATAGATTAAGAACAACATTGTGCTGTACAAATTGCTTGTGGTAAATCAAAAGTAGCACCACTTCGAAAGGTTTCCATACCTCGTTTGGAGTTGTTAGCCGCCGTTTTGTTATCTGATCTAATGTCATGTGCAATAGAAACTTTAAGTACATTTCATGTCATTGAAAGAGTTTTTGCTTGGTCTGATTCCACAGTAGCGTTACATTGGATCAAGTCTTGTCCATCAAAATGGAAAACATTTGTAGCAAATCGAGTTACCCATATTCAGGAAAGGATCGATCCAGTATGTTGGAGACACATGCCCACTGAGGATAATCCAGCAGATTGTGGCTCCCGTGGTTTGGTTCCAGATGAGCTTGTAAATCATAAGCTATGGTGGACGGTTCCAAAATGGCTACTTAAGTCTAAGGAACATTGGCCTTACTTGTCGTTATCATGTGATGAAGAAACTGTTTGCTCTGAGCAAAAGTTATGTAGTTTGTTTTCCACAAGTAGTATAGACTTTACAACAGAACTTTTAAATAAATTTTCGTCTTTTCGTACGCTAAAACATGTTTTATCATATTGTTTTAGGTATTTACATAACTTAAAAGGTCAAAAGAAACTTCAGGGTCCTTTATCAACAGTAAAGAATAATACTGCTTTTAAATTTCTTGTTCAAAATGTTCAGAGAAGTGTTTTTGGGTCAGAAATTGATAAAATAAAGAGAGGTAGAGCAAATACAATTCCTAAGCCTTTACGTAAACTGTCTCCGTTTCTTGATGAGGATGATCTCTTGAGGGTGGGCGGCCGTCTCGTCCGCTCAAATGTTAATTTTGATGTCAAACATCCTCTGTTGTTACCTAGAGATCATCGTTTAACGTACATGATAATTGATGAATATCATCAACGGTTTATGCACCCAGGCTTACAAACTCTACATAATTTATTAGCTCAACATTTTTGGATTCTCTCACCGAAGCGTGCTATTAGATCTGTAATATCGACTTGTCTTAAATGTTTTCGTGCTCACCCACGACCGGCTTCGGCGCCGATTATGGGTAATTTGCCTGCTTATCGAGTGAATCAAATAAAGCCGTTTTCTAGTGTTGCTGTTGATTTCGGAGGCCCCTTTAACATTTCTCTCGGTCGTTTTCGTGGCTCAAAAACGTATAAAGCTTACATATGTGTTTTCGTTTGTACAAGCACAAAAGCTGTACATTTAGAGCTTGTATCGGAGCTCTCCGCTGAGGCATTCTTAGCGGCATTAAGGCGATTTGTATCTCGTCGTGGTCGGTGTAGTCGATTAATATCAGACCAGGGTACAAATTTTGTTGGAGCCAACAATATACTCCAAAATTTATTAGTAGAGTCAGCCAAGGCTGAAGAAATTCATTTTGATTTCAATCCTCCTGGAAGTCCCCATTTTTCAGGATTAGCAGAAGCAGGGATCAAATCTGTTAAAACGCATTTAACTCGTGTAGTTGGTTTACAGCGCTTAACGTTTGAAGAGTTTTATACAGTATTAACACAGATAGAAGCGTTATTAAATTCTCGCCCTTTAACGTCAATCAGTTCTGATCCCAATGATTTTTCTGTATTAACTCCGGGGCATTTTCTAACATTGGAACCATTGTCGGCTATTCCTGAGGAAAACTTTCAGGATCAGAAGATAAGTCCTGTGCATAGATGGAAACTTATCCAAAAAATGCAACAAGATTTTTGGAGAAAGTGGCAGATAGAGTATTTGCACACACTTCAACAAAGAATGCAGTGGAATAAAATTAAAATTAATATTTCTATTGGAACTTTAGTTCTCATTTTGAATGAACAAACTAGTCCACTTAAGTGGAAATTAGGGCGTGTAATAGAATTACATCCTGGCGCAGATGGTGTTGTACGTGTGGTGACAATTCGTACAGCCTCAGAGGAATATAAGCGTCCGGTAGTGAAACTGTGTCCATTGCCCATTGCTAGTTAATACTAACTTTAGTAATTAGCTTTAATTTTGTAATTGTAAACTTTTTTATTTACTATTTTATTATTCTATTTTCTTTTGTCGAAAATACTTCGTATTTTGGTGGGCGGAATGTTTAGTTTTAGATTCAAATATTTCGCGGCAAAATAAAAACATTAAAATTTTATAATTTTATTCGAAGGTAGTAGAGAGAACTAAAAGAAATTTCGTGTACGTCGTATTAGTATTGTCTTGTCGTTCGTATTCTGTCGTTCGTACTCTCGAAGAATTGTCGTATAATATTGTCGTTTGTCGAAGAATTGAAAGATAAATTTGTCGCAAGTAACTCAAAATTATTGCTTGTGTCGTATTTAAAACCGGAGATTTGAGATTGTGTTGCTGGTGAGTGTGTGACTCAACAAAGGCGGATTCCATACTTCGGCAAATATCGCTGGTCTAGGTGCGTGAAAGGGTAACGGTATTTCGAAGGTAAGTTGACGAACCAACGTATGCTGAAGCCTGGCCATGATACCGAAGCCAGCCTAAGGAGGAATCTGCAAAAGCGGTGAGTTTATACAATTTCATTCAGTAGCGCACATTGTCGAAGAATCCAGTTTCTCAAACAATTTATCGTCGAATATACAGTCCACACCCCCTTCTCGTAAATTAACCCCAACCCCCCATTTTACCAATCACAAATAACCTAACACTTACACTACCTAAATAATTCAGAAGAGACTGAAACAAGTGGAAATCTGAGGCTACAAGGTCAGGGCTGGTAGATGCATTAACACTTCCCAGCCAAACTCACTAAATTTTTCCTGTGTGGCTAAAGATATGGGTGGTTTGGCATTATCATGATGAAAAACTACAACATTTCTGTTGATCGATTCCAGCTGTTTTTTTCTCAATTGCATACTTTAGTTGTAATAACTGTTGGCAGTAAACATTTGAATTGATGGTTGTGCCTGACGGTATAATTTCATAATTAACGATTCCTTTTCAATCCCATCATACACTCAACATCACTTTATTGCACTTTGACCAAAATCTTTGGCGTATGTTTTCCTCGTAAGTGATCCACTTCACATTACCAGTGATCAATCTTTTCAAAAATGGTACGTTTGCCTTTTTAATGGAGAATCACAAATGAGTTCGTGGTTCATTAGGTTTCTTTCAGTGAGCTCGTGTGCAGTGGCGTGTGATGGGTTCAGAGCATGGTTACGCCAAAACAACATGTGAAGTTTCAGTTTTCAAATGATTGTGGTGGAATCTTGTTATCATAGCCCCGCCGGCGGCGCCAGCCACCCGCACCGTGATACCTACCACAAAATCTATAAAAAATATATAGATTTTGTGGTAGTATTTATAAAAACATTAAGAATCAGTTTATTAAATCAATGCGTCTTTTCGTTTTAAAAACTCGTCAATGATTTCATTATAAAATAAACCTGACCCAGACCTGAAATATTGCGTAAATATGTGTGGATTCGTTTGTAAAAATCATTATTTATAAAAGCTAATTGGTTTATAAAGCAAGAGATACCTAAGTTCTGTGTGATTTTAATTACCTACTTACTTTGTCACTGTGCAATGACTGCGAAATAAATTTCTTTCAGTCCAATAAAATCCTTTTTTAATGGACTGAAAGAAAAAATTTTGTGTGCCTCACACTGACACTGCATTAAATTCATAAACGGCACAACGTTTTTCGCGGGGGGGTTGCATTTTTCCTTTTTCGTATAGAGTAAATTAATTTGACAGCAGCGTTTGGTTTTAATAGAGTCGTAAATGTCAGTTCACAGTATCGAGGTGAGGTTACGCAATTTTGAGGGGTTGAAACCGGCGCGCGGTTATTTCTCGGAGGTGAAGAGGGGCGCGTGGGGACCTTGCGCACTGAAAAACGGACTGAAACTCGCCATCTTACAAAAGCTAACTATAGTATGAGTGGTTAGATAGTAAAGGCAGAAGATGGCTTCTAGTCAATTCATACTTTTATGCTTTATTGTAATAAAATTTCAAAATATTGAATTGCTTTGTTCGATACGTTCATTTTGTTACCGAGAAAAACAGTTAAATGATGGCGGAAAATAGTGTTTTATTTTGTTATTTTTTTTTTTTCACATGGCACCTTTGTAATGATATTCTAACCAGCCAGTTACAAACAGTACTACATAAGTGATTGGGTTACTCATAGAAACAAAATGCGAAAAGACTTTCTCCCTAACCTAACATGTATATGAACAGCCATGTTTGCTACTTTATCTTTTTTTATTAATTCAAAATTTATGATAATATCAATAACATACTACTTTTAAGGATTATTATTATGAGTGTCTATTCTGATATTTGGTGGACATTAAGATTTCTATTACAGTGCTGCCAAATACATAAGCCATATATACAGATTTCTAAATTAATTATTTTTCCACAGATCTCTTGTCGCTCTAGCGTGAAGTGCTGCCAACACTATACAAATATAATTTTAGAGTCTATTTTACTGGCATAGACAAAACACGCATTACCAAACTTGACCGTCCAGTGTTTGAAATTGCTTCTGAACAACAAAAAAAAAACGATGTGGAGAATATTAAAAAATAAATTAAATCTCATTAGTATTAATAAGCTAGTTAGACTTTTGGTGGTATGTGTATAGGTATTTTAGGTATTGTCGATCAATGCAATGGTGTTAGTAATAATAATCATGTAAGCAATGTAATGAATAACATAGTGATTATGTAAAATATCTGTAACATATAAATGAATTTTGATACTTTTCTAGGGCTTCAAATAAGCATGTGTGAGGATGAAGTTGTATTGGAGTGGTAGGGGGAAGAAATTATTTCAAAGAACAATGACAACTTTTCCTCGTTGCATCTTTTCTAAGTTGTTCAATTAACGACATCATTATATGTCGTAATCCGATCGTGGAACCAGGCATGTCATGATGTGTCTAGGTATTTAATGAAATGACTAGCTATTAATTATCATATCTTTGAATATAAAAGTTTAATGATTTGACGTGATCTTACATGAGTAAAACATTTCTATAATGAAGAGTCTAGGGTATAAGCGGCAAAGACTTTGCAGCTATAAGACTCGATTTGGCATCAGCTTAAAGTATTTTATATTATATAAAATCATAGATTTACCCCATTAGTAGGTAAGTGTCGCGTCCAAGACGTTTAGGTAATTTAGATTACATCTTTATTTCGTATCTAGAAATACCTTCTGAAATTACCATCTAAAATTAACAGGAAAACGTGAATCAAATTAGAATACACATTTATAATTTTCGATGTTAATAGTTATAACATTGGGAAGAATTCATAGAAACTTATTTCATATCAATGGGGTGTGTCACTGCCCTTTTCTCTCACCAGGTAGCGCATTTATAAAAATATACATACACATAAATGTATCCACAGAATATAAATGTCACAATATATAAAGAGAGCGCCATCTACAAAAGTTTTGCGTGACTGATCCCATTGAATGACCACCAAGCCTCTTGTGTGGTTAGCAATATGCATTAACTTTGATTTTCTGCGCATCATGTTTTGCAAATTGCGTTGCCATATTCATTAAAGTTATTTGAATGTAGCGACACTAAAAAGTTTCACTATTATTCGGATTGAATTTGATGTTACCTTAGATAACCAGGTGTTTAGCTGCACGTAATCCAAACTTATAGAGCGTGAGCTTACCGAACTAAACAAAAAGTTTCAAGTCAGTAGATGGCGCAAAGTATCGGTCACCAAGAAAAAACATGTTTAAAGTTAATTTTTTTAATTTTTGGTTTATTTCGGTAAGCTTTTCACGTTTCTCTTGGACTACGTTCCAGCCGAATACCAGATATATAGCTACAATATAGTATAGGTCGAAACACAGAACTTTAAGTGTCAAAGTATGAAATGGAGCCGGACTAACCGACAAACTTTTGCATTTTCTGATTGGGCATTGGATACACTTGTGTTCACCGATTATTGTACATGTATTCACACACGCCGTAATAGTACTTGCGCGTTTTATCCCTACAACTGTACTCAGGCTCCAAGTCATCTCTGGACTGTAAGACATTTCATCAGATGCAGTAAAATGACAGCTCAATTGTCATTCTTCTTCATTCAATGGATTGCAGTTTGGTATGTTATTTAACTGCATCAGAAGTTATGTTGAACAACTACTATTGAAAAATATATCGAGCTAGACACCAATAAGTAGAGGAAGGTTCTTTCAATCTAATTTGTTCCAGGTAATTATTATTATTGATTGAGTAACGATATCTACCAAAGCACAATTTAATATATTTGTTTATTCATATCAGTTGTCTAGAAACCCATAATACAAGCTTTGATTAGTTTGGGACTAGATGGCGCTGTGTGGGATGTTCAAGGTATTATTATTATTTTATGGGCGGAACTGAGCAAACACGTCTTAATCAAATAGTAGCCTAATAATTTGGAACACCTGCCTAGTAATAAAGAATTTAGTGATATATGTTTTGTATTTTCTATACTATTTGGTGGAAGAACTGATATCTATTAAAATGTGTATATTTTGTATGTTTAAACAAAATATAGTTAAAATTAAATAAACCCTATATATAAATTCACAGGGGTGTTTTTTGTATGTATGCTATAACTTCCAAAATCTATGATTGAGCCATCATCTTAAAAGTTACCTAAACCCCTAAATACTAAAAATAAACAGGAGCGGGACCGGAATAACGAAACATATTTTTTTTGACCTGGTATCTAGGGGAAAGAGATGCCAAATTCTCTACTTTTGTTGTCTTGTTTGATACATTTTACTTGTCGAGCTCAAAGAAATTCAATCTTTATCCCAATGGAGCAAAGATCATTTTGCTATTTCCACTAAAACTAATCAACTATTCAGTAAATTAGGAACTAGGGAAACGTTACATTTATTAATCAGTATCTGAATCCAACAACATAGGGTTGCCACATTTTGGTTTTCACATTATTTTTGTCTGTCTGGCACCCTGATATATTTTCATAAAAATGATTTTATGATGAAATGTGTTAACGCAACAAAGTTTGCACGTAGTGCCGACAAGTTATAATTAACAAACGATATGAAATAATACATCAACTTATAATTGGCTTCCTTGGAATTGATTTTATTTTATTGTATAATACAGTTTTATTGGAGGACAATATCGATACAGATTATAGAGTATTTACTAAGTAATAATAAAAAATAATGGCAATTTTTCATAATTTTTTAATTGGATACCTTATCATATACAAATGTATATGTCGTTGGGAATAGAAGTACACATATATGTTGTATAATATGGTAGTTGGCTAATTCATGTTATTTGTTTTGAATTAATGCATTTATTTAATTATTACTTATGTGAGACATTTATTCCAGTCAATAAAGGCTCCAAAGGGTTGTAGAATGCATACAGGGTGCTAAAATTATTGACTTCGGAACTTTGTTTGGAATTCTTAAAAGGTAAATATACTTAAATTCTACGGACTTGGAAGGTGAAGGATTGCTGGGGGCACCGACAATGTTAATTTTTTTGCACGTCTTAGCAACAAGGTCACTATGCACAAAATGAACTTTGACCATATTCTTACATTTGTGCTTTTATGATGTATTTATCTATGTATCGGATGTGGTTTCCGCACTTAGTCCTTAATGTGGACCACTGTACGTGAGCCATGGTGGCCGTCATTGTCGCTCTTATGATGTATATGGCAGTCGTGATAGCCGAGTGGTGGCGAGCTCGCTTCTTGTTTAGAAGGTTGTGGTTCGAATTCAAGAAACCGGCATGTACTAATGAGTTTTTTTCTTGCCTTAAGCTCATAACTATCACGGACCCCGGCCTCGAAGTGCACGTTAAATCCATCCGTGTACCAGCGTGGTCGATTAACCTCCAAGCATCCTCATCCCAAGGGTAGGGCTAAGCCCCTGCAGTAGAGCATAATAGGCTGAAATTGAGGTATATGGCTCTTCTATGGGCTTCTTCGTCCAGAAATTGGCTCCGAAGTTGACAGTGGCTCGTGTTCGTTACCTTCCACCTTAGAAACTAACTGATTGCTTTCGAACGGCGACAGGACCTCGAAATAGTTCTTATCATCATTTTCGTCTGTAGGGGTGCCATTAACAATCCTGGCATGCAGGTGAACAGTATAAACATCTTGTACCCGTATTTTTCACTATCACAGTCATTCTTGTATTGACAGAAAATGGTTTTCAGAATTTTTCTGGTGCAGAAGGATCCTCAGTCTACATCACAGTAAGGTGATTATTCGTACCGCCTGCACCATCAGAGGCGGTAGGTAGCTCATTTCCCAACCACCGTCATTCCCGGTGGTTAGTCACGAAAGAATGCTGACTGCTCCCTCAGTTGGTGAGAGTGAGGATGTGTCATTATATAAATTTATATATTTTTAATTTAGCAATTTTTTAATAGTTAAAGACAGAAGAACTTGTACAAAATCACAAATGTAGGAATATGTTTATGAGTTCATTTTGTGCATAGAGACCTACCTTTTGGCTGTAATGCATAGTTTTTGAGAGACAAGCAAAAAATTTGAAAAATTACTTTTTTGTCCCCACATCCCGATCACCTAAGTCTGAGGACTTTTATTATTTACACAAAGTTCTGAAGTCAGTAATTCTAATATCCGCCATGCATTCTAGAACTTATGTATTGATTGGATAAATTTTCTACTAGGAAGAAAAAGCAATACAGAAGTCTGTCTCCACGCCACAGCATGACCTTTTAGAATACAATGTAAAACAGAACAAAGACAGGAAAAACCTTTCAAAATATTTTCAATATCTGTCACTTAATATATTGAGTTTGTGATTATTGTTTTTTTTTTGTATATATACTGTAAAAATAATCGATTGACTTGTGAACAAGTTTTGTGATCGAATGAGTGATGTGCCAATATACATAAATATATTGTATGACAAAATATTCCTTAAAATCAGTTTATTTAAACTGTATGTATGTACTATTGGTACTAGGAATTGTGGCGGCGTGAGAATAAATTAAAAAAAAAACCATGACTTTGGCAATAGAAGGTACTGTATTTCGCGGATAATGTATATGTCGTGGCCATATCTTAGAATTGACCATTTCATGTGTCCAAATTTTACAATTTTCATTTTCTGGATGGCTCGTCACTTCACTCCTCGCATTAATATAAACGCACCTAACCTAATCTATCAATTTAGAAACTTTGGACCAACAACCTATATTGATCTAATTTTGAATGGATCCGAAAACGAACACATTAAATGAACTAAGATTTGGCTACGGCCTATATACATCTATATACATATATCTGTTAAAATCTGGTTGCATAAGAGGTTTCGAAATAACACCGTTACAACGCCGCCAGTCACTCTCGGCGGTATTGAAGGCCTTTGTAATAAAATAACATGTAAATATCACATTAAATATAAGTCATATTTTAATATATTAACATGCAAATGAATTGAATCATTTGATTGTTTTCGTATAACTGAAATTCACTAACAAAAATATAAAACAATGTGCATCGTGTCTACAAAGTGCTTGTTGACTAGAGACAGAACAGCTGAAATAAATTGTCATAAATAATTAAATTCTCCTTTTGTTTAGATAGGCAGACAGACAAAATGGTTTTTTGATAGTTTATCATTAAATTTTTTTCCATTCCATCAGCCTATTATACTCCACTGCAGGAGCTTACGCCTCTCCGCAGGATGAGGAAGCTTGGAGCTTAAATCCACCACGCTGCTCCAATGCGGGTTGGCGGATTGTAACGACCGCCATTTGTTGACAGCAACTGAGACCGACTGCTTGACGTGCTCTCCAAGGCACGGAGTCAGTGATAGTTATGTACTTAAGTCAGAAAAACTCATTGGTACACGCTCGGATTCGAATCACGGCCACACGGCCTTGTAAATTTGAAACAGGTTCGCTGCCCTCGGGCTATCACGACACACTATTATTAATTTAATATATTGTGGGGTATTGCCGGGCTCTTTGGCTTCTATGTAGGAATCGCCATTACACTGTGGGCTAGCGGGTGTTCTTTTCACGTAAATAAACTCGTATCGTGTGATATCACACGTGGCCGTAAATAAACTTTTGTATTTGAATATCTCCGGTAATAATCCATAATAAAAAAAATTAAATAATCTTTTTTTAAATGTGTACATCACAACGACGTCTAGGCCTCACACTAAGCATTAGCTTGTGTTTTGGGTACCAAGCGAAGACACCACATATTATAACAACCCAAAACCCGGTGCCAGTATCAATATTCGTCATATTAATACTGACCCGACCTGGGATTCGAACCCGGGATCTCCAGCATCGTAGGCAGGGTCGCTACCCACTAGGCTAAGCGGTCGTCAATAATAACAAATAATCTATAATACTATAGCGTGTGCTTAGTATGTGGTCCATCATCCATTTTCCATGCCTCCACCACTGGACTACTGTTCTTCCTAAACATTTAGTTGAGGACTTTAGACAACAAACCTCAAAGTAGTTCATAATTTTCTTGGAACAGATGCGCATTATAATTCTTTTTTAATCATAATACAAGATCCCGACCTATCTTGTAAATTCCTTATTTTTTGCTCAGGCAAAATGTTCTTCATATACTATAACATACAAGATGAAATTTTAACAACCATCCAAATTTCATTATAATGATCTTTGGTAAAAAAATCAATAGCCGCCTTGTGTCCTTTTAGTATCGTTCAATAGAAAATATTGAGATATGACTACACAAACCTTTCCCAAAAAAAAAAAAACCAATAAGTGTAGTAACCATTCACGACCGCCGCACCTCCGCTCCGCCCCGGCGTGCCATCACGGCCATGCTTAAAATGCTTCGACCAGAATTTCATGGTGAAATCAGATGAACATGAATCCCCAAACACATTCAACATACGCTGTCTTATCTGGGACGGTGTATTCCCTTCTCTAGTGAGAAACTTTAATCACTGCACGATGCTCAATTTTGTTCATTTTACGTTTCGGAAACAATCACGCGCCAAAATTTAATAAATAGAAAAAAAAATTAATGCTCTGTTTTAAAAAAAGAAATAAACGAAGAACACGACACCGTAGTGGCCAGTATTATTTGTAAATCCTTGTCTAATTTAGATTTTGTATTAAATAAAATAAAAAATAAAAAGAAAAGTAGATTACTTTCAGCCACCCCTCATACATGATTGCCACGGTGCATATTTGTTTTATAAAATATTAACATTATAAATTATAAAAGATTTCTTTTTATGGTGAACATACTGGAAAACATGTTTATTGCATAATTTATTTTTTCAATGAAACAGTAAGGCTGCTAAAAGTAATATATATTATCCGTTTAAATCGACTGACTATATGACCATTTTGATCTCTTACGATCTCAGATAATTTAAGACAAATTGAGATTTTGTAAAAAAAAAGGTTTTACTCACTAGTTACTGAAAAATGCAAAAACATTTGAAAGTTTTATTTTTGAACATTGATTAATTTTATGTTTTTTTTTTTTTAACATCTTTTCCCTGTGCCTTGTATATTCAAAAAAATGAAAATAAAAACCTTTCCTGTTGTAATGATGAATTTATAAATTTGATTGATTTATAGCTTACCAAATTATTAAAAACCTATGAAATGGATTATTTAATTGTATACGTGATTTTTATATTATTAAATAAATGAATTTAATTAAAATGGTTTTATAATTTTTTACAACTGTGTTACCTATTAATCCTTCATAATTATATACTTACATCCACGATTATTGGACTTATATGGATTTGGCATTTACATTTATTTAGTTTCATTTTCCACTTTGTTCCCATGATTATGATTACTAACGTCTATGTCGATTTACACGTGGTTATTTGGGCAGCATGAACTGTCAGGTACCTCCTTAGAGGGTATCCAAAGAGATGGCGCCATATTTTTTTAATTAAATAACCAGTTCATAAGTAAGTTATATCGAAAAATATTCATATTTAATCGTCATGTAATTCGTACTAAATATATTTTACAAAAAAAAAATATTCAAATGTAATTTCATATTTAGTCAAAGCCCATTCTTCGTTCATAAATATTTCTAATATTAATAAACACTGCAGCACGTTGTAAGGTCTGATTCGATAATGTGTTGGCACCATTACAGCGTTTGCTTGCGCAGGTATGGTGACTTGACGTCATATAGCCAATTCGAGTCAGTTGTTCAAAGCGTAGAAACCAGGAACAGATAAGACGATCTAATTTTGTCACCTGTCTTGTCTGAAGTGATGTTTTGGGCAGCCGCCAGTTTTTTATCTTTGAGTAATGTATATTCAACAGAGACGTATTCATACAATAATGAAGACTGCCCACTTAGTCAAGTGGTCGGAGACACCGGCAGCAGAGCCAAAACTTGTAGGTTTGATTCCCGCTCCAGACTAATATTTGTATAGGTACATAAACATGTCTGTTAATTGTTTCGCGTGTGGATGTAAAATATCTATATGTAGTATATATTATTAAAAATATTTATGTAGGTATGTTTATTATTCGTTTAGTACAGGCTCTACCTAGTTTGGGACTAGATGTCCTACACACATCGAAGAAGGGAAAATGAAGTGCACCTTGAATATAGTGAGTGATTCTTCTATAGGTTTCTTTTTGACAGGGAATCCTGTCTTCCACGCTCGGTTGGTCGCGTCGCGCTGACAAAAACCGACACCAAATAGTAAGTAGGTACGCGCGACCGCGTCGCCTTCAGTCGCCCGCGGGGGGAGTACCGAGCCAACGGTGTCTATCGCTAGAGGAAAGTTGCGCGATCACATAAAGACTAATTGAGTTCGTATACGATGGTGAGGTCACAAGTTATTAGTCATGGCATACAAGTGACTTTATAGACAAAAAATAATTTTGTAAAAAATTTCAAAGGTAGATAAGTTTGTTAAATATTATGCTACAGTTTAAATGAGTACCTATCGTTGTAAAGTGCGTCAAATGATTAGTCTATTGGTATCATCATTATCAGCCCGTGTCACTCCACTGCAGGATATAGGCCTCTCCCAAGGCTCGCCACCACACACGGTCCTCCGCCTTTCGCATCCAATTACCCCCGGTATGGTGCTTCAGGTCATCAGTCTACCTGGCCGGGGGGCGTCCAACGTTTCGCTTCCCAATTTGGAAACATGAGTCGTTGAAATTTCGTTAATAGCCATGGCGCGCCTAAAATCGAAGAATAGTAAGAAGCATGCATCAAAAATCGATGCAAATAAAGTTAAAAACAGTGAAGAGTCGTCTATGAAGTAAAAAATCATTGCAATTGGTTTACGAGAACCCAGCCAACCAGACCTCGGAAGTTTATTGCGACAAGATAAAGGGTCTATTTTACAATCTCTTTACTAAAACAATCCAATTTTTGTAAACGCGTTAACGTTAATTAGAGAGGATTTTCGACAGGGAACTTTGGTTGTCCACGCTAGGTATGGCAAGACCGCCGGCCATAGTGTAGATTACAGGGTTCCCTGTATATTTTGAGAATGCTTTGAGAAATCAGTTTGTTCGAATTAAAATATAGATAGTTTTTTTTGTAGGTTACACTTCTAATGTTTGTCCCAACTACTTAATATACGTAGTTTCTATTAATTATCAATAAAGAAAAAAATCAGAAATATGTTAGTTTAGAATACTCAATAAGTACTTTATTTGTTTTTGGCACACTTGGAGCACTTAACATTGTCATTACTTAACAATACTATACATTATCTACATAATTATAAACATCAACAGCAACAATATGTTAATGAAGTACAACAACCATTTCACAATAGTAGGCAGAATCTTAGAATATCATTGGCAGGAGCACGTATCTATGAAACTGTGAGGATGAAAAACAGCCCAGACGCGACAAAGCATCATCAACAAAAGATTAACCTAAACTTAATTTACGATAATAGCTGCTGTAAAGAGGCATTGTCAACAAATGTAAATGGAAAATAATTAAACTAATATAAATCAATGTATAATTAAATGTCAACTTTCTAATGCAGTTGTAAAGAGGCTTTGTCAGAATTAATACATAATCACAAGATATCTAGGCAATGTCAAATGATTCACCATAAAGGGGCTTCGTCAACTTATAGACTATTCGTATTGTATGTCAACATTTCGTATTGTTAAAAATTGTAACAGTATGTAAAACTTTTATATAATTTTTATGGTGATATTATCAAAAATTTATCATCAAGGGCAGCTTTTATAGTATAATAGGTTTTACTAATCAGAATTTTTTTTATTGTCAGTTTAAAATGTTTTAAATCAAGTTCTTTAATAGCACCTGGAAGCTTATTGTAAAGGTTTACTGCATTACAGATATAACCTTTTGATATTTTTTTAAAATCTTTGTGAAGGAAATAACATCAGAGAGAGAAAAAAAATTATTAAATTATATTATTTAAATTGACATGCGTGTTTTTAAATTGCCTTGACTTAGAAGTTCGAGTTTTTAAGCTCCAAGTACTCGTAGACCGCAGACAGACCAATAGACAGACAACGAAGTGATCCCATAAAGGTTCTTTTTTCATTTTCAAATACGGAACTCTAAAAACAGTTACACAACTAATTTTTAGTAAGTCCGTACCTACCTAACCTATACTATTTCTCGGTACCTACCTACAAATAGGGAACAGATGACTTAGTTTTTGAATCTACTCTCTATAGAGGCAAAGTTTATAAGTTTGAATGTAGGAGGTCCGAAACTACTAATCCGATTTCAAAAATTCTTTCACCTCTATTTAGAATGGACATTCTGGGTGGACATAGGCTTATAATATTAACTATATAAATTAAAAATATTACAAAATCTACGACGAGAAAATATTTTCAGATTTTTTTAGAAACTTTTACAATAATATCCTTGGCTCCGCAGTTAGGGTCTCTAACCACTCGGCCAATCAATCAAGTATAGGTATTAAGTATAGGTATAGTTAACGATCTATCTCTCCGTGGTCTTCGCATGTAACAATAAAATAGCACAATTAAAAGAGATTCTACGAACTCTACATGGCAATAGATGTGTTCGTGGAGTGTCTTCGAGGCACTATGTAGAGGTAAGTTTTACTATCAAAACTTAAAATTAATTCTTCCGATGTGGAAGTAGGTAAGGTGCCTACTATAACAGCAATGTTTGAACATTGGGAACATATATTAGCCATTAATTTAATCGATGAACCTATTTAAAAATTAGTACCTAATTACATATTTGTATTAGTCAATAGTTCAATTCGTCTCTGTGCCACAACAAACAGTTCGATTACTACAAAGTTCTTACACAACGGTCATCTTACACTCAGTTTCAATGTTGAAGTTGGCCGATAGTTTTTAATAAATCAAAAATAAATAATGGAAGATAATTTTATTAATGAAATACAATTATTACACCAAAATAAAGATTGGAAGAAAATCGTAAATAAATACCACAACTACCCAGAAAAGAATAAATTGTTATGGGTTTTTCCAAGTGAGGATAATTTAATTTTTTTACACAACGCTCTGAAGAAATTGCATTGTAATGAAATATTGAGTATAGGCTGTGGCAGCGGACTCTTGGAATGGCTTATTACAGAATCTACAGGTAATTTACCTATTCAATAATAATATCAATAAGTAGGCAATTAAATAAAATAAATAACAATTAATTAATTATCAGAAATTTTTAAATCAATAACATAAAATACCTTCATACTTAAGGAAATAAGATAATTTCACCGACTTTTTTGTTTGCTTCCCGTTCCATGGTAAATTGAGCGCAATCAGAAGCAGGGTTCGATTCCCATGTCAGGTCGGGTGGTGTTGCAGTACCTACTCAGTGCGAGGTTTGTTGGCACCAGTTATATCTTGTGTTGCTATTATTCCAAATATTCCGGCGCTCTACTTAGGAGTGTTAATAGATAAAATGCTAGCGTAACGTAGCGTAGCGTAAAGGGCTAGCGTAGTTACGTCCTCCCATTCTATAACCACTCAAAAGTGTTCATTATTTCATGCGGTCTCTATATTCCTTTATAATATAATAAGCTCCGATGCCACGGATGGTGAACCTGTACGTGCTAGTTAGACAATCAGCCATAAACAGCCAAAAATCTAGATCGCTCTGAACATGCCGTGAGCGTGGGTTTGGGTTATTGCAGGGTTCGCTATTGCCCCGCTGATAGGTACCTATAGGAAAGCAAAATAAACAAAAAACGCGCGGTGCATTCCTTGGTCATGTTTCTATCAGACACTGCATTACGTTACGAGTTACCAGTTGTATCTGTTGCATTAGTGCCACGACGGATTACTCGAATTTTCTACATGTCTTTGTTATAAATTGTTTTATTGATTCCAAATTTAGAATACAGTGGCTATTACTTGAAAAAACCGGCCAACTGCGAGTAAGATTCATGCCCTGAAGGCTCCATACAATTATAAACGTAGGTAGGTTTATTGATGTAACGTGTTTACCGCTAGTCAAGTCTTCGTCGCCAAAATGCCACTGAAACGGATATTCCAATATAAAATATATGTATTCCATTCCATCAGCCCATTATACCCCACTGCAGAGGCTTAGGCCTCCCCCCAGGGTGAGGGGGTTTGAAGTTTAAATCCACTACGCTGCTCCAGTGCGGGTGGGTAAATTGTAACGACCGCCATTCTATTGATAGCAACCGGGACCGACTGCTTAATGTGCTCTCAGAGACACGGAGTCAGTGATACTTAAGTCAAAAAACTCATTGTTACCCGCCCGAGTTCGAACCACGGCCGCACGCCCTTAAATAAATTTCAAACAGGTTCGCTGTGCTTGGGCTATCACGACAAATATATATATGTATAATGTTTTACATGATATTAAAACTACAAATGAACGATTCTCGGATTTCTTTACTTGTAGGTAACTGTAAACCTTCCTTTTTACTGAATTTCATGATTTGAAATTAACGTGAAGTACCGTATAGGATTTGATTTATTTGCGAGGGTGTAGTCCCATGATGGGGCAATTGTTATAGCTCCAAGGTATCGCAGACTTAGTACCTACTAGGTACTAGACATTAACTTGATACCTCCACGTGTTCCTGAGAAAAAGGGTCTTGACAGACAGACAACCAAGTTATCTGTAAGGGTTCCTATTTTCATTTTGAGGTACAAAATAAAAAAATGTACCAATTAAAAAAAATTACCATGTAGGTTCTTATTTTAATTCGTGTGTTACATAGCGGGATTAAAGCAGTACCCACAGTAATCTACCCAATCGCTTTCCATTCTCCGGCGTGCAATAAAAACTCGACTAGGAAAAAAATCATTTTATAGTAAAAGATTTAAATTAAAAATAAAAACGTTTGAAACCTTAATATCATTTTTTAAGACCTTTCGTTTGATACATCTCGCATCAATATACGATGAATTTTTTTTCCGTACTTCAGTTACATGTATGGCGACCTATCCAAAAAAACAAATTTTTCTTAATTTCACTACGTCATTGTGTAGCGGTTCATAGATTACACCTACCTTCTAAATTTCATCTATATATTGCCAATAATTTCAGAGAAAAACTCCAGACAGACAGACAGACAGACGGACGGACATGGCGAAACTAAAGGGTTCCTTTTTTGCCATGTGGCTACGGAACCCTAAAATGGTTATAAAGGAGAATCTGAATATTTATTAAGAAATATATTTCTTTTCTTCGACAAAATTCTACTCGGAGTTAGAGCTCCTACATATAAGTATATAATGCTAGAACTGTCAAATCGAACTAATACTGTAACACTACTCGCCTCGACTTCACAGCGATCAATAAGTTTGGCACATGAGGTTTACTTGTGCAAAAGTGTGTTCATTTTCACTCAAATGTTCACATATCATGTTTTTTTGTAGGTATACCAGTGACAGGCATAGAAGTGGACGGCGCGTGGTGGCAGTGTAAATATTCCCCGCCAACTTTTATACCTCTTCATTTCACCAACACGACTCTATCAGGCGATACCTTGAAGTTACTTCAAAACAGAAATACAGCCATATTATTCTGCTACTTCAACAACAGGCCGGCTTTTGAAGAATATATGAGAAACTTCAGAGGCTCCGTAGCAATAATCATCGGGCCTGGTCCAAATATCAATAGACACACGGATCCTAAACCTTTTGAGGACATTGGTTGTGAATGGAAGTTGATCGATTCGCAAGAAGTGCGGAATAGTAAAGACTATATAGCCATCTTAAAGAAAATTGAAAAAGAAGAAACCAGAATTATGTAATATACCTATTACTTATTTAAAATATATACCAGTAAATAATCTTCAATCACATTTTCTATCATTCTGCACCCTTGATATAAGATTATTTATTTAACTAATAAAAATATCTGGAATATTCCACGCAACGCCATCTAGTCCTAAAGTGAGCAAATTATGCTTGTATTGTGGGGTACAACTGGTATACATACTTATTCTTTTTTTATAATATACAGTATGGCTATGACCATGGATGCGTCTTATCGCAAATATTCATAATCTCATGTTTTTATAAACAAATTTTTCCAAAGACCCCACCATGAAACATATACTTCTTCTTTTTAGTTAATAGCGTTTTCTGCTTATAGCAATTTCGCCAAACATACACTTAAAAATCATTAACTCTTTCCCTAGACCGTGGCGGGCGGGGTTGGACTGATAAGCGCTCGGCGGCGAAATGGAATCGTGCCGCGTGCATGGTTGTCACAGCGAGATGAGAATTTGTTTTAGATGTTTTTCTCATTTAATTACGTCGTAAATTAAGTCTAAACTTGTCTAAAAGAGCAGTACCTACATGATAAATATTCGCGAAAAGACACATGATCGTATCGATACTGTATACATATATATATAGATACTTTTTACACTCAGATATGGAACAAATACACATGCACACAAATATTTGTCTCGGACGGGAATCGAACCCCGGCTCCGCAGTTAGGGTTTCCAACCACTCGGCCAATCAATCGGTCAGTCGAACTAGAAAGGTTACAATGAAAACAAAGCGTTGTCAACAATATTTATCTTATATTAAACAGTCTTTTTTAATATAGAAATAATTAAATTTATTTATTTACAATTTCATACAATAAACTAAACTGCATTCATTTTGTGAATAATATTTTCGAGTTCATATTTTAAATGGCTATGCCATTCCTTTTTAGATTTTTAGGTTAAGTTGCTTAATTTTTTATCTATAACTAGGATTAATGTTACATAATATTGAATACAACCACGTACAACTCACATATTATCTAGAGTAAAAATTTTCGCTTCTTGCGAACTCGATCACAAACCATCGGAGCAGGACAGCGATATTGTGCTCCCTCTCCCACTTACAAAGGGTTGGGCGCATGCGACAGCGCATAGCCCTGTCATTAAACAAAAGGCCCGTACTGCCCCTACCCCACTAGTGTGAGAGAGAGCGCAACATCGCTGTCCCGCTCTTATGATTTATGATCCAGTTTGCAGGGAATTAAAATTTTTATACTATAATTGCGAACTTCACGCTTTCTGTACTATCCTATAAATTACTGTGACCTCTATGCGTAGAAACACGTCGATGTTTTATAGAAAGTACTCGAATGATCACGCGACTTCATGAACACATCGACCGAATACAAAAATAACTGAAAACCCGATAAAAAAAATTCCAATTGAAATTCAATTTTAGAGACGGCATTAGTCAAAAGGATTATCGCCACTCGAAATTATATTTTTGAGACGGCATCGCGGCCCACTCAAAGGCGTATCGCCGACGCTGTTGATATTACCACAATAAATTGTAATTAACATTTTTAAACAGAATGTTCAATTAAGGAAACTTCGCGATGCTGCGGAGTGGGGATTTCGGGACACATATAGAGTCCGGCACGGCGTCAACGGCTCAGTTCTTTGGAAAGTCAAGAGAGAGCAACTGCGAGTGCAATAAAAGTGTTATAACAGTGTGTGATTTTGTTTCGTAGTAAAGTATAAGTACAACTTAAATCAGTGTTTTCGTTCATCCAACAATATCCAGACCTATAGCCCATCATAACAATAGATTATCTTTGTAGGTTTGGCGCGGAATATTAGTTTTTTTTTGATTAATACATAAAACAGTATGTACTACGTTTGCATTTTAATACAAATGAAAATAAAAAATACAATAACATTCATTGCTAAAAACTAGCTACACAAACAAATATGTTTACCTGTACATACTGTTTATCAGAATATGTTTGTCATCATTTATTTTTATAAGTATACATGGCAGTGGTTGGGTAGTGGGTACCATTACTTATCATACTTTTCAATATCCTACTCAATCACAATTACTATTGTCCTATACCATTTCAAAAGATCGACCCAGCCGTTTGCCTGCACCATAAAAAATTAAAAAAAAATAAAAAATCACGTCAAAGCGTCAGTATATTTTTTGTGGTAACCAACAGAAATAAAATTCAACAAATTATACAAAAAATATACCACGTTTGTTTATTCAACTACCCATACGGTAGATATAATAAAACGATAAAAATGGTAGTGTTTATTTCCAAGATGGGCATCCACTGCTTATAGTACCAAGAATGATACGAATTTTTACCATGGACTCCAACAATTTTTAGGAAGTAAATAGGCATAGTCAACGTAGCGCCAACAATCACATCACTGTCACAGGCAACGTGGACAATACTTACTGAACGGACAGTCGTTGCAACCAATCGACAATTTAAAAAACGTCGGTCTAAATAATCAACCTACTTGATATACTTTAGTGGATATAGAAATCGTGGTTTTACCCTGTACTAGAGAATGGTTTAAAGATACATGAAGCCACTATACAAAATTAATTTCCCATCATATTTATTTTTTTATGGACCTCATATACTATAAAAATTAGGTTTTGACAAATTCCTAAAATCTATTGAAAAAAAATCAATATCTGTAGAAAAAATTAAAAAGGTTTATTCTTTGTAGTCACTTTCAATGTAAACTTAGAAATGTATCCATAAAAAAATTTGAAAAATTGTTTAATAGCTTCATATACCGTCAAATAGTCATACTGAACAGGCCGTGTTGGACCTTAACCACATTTCTTTAAGTTGTATGGAGTGCTTACAGTTGTCTTATTAATATTTGGCCTTTTAGGCCCCTCCCATTTCCAAGTAACTCAAATCAGGTTGTGAAAATGCAAAAGAATTTTTCATCTTAATTCTTCATCAGTTCAATATTTTTTACGTTTATTTTATTTGTGGTAGGTTTGACAGTTGTGTTCATCATAGGATCCTTTTTGCCTTGGATGATATTCATGTAATCATTACTTGAACTATCCGAAGTTGATACCATATTATCCTTACTCGGCGCAATTATTGGTACTTCAGTTAACATTTTATTCATTTCAGCTACAGTGTCGTTTGTTAAATTACTTGTGCATTGTAATGGAGTCTCGTTTTCCAAGAAATAAAAATCATTGTGCATGGAATATAAAGATTCTAGCGGGAAATTTATATCAAAGCGTGGTAATAATTTATTGTCATCCGAATTATCATCAATTTCTATTACATCGTTTTGTTGATCGTCGGCGATTTCTGGCAAGACCACAGCGGATAAATCCATATGGCCTTGGTACTGTTCTCCTATTATGTTTTCCATTATGTACTGGTCCATTATTGGTGCATTTGAAGCCGCATTAGTAATAGGTATATTATAAAACGCGTCGGATTTCAGTTCGTTTTTTATTTCACTCATGTTCTTATGAATGTCTTCTAGAGGCGGAGATGCTTTATATTCCCTGCTGATGCCCTGGTTATTCAGAAGATTTGCATTACACATTCGTTCTAAACTTGGCGATTGCGTGTTCTGTTTGATAGTCGCTTCTAGCTTAATGTAACTCGGATCAGAGTTTCGAATCTTCTGTTGTTGGGGTAGAATGCTCATTGGGCTTACATTCATCTGTTGATTGAATGTATAAAGTTGGGTACTATCAGTCATTTCTGTAACGACTGGACTGGTTGTGGCGTTGCCTAGCATCGTCTCTTGCGGGTATACCATTATGTCGCCAGCAGATTCGGTGAGGGTAGGTTGAGGAAGTTGCATGAACTGTGTACTTATTAAATTGTTAAATGTAACTGGTCCACCTAGGCCGAACCTCTCGCTATCTTCTAACTGTTTGAATGCCATTTTCTGCTGCGAATGAAACATGTTAACTTGATCGGGTCCTTTCAAAATCAAATTGCTCTTGACTGATATTTTGGGCTTCTTCCGAGGTATGCCATCAGGCTCACTAGTAGCGCTGCCAGGAGAGTGGCTAGATGATGGCACAGGCAGGATTTGGCTAGGCTTTATTATTGGGCCAGTAACTTTGGTGATCGGCGGTGAAATTTTGTCTACGGGTCTGAGCATAAAATTGTTTACCGACATTTGTGATACAGGCGGCAACCTTATGGGGAAATTGTTCATAATGTTGCTTATCCCAGCTCTGGAGGAAAGAGTTGTGGATATACCGTCGGCGTTTGTGCTATGCAGCAAATTCTTTTCTATGGAAGAAGTTGTGGTCAAGAATTGAAGATTTGTTTGGGAGTTTTCATAATTCATATTTTGAAGAGGAGCTTGTGTAGTATACTGATGTCTATCAATCATTGTAAGGTTGGCGCCATCTGATAGAGTTATTATACAATTGGGATTACTGTCTGATTTGCTGAAATCGGTGGGTATGTCCTGATCTTTATAAGTGGCTTGGTGTTGTTCATCAATATTGGACATAACACAGTAATTGTCTTGATAATTTTGACCCATGGTCTCCTGTTGACTGTCACAGTCATCCACTTCAATGGGTATATTATTTCTGGCTTCACAGTTTGGTTTGTCTGATGCGATATTTACTGTATTTTTCGGAGCGCAGAGATCGGTTTGCTCCATACTGGGTATTGTCCAACTGGGTTTCTTTTTTGGGACCGGTTTTTTTTGCATCTCAATGAGTAACTGTACTCCTTCTTTATCTGTGTGGTTGTTGCTAAGGTGAGTTACGTATTTGTCTTTGCTGACAGACTTGTACGAGCAGTATGGGCACTTAAACAAGTCGCTGGCGTTGATGTCCGGGTGTGTACTGATCATGTGAGAGGTCAGCACGGTGGATTGTATACAAGTGTAGGGACAGTATTTGCATTTGTAGATATTCTCGTTTGAGTGCCGCTTTTTATGACGACGCATCGAGTTGTGGTCCGACGTGCGGTAATTGCACTTCTCGCAGCTGTATGGCTTGTCACCTAAAAATAAAATAATTTTAATATATAATATTGGCTATTTTTAAAGATATAATTTGATAAATAGTGTGGAAGGTCATTAATGGCTATAAGCATGCAAAGTATCGAAAATACCAGATACATTCTATTTCAACTATTAAAACACCCCATCATAATAAAGGTTTAAGTATGAAATTGCTGTTTTAGCTAGTGGCCACTTTGACTAAAAATAAAAACTGCACAGCAAAAGATTATAAATTGAGATTTTTCTCAACTGAAATCCATTTTATTTTAAATTTAAAATCAATAAAATAATTTAAATATACAATTGTTTTTCAATTAATTTTGCTCAAACATTACAGTAAAAAAATCAAATAATTTTAGAATACCAGATCCATCGTGGCACTAATTTCTTAGCAGTTACAGCTCGTAATGAAGATGCGTTTTTGAGTTAGTCACTTTGCTGTGGAAATTTCAACTTACAGAATGAACCAATAGGCATGCTAGTCACTAAAGTCTATAATGAAAAATCGCAAGTCAAGGTCGAGGTTGATCTATATCAATCTACTGCAGAATTGGCAGCATGGATTGATGTTAGCCTACCCACAATTTTGACTTGTTTGCGCCAAATTAGGAACTAAAAAACCGGCCAAGTGCAAATCGGACTTGCACACGAAGGGTTCCCTACCACCACACAATATAAAAAAACAAGCGCGACGTTAATCGAACTTAACCTTTAATCGTTATTATTATTATATTTAAGAATTATTGTATATATATATATTTCATTTTTATTTCGTTAGTTATTTAGAAGGTGCTCATCCTCTCTGGCTAATCCGAAAAGTAATGAGTGCACTGATAGCTATAGACAATTTTTATTACTTATTTTATTACAGTGAACCTTTGACTTTTAGTATCGATTGTGAAGAGAATAAGCTTTGCAAAGGAATGCAAATAACACGCTATCTGTCATTTTCTATGGAATTTTTACAAAATTTTTACTTATAAAAGTACATTTTATAAATTTATCTATTACTCGTTAAATAATACAGTCTAGTTAGCTGTGATAATTTTCCTTTTAACTATGTTATATATACTTCTATCATAAATTTTTTTCACTAATCCAAAAACAACAGTTTAGCTGGTAGAGGGGAGGGGATACATGACTAACAAAAATTAGGAGTTTAGGAGTGCATATCTCAACAACTGTTGACTTAATAAAAAAAATTGTTTGTAACCTTGATATCATTTTTTAAGACCTTATCGTTTGGTACCTTTTGCGTTAATATACGATGATTTTTTTTTCGTACTTCAGTTACATGTATGGCTACCTATCCCAAAAAAAAAATTTTTCATAATTTCACTACATCGTAGTATAGCGGTTCATAGACTACACCTACTTTCCAAATTTTATCTATATATTGCCAATAGTTTCCAAGAAAAACTACAGACAGACAGACGGATGGACCGACATGACGAAACTATAAGGGTTCCTTTTTTGCCATTTGCCTACGGAACCCTAAAAATGGGTGTCACTTGAATTAAATGGCATGCACTGAAATGCATGCATAGAAGCTTGCCTTGCTTGGAGTAATAAATTGAGTGATTAAAAGTCAACTGTGAAAACTTGTAAGTCATGGTAGAAATTGATCCAAATCGATCTACTGCAGAATTAGCAAGTTTGAGGTTAGCATAACCGCAATTTAGTCCTATATGTACCAAATTATAAACTAGAAAAATAGGTGCCACATGAACTGAAATGTATGCATTGATGCTTGTCTTGCGTTCGTTGATCGACATAGAAATGAAGAGATTTAAGACTGAATTTTAGCAACAATGAAAATTGATTGTTTATGATAACCACAAATGAAAAATCCATTGGCTAAATCCAGGTTAAATGCCATATCATTGCCGAAAAAGAAGCTTACTCATAGAAAGAGTGACTGTTTGATGTGCCAGTTGTTGTAACGGTTCAGGTATACAATCAAGAACTTTGGACAATAATGGTGAGGCTGGCAGAAAGACCTAATAATAGGTCCATAATTTTCATATAATTATCCAAATAATTATTAAATAAAATTAGGCTATCAAGACTTGTGATTAGGTTCCAAATAGGAAATATTGGTCAAATGTTCAAAGAATAGAATTGGATTGAATCCTCTGAGGCTGATAACACGATAAAAATAAATAATAATAATACCTTGGACATCACACACAGAGTCATCTAGTCCCACACTGAGAAAAGCTTGTATTACGGATACCAGACAAGTGATATACATACTTTAATATTCTTTATAATGTATACTTATATAGATTTTATTTCTTTTACACCCAGAAATAGAGCAAATAGCATGCACACGAATATTTGTCCCGGGCAAGAAGCGAACCCACGACCCTTGGCTCTGCGGTTAGTCTCTAACCACTTGGCCAATCGTTGAGTGCAAGAAAAAGAAGTTACTCTGAACATATCCAAAATCATAGAGTAAATTAATTTGACAGCAGTGTTTGGTTTTAATAGTCATAAATGTTAATTCACAGTATCAAAGTGACATTACGCAATTTTGCGGGGTTGAAAACTGGCCCCCAGGGATTCCACATGGGTGCAGTCCGACGCGCGGGGACCTTGCGCACTGAAACTCGGACTAAAACTCGTCATCTTGCAGCAGCTAGCTAGAGAATGAGTGGTTAGACGGTAAACACAGAAGATCTTCTGTGTTTACCGGTTAGACGGACTTCTGATCAATTCACACTTTTATGCCCAAATTAATTTGATGTCTTCTATATACAACTCACCAGTATGTGACCTCATATGCAGAGTCAGTTCAACTTTCCTAGAAGCAGTATAGTCACAGTGACTACATTTGAACGGGCGCATTTTATCATGCACAGTCGCTATATGATATCGCAATCGTCTTTCCGATGGAAACTGACACTGGCATGAAGGACAATGCACTGAAGGCCGATCTTTGTGTATAAGTCTGTGTTTTGATAGTTGATGCGATGTTTTAAATGACTGGGAACAGACTTCACCTGCATAAAAAAGAGACTATTGAATATGTTAAAATATATTTATTTTACAATTTTTAATCATTTATACATGTTTTATTTTCAAGTGAGAGGTTCAATGACACAACTGAAGTGGTGAGTGGATAAAGGTGTTAACTAACAAAAAGTTCAAAATGTTATGTTGCTCCTACGCCACATTTGCAAGCCTGAAATGTATGCATGTTTATCAGTTAATACCTTTGCTACAGGGCTTTATTTTTGACACGAATCGATATTTGCGCAGTTGATTTATGATCATTTAAAATCTAATGCCATGCAAAAAGTCGATTTATTTCATTTTCTCAGATAACACCTTTGTCCACTCACCCCTTCACTTATCCTATGAATCCTATTTTTATTATGCGTGTGTCTAAATGAGTTACCACGATCATGTTACCAGTTACTGGCAATTAGTTTATTAAGTGGGCTTCATCACACCTTGTACTAACCAAACTGCGGGCAAAGCTTAAAATCTAATAATAGCTTCTTGGTGGAATTCGTTCTTAATATATAGAACAATTTAACTTGTAACATTTTAATGTTAACATATTATTTAATTTGTGTTACATGTTTAAAAATATGCTGACATTCTTGTTAATAGATATTCAGCCAGGCAACTAATACGCTGTATAAAATGTATGAATATATTTCTTATTCAAGTGCCAATCGCTCTAATCAGTGGTTTTTTGTTTCAATAACACGTCAGGGCACTGTCTCAACAATGAAAGCCACCCCACTTTTTCTGTCACTATGTGGCACCACTTTCAACTCGGGTAGTTATAGACAAATGGGAAAAAAAAATAATTTGAAATATCTAAAGGAGCAAGTTTAATTTTTTTTTGTTTGTTCTTTGTTTGATTAACTAACATATATAAGATAAAACACTTTAAATTTGGTTGAGATACGAGTAAATAACTTAAAAAGTCTATTTGTTTGTCACACAGATACCTACGTTGCAAGTGGCGCAACCAAGTGCAGGTTTATTCAGTAGCCCTTAACTATAGAAATTATACTTAAACTTTTTTATCACATTAAAATTGCATTAAAAAGTATCTTACATGTATAGTTTTTGGCTTCTCCATGTTTTTTCATATGTGTATTCATAAGCCTATACCTTTTGTATGTTTTGTAACCACATATATGGCACGTTGGCAATTCCATATCTATAGAATGGCTTTTCCACAGATGCGTATGCAAAGGTTCCACATAGGCAAACACTAAGTTGCATTCAGGACAATGCAATTCTTTACTACCTTCTTTATGACAACGTCTATGATACGTCAATTTGTCTACATCTTTTAGCCGTACATAGCAACCGCTCAACAAACATCGTTCACCAAATTTTTTAACTATTTCGTCTTCATAAGCATTGAAATGTTTCTTGTATTGTGTTATTCCTAAAGTTCTTGAACCAAAATGTCGGCCAGTTTTTGGTGAATCAGGAGGCGGGAGTGGTATCTGGTCACAGTTTTCCTCATGGTTGCTTTTTGAAATACTTAAATTTAATTTATCATTGACAGGTAAAGGATTTGGCTGTATAGAAGATATAAGATCTGGTGTCACACTTGATACTTGCAGGACATTACAAGATACATTAGTGCTTGATGTGTCTGTAATGTTTGAACATTTATCTGAAATTTCATTTGTGTAAAGAATGTTTATGCTAGCTTCTTGAATTATTTCCTTTGGATCGACTTTCTCAAAGTTAGGTGCACTCATTTTTTGTAGTTCATCTACAGAAATAAAAGTGACCCCTTTAGGAAGAATTTCATTATTTTTATTCACATCTGGTACTATTTCTATTATTGGTGGTATTTTAACATAGTTCAATTCTTGCCGAACAGGTCTTGGGGAATGAACTTCATTTTGTGTTTCTTTTTTTAATTTTGCATTTTTTAGGGCTATCTGTATTAAACTTTTTACCATTTTTTTAACATCTTTAATACCCATTTTGTGATGGTTGCGCAAATGAGTACGTAATGTTTCTTCAGCATCGAATATGCTGGCACAACCAGGACATGGTATCTGAATATTGTCCGCTAGTCCATTACTTTTTGCTAGCTCAGGGTGTACCGTAAATAAATGAAACTTCATGTCATCTTCTGCAAGAGCCATGTATGGACAAGCTTCGCACTTAAAAAATGCTGTAGTTCCAACAGACTTTTCTTCATATGCCATAATTTTGTCTTTAGGAATCAACGGTTTTGCTTCTGTATTCTCATTAGTTACTTCAGAAGTAACAATTCTATTAACATTCATAATGAAACACTGAGATTGAGAAATCATAGTCTTCTTGTTCGATTCCATTCTCTCACAAAATAATCTTCCAAGACACAAAATAGATGCATTTTAGATCGCACATTTTAAACAACAGGATTCAGTGATAAGTTACAATTTTGTATTAAATAAACGTTTACACCACTCCACTTTATTGATAAATAATGGTGAAATTGGTGAATGATGGTAGGGTTGGTACCCATTTTAACTGATTATGTCAATTTATGAATTTATGTCAAGCATGTCAAGCAAAAGCAAGATAGATTTTATAGCCAACCGCTGTGCTGTCAACGAAACGTGTCATCCCCGGAGTATAGATAAAAATGCGAAATCCGCGCAAAACTAGGTACCGTGCTGGTTGTCCTTTAACAGTGTTCCCAACCCTACTGTTTTAACAGTAGATTTGCTGTTTTCACATTGATGTCCCTGTTTTCTGTTTCATTCCTAATTTTTACTGTTTTTCGATTAGCGTTCAGCGCCACCTATTACACTATGCAAATATTTTTTTGATAACCACTATGTAATAAAATGCAATGACACTAGATGGCAGTATCTACTATTCCCCGACCACATTATGTGATTGACGATCATATTTTTATGCTATTGCGATTGCTACTCATTTGAAGCCACAGAAAGGCACATGAAGAAATTTAACAAAAATATGTATGATTTTAAAAAGAAAAATGAGTGTGAAAATATTGAAGATGAGGCAATGGGCATTGCCCATTTTGGAAAATTATTTACAAACGAAAAACCGTTTCGAAGAATAGCCTTACTGAACTATAATTTGTTATCCGTTTTATTTTTAATTACTTATTTTCAAAGATATTGGGAAAAATAGTAATGACCTTCACATGACCCCTGTGACGTCACACTAAGGAGATGGAATAGCTCACCACAATGTAATTTAAAGAAATACCATGACACCATACTATTATTAATCAGACAGAGAGAAGACCTACTCCAAACAAAGTTTTTGTCGAGATAGTGCAGCCTATGTTAGAGGGCCATTTTTATTACACATGGTTTAAATTACATATACATATCTCTTTCTTTTACAATACGTAGGCAGCACTATCTTGACAATTTTGTTTGGAGTGTCAGTGCCCATTTTGTGACTAGTGCGTGACATTGACACAGACACTGACAGTATTTGATTCTTATTGAATTTTTTAAAGTCAGGGCTATAGATGTAACATTAAATCTACCTGGTACGTCATTTTCGGTAAATTTTCAAAAAATTATAAAAATAAAAGTACTTGTTCAAAATTAAAAATATTCAAATCAGTTTCTTAAATTGGTCTATATTTTCAGAAAAAAAATTAAAAATCATATGTTGAAAAAATCGGGCAATGCCCAAAGTGGAAAATAATTTTACTTTGATTTTAATTTTTTTGTTGTTGTGATTATTAATATAACAATGTATGTGAGTTCTGGTAACTAAGAAAATTGTTCATTGTTTTAATTATATGAGGAAAAGTATGAAATCTGCCTTTTTTTTCTTTACCTACTGTTTTCTCCTGTTTGTTTTTTTGCGAGCTGTTGTTTTTTAGTTTTTTGGGGTTGGCAACACTGGACCTATATCATCCTATTCCTATACTCTGTGGTTGTCTAGATGGTGACGGTCGACGGTGACGTTTCTTTTTTCTTATTAGTTCAGATTAGTTTAAGTACCGGTGTGTGTGATTTTGAGTAAAATTTATTCATCTTCTCGCTGTTACAAAGCTTTTAATAACAATAACAAAATGAGTGTAAGTACCTATATTATTTTTATATTACAAGTATTCATATTTGTAAAGTGTTATCACGGGTTTAAATATTTCTAGCTGGAAATCGAATCAATGGTGCGTTATGCATCGCCTATTAACCCGGCGATTTTTCCACATCTAACTTTGCTGCTATTGGGAATTGGTATATTCTTCACGGCGTGGTTCTTCGTATATGAAGTCACAAGCACCAAAGCTTCCCGGGACCTGTTTAAGGAATTACTGTTGTCCTTAGTAGCTGCACTGTTCTCTGGATTTGGGATACTTTTTCTGTTGTTATGGGTAGGAATTTATGTTTGATGAAGAATATTCAAGCGTATTGTAAAAATTTAATTTAAGAATACATTGTGTTAATTTAAATGTGTTTTAAATATATCAGAATATGTTAAAATTAACTTTGTTTTGATTATTTATTTCCTGGGTGATTTGTTGCTGCATTCATCACAATTACACAGTTGTATTCAAAATCAATTCCCAAATACCTTACCAACACACAAAGGTAAAAAAGACAAGTATAAAAAATTGCTCAAAAACTAGTGTTGTACAGTTCAGATTACAATTTATATAAAACGCAGACTTGTGTGGTATGAAAGTTAAACAGCTTGTTTACATAGCATTTATGATTGAAAGAAAACAAGTAGGTAAGATACATTCAACATTGTACATTGTACAATTTTTTTTGGTATGGGACATAGTAGGTACAATGACTTGTCATCAATTAAGATTTTTCTCATTCTTTCTATGATTACAAATTTTGTACATATCTTGCCTTTTTTATCTGTCCCTTGTATTTTGCCAATCTTACTTCTGAATTCTGAGCATGTGTTTTACAGAATACTATTCAATTTTAATATTGATTGTCTGTAGGTACTTTAGATACAAGTAATGGATCCAAATAATACTTAACTTCATTTGATTTTTAATATATTTGGATGACTGACCCGTTTCTCTAGTGATACACTATAAAATAAATATTTATAATATTAGGAAATGTGTTAAAATGGGGGACATGCTAATTTCAGACTTATTTATTTAAGTATATGGATAATGAATTTAATTTTTGCTCCCTATTAAGTTACCTGTTTTTTTTTTTAGCAATCTGTCTTCTTAACATTTGCCTGAAGTTGTGGTCAATCCCTTAATTATTGTGGAGAAAGTCCATTGACTCCTACACCACTTTTCCATTTATTGAGCTGTTCTGTCAGTTGATGAGGCTGAGAATGGCCCTCGCTTAAGCCTCTCGAATCAGTCATCAGTGCCAATAACTGTGGTGCCAATGATGCATGATGCCATTTCATTACAGTGTGAATTTAGGTGTGATCTGTAGCATTTGACTGCTTCTCGGTACTTTTAGGTATTTCTGTAGTTGGTTGTTTGTAATGTACGTACATGTATATTTGTCCCGCGCGGAAATCAAACGCGCGACCTTTGGTTCGTTAGGGTTTAACCATTCGGCCAATCAGTCAAATCACTACATATAAAATAAAGTCCCCCGCTGCGTCTCTCTGTCTGTCGGTCTGTCTGAACGCGATAAACTCAAAAACTACCAAACGGATTGGAATATGGTTGGCACCAATGGAAAGAATGAATCAAGAGGAAGGTTTGTGTGTATAATTTTTTAGTGTTTTGTGGTTGAAATGTAACAATTATTATTGAAAAAGCTGGAAAAAACCAATCCGGCTAAGAGCTCTCATCGAAAACGCTGCTTAATCCCTTTGAGATATAACAAAATAATGTATGGAGGAATTGTTTCTCTTTTATAAGACTAAAGAAAAGTCCGCGATGGCATATGTTTATCTTTTATGGATATGGATAGCATATTAGTAGATTTAAGCAGTGCATCCGCAAAACCCTGCTGTTTGATTGTAAAGGGAAAATATTAATGTAATTTATATAATATAGTTGATGTTTTAGTTTTATTTTGCTCATACTCATGCAACACTGAAAATGTTATGTTCACGTATCTGATTGCAAATCTAGATTAAAGTAAATTGTTTTAAGTTGTGTTGGTGCTGTATTGATTGTAGTCTATTTTGTGAATTTATTAAATGAAAAAAAAAGCAATATGGCGCGACAAGAACCGGGTCGGGCGGCAGGGTCCCACGCCGTTGGCGCGACATGCGTGATGCCAAATTAGGCAGAAGTTGTCCATGTTGTATACAAACAGATATAGTATATAGTTTGTTTTCATGTATTTATTCTTTACTTTTTCAAATATTTGCAGAATTGGAAATAAAATTTATTTAAAATATTCCAAGTAGGATTAACTTACGTTACATTTAAATATAATTAAATCCAATCCACATGTTCGACGCAACAAGCTGATCGGATGCTACGACAGAAAAAAAACACTATGGCTGACTACGGCTTATATGCTTTGCGACCGGTGCGAAGCTGGGGCGGGTTGCTAGTTATTTAATATATGTATAAAACAATACAATAAAACCATTTTATAAAAAAATATATACTTTATTTACTATATACAGTGTCTTCTTATAAATTAAAAGCCATTATATACATACTTATGGCAAGAGGCTTGTTTTTTGTTTGTTTGTACTTCAAATATCCATATTGTTGGAGTAACCAAAATTGTTATTGTGATTTGATACGCTCTTCCTCGGTTGTTGCTGTAAAACAAACACAGTTTTTTAAAAATGTATAGATACGTACATTTGAAAGATTTTTATGAAATGCTTGAATTTTCTGAAAAAATTTAATGCAATATATTTCTTCATACTTTAAGATAAGGATTAAAATTAAAGTTTCAATTTTATTCTAATTCTGATACTTATTTGAATGTTGCTATTAAGGTCATGCAGGAGTGGAGTAGGGACATAATATTAAAACTAAAGTGTCAAGTGATTTTTATGATTTCATATCTCAGAAGGAAAAAACAGAATCTTTAATAATAATATTATTATATCATGGACATAGTGTTATCTAGTCCCAAAAGAAGCAAGTATTATGGGCTACTAACTGATATACATATTAAAATATTCTTTTTTATAATACATACATAAGATAGATACTTTTACACCTAGACACGGAACAAATAGACATGTTCATGCACACAAACATTTGTCCCGGGCGAGAATCGAACCCGCAACTCTCGGCTCCGCAGTTAATGTCTCTGACCACTCGGCCAACCGGTCAGTCAATCCTTATACGATCACTTTGTTGTCCGTTCGTTTATCAAGATCTTTTTTCTCTAGAACTGGTAGAGGTATTAAATACCTATAATAGATACAGTTGAAACAAAAAGTTTTAAGTTGAAATGACAATGCCCATTGCCCCATATGAAATTGACCCAAATTTTTGTGACTAAGTCGCCTCAAATTGAAACATTGAAGATTTCGTCTATTTTGAAAATTCTTAGTGGAGTATATACTCAAGAAAGCGACGTTTTTGAGATAAGTATCATATAATATTAAAAAACATGTGACGCCATTTTTATTGTTACACAGTTGCATTCGAGTGTTTTTATTTCAGGCAATACTTACGCATTTTTCGGAAATAATACATGTTACGTATTTGAAAGTTTATATATATTTTTTTAAATTGAATAATTAAGGTTTATTTAAGACAGCTATAGTTATAGTGCCATCTGTTGTAAAGGATGATAATTGTAGTTAAATAGTGTCATGTGTCGTAAAGTATAGCAACTAATTGAATTTCGAATTATTTCGCTGCGTCTATTTTTCAGAGTTTATCAAACCCCGTTAGCAAAAAGTCACAAAATCGAAATTAGACATTTGCGCGTAATTTAATTTTTGATATTGATTTTTTATCTTTGTATGTGTGTGTATGTTCGTATGTCTTTTTAGTCTTTATATGTGTATGTCTTTTTATTTTTAAACATATAAATCCTGTGTCGCATGTCTAATGCGGCGCATCTGTGTTTTTTATTTTTTTTATATTGATGTTCTAATCGATGCATACCTAAAATATTTAACCTCTTTACATCGATAAAACTTACGAGAGATTTTCCAAAACCAACGTCACCGTTCCGCGGCATGGGGTCGAGACTAAATTGTGGCAAGTCTTCGACACCGATCAAGTCTGAATCTCCTGAGTCGTTGCTGTAACATGAGAATTATTGAATTAAGTATATTGATTACTAGCGTTGTGTCGTGATAGCCCAAAGCGAAACGAATCTGTCTCAAATATATAAGGCCATAGGGTCATGGTTCGAATCCGGGCGTGTACCAATGAGTTTTTTCTAACTTAAGTATGTTAATTATCACTGACTCCGTGCCTCGGAGAGCACGTTAAGCAGTCGGTCCCGGGCGCTGTCAATAGATAGCGGTCGTTACAATCCCCAATCCGCAGTGGAGCAGCGTGGTGGATTTAAACTCCAAGCCCCCCTCACCCTGGGGGAGGTCTAAGCCCCTGCAGTGGGGTGAAAATTGGGTGATGAACTGAAGTGAAGATTACTAGCGACAGCACGCGGCTCTTTCCGCTTTGACTAGAGTTTTTCTTTATTTTATTAAGAAATTAACAGATATACATATATAAATTACAACATAACTAAGAATCTACTAAAAATAATTATTCTACTTATAAAAAAAATTCATGTAGAGCGCAGAGTTCCGAGAACACTAGCAGCATTCCCGGGCCTAATGGTTAGGTTGATCCTCTGAACAAAAAAGTATTCTTAACTCAGAGAGACACCAATCGAAGCCTCACGCCAATTCCACGTGAGAACGCAACAAACAGCATCTAACTAATATTTAAAAAATAATAATTATAAACGTAGATGTATGCACTTATCCCAAATGTTTCACTAATAGCTAAGAGAATAAAAGCAAATAAAATACAGTAATAAAATAAAGTTAATGAAATACAGAAAAATATTCAAAAACAAAATAAAACAATTTTAACAATTGACTTAGTTCAGAGGAAATAGCGCGACAGTAGGCAGAAGGATTCAAACCCCATACGTGTAGGTACGTCATCAAAGAAATATTTGTACAGATTGCGTCAAACTTTATGGCGGATCATGGGCGGATTTGGATACGAGCAACGCTTTAAGTGGGCTTGCGCAACTGCTCCGTAGTTCTCTACCCCTAGCTCCACTGCTTTCCGCTACACCTAAAAGTGGTTATTGCGAACCTACTTTCGGATCTGCCATAAACTTTGATTGTAACCATATTGTAACTGTACAATTAAAGTATCTGTATGGTAGGTACATGTCATACAGTGTTACTGGAGTATTTTAATGTGTGTTTCTAATTCCAGTTAGCGTATAATAAATTAGGGTACGTTATAGGGTATAACCTTAGCATAATAATCATAATGGACCGTCACATCAGCAATATCATACTCAGTGATTAGACATACCACAATGAAATTCATATAATAAAAAAACAAATTCGTCTCGTCAAAATCCGCCTCCAGTTTTCCCCAGCGTCTAAAAAGAAGTCGTTAGGTATGCGTATAATATTTTACCTTATAGCATCGAAGTCGGGCGCATTGATCTTGTCATTCCATACGGGGTTAGAGCCTTCCAAAGCGTGTTTGTTTGTCCCAGGCACAACCACGCCGACGCGATTCAACCCTGAATCCAAAGAACCAAATTTCGTGGTCGACAGAGCTTCCAAGCGACGGTTGAGCCTATTAATGTTGAAAGTGTTGTAAAAAAAAATAATCACGATAGTAGGTATTCCCCTCATTATTTGGCACATATTACACAAAACAGTTCATTCAACTCAATGAATCTTTTATTCATCTTAATACTTTAAGAAATAACGGTAATTTTGAGGATAGTTTGTAGCTGCTAGTTGTCGGAATAACTTTTTTTTTCTACGACATCTCACACACGGTCACTATGGGTTATTATATCTACAGGCTCTACCTATTTTGGGTCTAGATTAAAAAAATATATATTTATATATTAATCATACATATATACATATGTATATAGGTATTATACATCCAGACATGACCCTGACACGGAACAAATAGACATGTTCACGCCCCCAATGTCATGCAACCAAATATTTGTCCGTCCAAAAATCAGTCAAATGAATTAATATTATTTATTTTTATTGAAGTAGGTACATACATAGTATGATCGTATACACTGCTTTCTTTTTAACATGCGCCACAAATTTTAATACCCAACATAATACAGTATAAAAAATCCGCTTGAACCCACACATATTATTTGGCAATTAGATAAGTGGGAGGGGCGCGGAAAAAAGGCACTTCCGCGACAAGTTGGTCTCAAATAGTAGGATTCAATCGAATTAGAATAGAGTAGAAAAAATTCGTTTGTCTTTCTCTGTGAAAGTCTCCAAGAGTAAGAAGTTATAAAAACCGGCCAAGTGAGAGGCGGACTCGAACACAAAGGGTACCGTACCACACTACTATATTAAAAAAAAAACATGTTTAATTTTTATTGTTATAGCGATCATAATAATATACACTGTGAACATTTCAAGTGTCTACCTATCACGGTTCAGGTGATACAGCCCTATGAGCCTATGACAGACGGACGGACGGAGGGATAGTCAGCGGAGCTTTAGTAAGCCCTGAAAATTCCTATCCTACACAGATTTCAAAAATAGTAAATTTTTACTGTTGCTAAATCATTTAAGAGCGGATTGCGTAAGTAAAAGTCCATCAAAATACTCACGATTTAGTCCTAACGCAGTATACCACAAGAAGCACCAGACATAACAGAAGTAACACACCACAACACGCTGCTAGTAAATACAACAGCACCAATTGCGAATCTCGACCCGGCTCCGGAGTAGCGTCGGTGACGAAATCACGTAAAATCAAAAGTTGCGTCGATAATGTTGACTGGATGGAACGAAGAAGGGCCGTGTTACTTCGAATTCTGAATAAAATTCACATTAATTAATATTTCAAAGATTTATACAATTTGAAATTCATATTTGTATAAGCGAAAAACAGTTCCGTTGTATTTATGATTTTATTCACATTTTTGACCAAAATTCAAAAGTTACCCTGAAAAGTCAGCGATACAAATACTAGTTTTTCAATAATCATAGGTTGGGGAGAAAGTTTCGTATTTTGTATACCTACGCATTCTTAGTGTTTTTTTTTTTAATTTCATTTAACTAAAGTATTTATGTGCCATTTTGTTTGATAATTTGGTGCCATCTTGCAAGTAGTGAGTGACACGATCTCGTTGGCGTGAAAATTATGAAAGTTTTTGAATTTCATGTTAGAAAATACAGCTCCGTCAGTCAACGATCAGAAGCTGTCTCCTGCTCCCTAGTCTCTGCTCGCCGCACATATATCTAAGCGCGGTACAGCGATTTCGGTCAAACCATAGTATAGTTCCAATCAAACTTTATGGCGGATCCGAACATAGACACAAGTCGCGTCGCAGTAACTAGTTTTAGGTGTAGCGGGACGCAGTGGAGCGAGAGGTATAAAACTGCACATGCGCAAGCACGCCTAAAGCGTTATATTCCGATCCGCCATAAAGTTTGAGGCGAACTATACTTATCACCTAAATCGTGACTTTTGCTATTATTCGCGAGATTAAAATAAAACGTAGTCTGTGTCACGTGCGGCGACAGCTCAGGCATGTATGCCATTTCTACTTAACTAGATGTCTGTGAAAGATACTCACTGTTCTATGACCTCAGCTTCGACGGGGACGTCGTCCTGTATGAAGTGTGCTCGCACTTCCGTGAGATCATCAAGGGCCACTCCATTACTGTCGCTGCTAGGCACGATTTGGTCGATATTACACGTCATGTTGAAGCCGGTGGAAAATGTTGCCGCGATCTGATCGAGGATAGAGCATAGATAAACAAATAAAAAAAATACCAGAAATGGGCGTAAAATTTTTTCTAAATTTCGACTATTTATTATAAATATTGCCTCCTTATAGCGCGTGGTTGTAAGCGATGCAATAACTAACCCAATAATCTAGGTTAAGTAAATCTAGTTTGACCTATATTATTGAGCTGGTTACTGCCACGCCGCGCCAGCGATCATCTCGTGTATAAAGACAGTAATAACCATAAACACGTATGTAGTTATTTCGCAAAATTGATTGAATAAAAAAAAAAAGAACTCACAAAATCAGCGTTATCCTCGACCTCAGTAAGCGTGTTCACGAACAAGAAAGTAACGCGGTTCAGCGCCGATACCACGTACACCTTTACTTCCGCGGTGTCGGTTGCCCCGGCTGTGTCATATAACAATACGAGGAGTGATCAGAAACTATTATATATATAAAATATAAACCACCGACCGGCACCGACTTCATTAACTATATGCCGCCTGTTAATGCTCCTTTCTTCAAAGCGAAAATTTTATTTTTAACTTTTTAGTTTATGGTTTTGAAGTCGGTTTATATTTTTTTAAAATATTATATTTCCAATTCTATAAATATTTGAAAAAGTAAAAAATAAATACACATAACCTAACCTAACTACGCGTGTTGCGTCGTCCCGTATGGCCGCCCGGCTGGTCGCGCGATATTTATATTTCGCAATAGCTCCGAAGATATTAATTTAAATTGTATAGTGTAAAGGGCAATCATAATGTGCATAAAATGTTGAAGGTAAATAACGTATTTAATTTGATAAGGATTAATACTGTGTCCGTATAAATTGCTTTCCAATCACCTCGTCATATGACACCATTTTTTTAAACATAAAAATAGATATAGTAAGCTATCCATAAAAGATAGATATATGCCATTGCGGACATTTTTTGTAGTCCTTTTCAAAAGAAACAATTCCTCGATACATTACTTTGTTACATCTCAATAGGATTAGGCAGCGTTTTCGATGAAAGCTCCCAGCCCGCTTGATTTTTTTCTTCTTCAACAATAATCGTCATATTTCAATAAATTTGCACAAAACATTAATAAATTATACACGTAAACCTTCCTCTTGAATCACTCTGTCCATTGGTGTCAATAATATGCCAATCCGTTCGGTACCTAGTTTTTGAGTTTATCGCGCTCAGACAGACAGACAGACGCGGCGGGGGACTTAATTTTATAATATGTAGTGATATAGTTTCCGCCCTAAACTTTATAAATGGATTCAGTTCATGACCACGATGAAGGGAAAATTACCTGTGTCGGTAGCTAGGACTTGGAATTCGAACATGCCGTGCATCGAGGCAGTAGGCTGAATCGTTAAAGTCAAAACACCAGTTTGTGGGTGAAGCGAGAAGGCTGTATTCTGCACAGCCACCAAAGAAGGATCCACTTCCATAGTATCTAGGTCTATGGTGTAAGTTATAGCGTCGCCTTCCGAGTGATGAGCCTGTCAAAATATATAATTCACTTAATTAAAATTTCATTTCTAATGATTGTAATACAGTAGTTGATTAATTATGTATATTGAAAATATTATATTTATTTTGAAAATGTAAAAATAATCTTTTTTTATTATAACAATACATATATAGATACTTTACACCCAGATACGGAACAAATGGACATGTTCATGCATACAAATGTTTGTCCCGGGCGGGAATCGAACCTAACGTAACCACTCCGCCAACCGGTCAGTCAATATACCTCGGAAGTTACACGTGTCGACACGAAAATCAATCCCAAACTAGGAAAAGCCTATGTAATGGGTACCTGAAAACTGATATTACTACAGACACTTTACTACAGAAAAATATTACAAATGTTAATTTTATTATTAGTAAATCACAAATAATCGATAATAATAACAAGAAACCTTTTTAATAATTGGATTTAATAAAGTAATAGAAATGTAAGATTGGAAAAAGGTAGGCGCCTTATTTCTACTTCTACTTGAATATCTTTTAAGGATAAAAATGTTATCAAAATAGATTGGTGAATTACAGTATGATATCCGTAAGACGGTTTTTTCCCAGGCCCGATTCGTGTATGCACACTGAAATAGTGTGAATCTATAATCATATATAAAATGTAACATCTGTTTGTCTGTCTGTACGTTTATAAGTCAATATCCAACTTAATTTCGATATGCTCTTATATATATATATATATAAATATAGGCCGTTACTCCTGGGAAGTTTTTAGATATACACATTCTCAGGAAAAATATATACCTATGTATGGGACGAGTCGAGGAAAAACCGTTCCGGGCTCTTTTTTCGCATACGCTGCCTAAACTATTGAAGATATTATATTGTACATCACACTGTGTCCTACAAATTACTCCTTTATACATAATAATAAAAACTCTAGACTTTCTGTCACTGAACAACCAATGAAGCACTGCAATGGCGGCGGTGATATAAGTGTGTTCAAGTTGACGCGTGCGTAAATAGCAAGCTTACGTACTAGGGGTGCATCGATAGTTCGCGATGCTACGTTCAGGTATTTCTAGGTTCATTGGATAATATTGATTATAATATTATCTCTGCATGACGGTTAAAAAAAACGTTAAAAATGAAATCCCTGTTATATAATTATTAACTACAAGTAATCAGTATTTAATAAAAATTGGTTTTAGGACAAAGCCATTTTGAATTTTTTTGGAACACCATTTGGAGCATCCATAAGGCCACAAGTTTTCGCTCGGAACCGGCACCCAGTGGCAGCTTTGCGGGTGAGGCAAGTGAGACTAAGTTTTTGATTATGTAAATGTCTATAGATCGGCGTCAAAGAACGTAAATAAAAATATCACCTAACTGTTCAGTTATAAATGACGCATACAGGGACGGTTAGAACACGGTTAGTATGGCTTGGCAAAACTTTGTGGTCTGTTTAGTTACACACACAACCATATAAAATTTGGCCTATTTTTTGTTGTCATTGTTTAGTGTGACTCTATCTAGACATATTAGTAAATCAAAGGACTGAGATAATTTTGGAGCAAATATTTGTCATTTGTTGTAATCAGATACTTTAAGTGAATTTTTACCTCATTTGCCTCACCCGCAAAGGCGCCACTGCTGGGACCGAAACTAATTGAGATCGTGGTTGGCGTGCATGGTTGGGATTGGCTTCGAGTCCGAAACTGGAGCGTGAAATGGCATCGGAACCAAAATTGGACGAGGATCAGGATCGGGACCAGATTTGGAACCATGAATTTGTACTAAATGCATACAGGCGAAACAGCGGGCAAAAACTATTATATAGATAAATAGTGACGTATTACGTATTTACTGTTTGTATTATCGATTCGATGTTATTAAGTAACTCGTCGCATTTTTCGTAGAAGTCAAATATTATCACCTAGATGTCGGTCTATAAATGGAACAACTCATGAATTCAATGCCATAACTAATTCGGCATTTTGGTGAGATGGCGGGAAAAATTATCTCAGTTGTCGTTACGACGTTCCTCATTGCACACGGGGCCATTTTGAAGAATGAAGGTATGTAGATTTATTAAATCTAACCATATCTACCAGTAAATAATTTTTAAATTTTTTTATTTAATGCAGAACAAATAGCCGTTGCCAAATTTTGTAGATATTAAAATATTAAGAGATGTTAAATTGCGCTATATACAGTCATATCAAGAAGATAGAACTAAGTTTTTATAGAGCTAAAACGTCAAAGTTTCTATAAACATCCTAGTTTAAATTTTTTTGTAAGTAATAGAAATATCCTAAATTTCTATAACTATGTAGAATGTTTATAGATATTTTGAAGTATGTGCTTTAATATAAACTTAGTTCTAACTCAAATGAGATTATAATTCAAAACATACCAAGACTTAAATGTGAATTAACATAGTAATCTTTTAAAAGTGATCGTGTGGACGTTCTTGCACGCAGCGCCTTCTTAAGTTATACCTACTGCATTGGGAGCACACATTTTAAATACATTTGAATATAAAAATAAACTTTATCTCTATATAATAAGTGTTTGCAAAATAATGGACTCAGATATTAGTCTGGACTATGCCCGAAATAGCTGGCTATCTTCATTTTATTTGCGTTTACCAGGTCCCAACTCTTTTTTTGAATCAAGTCCTTCTCTGTAGGGTGACGGAATAACTAACAGATATTATTTTAATTTTATTTTTACTATGGATTTGCTTTGTTTCAGAGGACGTAAACGCGAGACAAAAACGTTGCGACTCTTGTCATCCACCACCATTTCAGCCTCCGCCGCCTTTCCCCCGTTTCCACGCTCACAACTGGTCTGGTTTCGCCCGAAATTCTGATGGTTCACCACGGCAAGTGTTCAGTGGAGCCTCCGCAGCGGCAGGGGGAGGACAAGCGTCTGATGAAACCCAAGCGCTTTCTCTAGCCTCGGCTGGAGTCGGTGCGGGAGCACAACAACAATATGGCGGTGGCGGTAGCGGTGGTTACGAAGGATCGTATAAAAGCGGCGGTGGTGGCAACATCGGAGCTGAATATTCCGGGGCTCACAAATCCTTCGGTCGTCAAAAATCTAGTGGATATGGCTACCAACAACAATTCGGAAGTTCAACGTCTGGAGGAGCTGGACCAGCTGCAAGTTCAAGTGCCCAAAGTATTGCTTCCGCTGGTCGGGGTGATGCGGGGAATGAACAACAGCAACAATTTGGAGGAACGGGTAGTCAAGGCGGACGTCTCGAAGACTTGGGACAACAGCAAGTGGAATTAGGAAATGGGGGCTCCCATGGTCACTATTCAGGAGGTTCCAGTGGTTCCTATAAAGCTGAAGCTTACGGTTCATCAAATCACAATAGTGGTTCTAATAGATATGAGTTAGGTTCCGGTGGTGCCAGTGGTGGAGTAGGTGGACATAGATCAGATTCGAGTTCTAGTGGTGCCAATGGTGGAACAGGTAGATATGGATCAGATAACGGCGGAAATGGTGGTTTTGGTGGATTACAAACTAGTTTCGGCGGTGTTAACGGAAGAGCTGATGGATCATCTGGAACCAATGGCAACGTCGGATCCGGAGGTTTTGGAGTAGGATATGGTGCAACCAGTGGAGGAGTAGGTGGTTATGGGTCAGGAGGTAAAAGAGGACATAGCGCTTTAAGCAAATATGAATCAGCAGGCGGTAATGGAAATGGGGGAGGTTATGGCAGTGGCACTGGTGCATTCACCGGCGCCGGATCAGCAGCTGGCACTTCCTCTGGTGGTGCTGGAGGTGCTGTAGGTTACGGTGGATATAGATCCAACGGAGGGTCTAATGATGACACTCAATCTACTGTGCATGGAGCTTTGAACCTCGCTTCTCAAGGTTTGCAAGCATCACAACAGACGCCACAGACTTGCAGCACTTGTGCCGACAAAGGCAGTTTAGCGTACAGCAATGCTCGTAGTCATAGTGGATCGGCCGTCGCCCTCTCTATTGGTGGATAAATTGCAAATGCTGATATATTATCTATGGTTCGAATACAATTGTGCAAAGTTTTAAATCGTTGTGTATTATTGTCACAAAAATAAAGATTAAAGTGAGAATACTAGATTTTTCAATTAATACCACAGTGAACAGCAATCATTTTCACTCATCTAAGATTCACTAAGTAATAGTTTCTAATATTTTTTTTTTCTAATATTCAGGTGTTATTTAACTCTTAAAATGTCCAAGTCTTTGCATATATTTCGAAATTAAAACCAAAAGACTCGACGAATTATGAAAACGTTTTCAGCGATTTTGTTGGATATTTCTAGTTACCAATCTTCTTTTCGTTTTATCTTAAATTTGCATACACATAGCATAAAGGATATTTTTGAGCGCGTTCATCTCAAAGATGACGAGACAGAAAGTAAGTACCCTTGGAAAGAAGTCAGACCATCTGGCGATCACTATCTGGGTTAAAGCCACGGTTAAGCAACTACCTGGATTGTCAACACCTAGTGTTCATTTTGTCAATTTCTTCGAACGGTTTCGACGCTAGCTCACTTCGAATTGAGCTATATCCGCGCGGCACCTCATTTCGTTACGATGACAGAAATATTATTTTCATTTCACTAGCTCGAAAAACGGGCCTTTGTTTTTTACAGCTGTGAGCAAAAGTCAATTTCGCTCACTCACTGAAAACAGTGTTTTGAATTTATTTAGTACGCTACGATGTGAGGCTTTTCATCAGACTACTTTTCTACTTATTCGTAAAACGTTCCTCGGATTCACATCAATAAATATAATATACAAACCTGTAAAGTCAAAAGCTCTCTGTTGATGCTGTCAGCCATAGATATGCCAGCGTAGTAGACGGGCCTTGGAAAACGAGGGCGCGGATTCGCTTCCCGGACCTGGTCAAAAAAATCATTGTTAATCGAAAACAATTCAGAATAACCACCAAAATGTTTGTCACAGAAGAAAAATGCTTGTATTCTTTTTTCAATCGAAAGGCTTTGCGTACATTATACTTAGGTAAAGTACACAACAGGTAAATACAATAAAAATAATACCTACTTGTGACATCTCACACACGGCCGCCTAATACCAAATGAAGTTAGCACCTGTACTATGGGTACTTAGATATTTTTTCATAATACACACATAGATATTTCACACCTAGGCACAGAACAAATAGACACGTTCATGTACACAAATATTTGTTCCGGGCGGGAACCGAACCCGCGACCTTTGGTTCTGCAGTTAGGTTCTTTAACCACTCGGTCAACCGATCAGTCGACATACGTCTCGAATACTTACATCTTTAATGTAATGATATAAACATGTTTGTTTGGTTTGGTTTTGCTACAGTTAAGTTATAATTTGTGTCGTGATAGCCCGAGCGCAGCGCACCTGTCTCAAATGTATAGGACCATGTAGCTGTGGTTCGAATCCGGGCGTGTATCAATGAGTTTATCTGACTTAAGTACCTACATTAACTATCACTGATTCCGAGCCTCCGAGAGCACGTTAAGCAGTCGGTCGCGGTTGCTGTCAATAGATAGGAGTCGTTACAATCCGCCGACCCGCATTGGAGCAGCGTGGTTGATTTAAGCTCGAAGCCTTCTCATCTTGAGGGGAGGCCTAAGCCCCTGCAGTGGGGTATAAAAAGGTCTGATAGAATGGAAAAAGTTATAGTTTAAAATTTACAATGTGAAGAACGATATAGATTAGTCTATGTTTTCGCAATAAAATATGTAAACATGTTAAAAATTTTGGTCCAAGCCCATTGGCCAATATTATTTAAGAACCCTGCTTCATCTTGACTGACCGATTGGCCGAGTGGTTAAAGACCCTAACTGCAGAACTAAAGGACGCGGATTCTATTCCCGCCCGGGACAAATATTTATGTACTTGAACATGTCTGTATGTTCCGTGCCTAGGTGTAAAATATCTATATATGTATGTGCATACTGTGAAAAATATTTATGTTATTAGTTCTCTAGTACCCGTAATACAAGTATATTACTTGCTTACTTTAAAACTAGATGGCGCTGCGTGGGATGTCACATTATTATAATTATTATGTTATCATTAGATATTATCTACATTGGATAAAAGACGACGCATAGTTTACAAATGAAACTATATATTAACGAATTTAAAATATGTTCAAAATGCTTTATCAAAACATTCGTTCGAAAACGAATGTCACCGTTTTTCCTATCTAACCTTGTACATAGTATAGTTCAAAAAGAATTTCTGTAATCGTATTTTCGAGCACTCTTATTTGAAGGCACGTGTGCTACGGCGAACATTTGTAACCACCGAATATCGAATGTAGCGGAATAGAAGGCGCATGCTTGCTAAACTTAACGACTCATACCCCAAAAAAATTGTCAACTGAAATTAAATTACTTTAAAAAAAATATCGATATTTGTCTTTCATTCAATAAAATGTAACTGGTTGCGAAAGGTAATACATAAAGACCTAGACACAACATGACATTTAGGTAACCAATTGCGTAGGTCATACACGCGCCCCTATATATCCTGTCACCCTTTCTCCTATGGTCCTATGGGTCAAAGATAACTTTTGTTCTCCAACTGAACGGTCATAATTACTCCTCTATTGAACCAATTTAAAGCTCGGTGTTTGTAATAATTTTGTGGGTGGCGAAGACAGAATTCTGTACTCACAAGGACTGTGACAGTGAGCGTAGAAACAGGAATATTGGTCGGTGGCTCTGCACTATTCGTTGCGACGATTGTCAAGGTATGAGTTTCAGATTCCGTACGGTTTAGTGCCTCCACCACGTACAGAATATTCGTGGTAGGTTCCACAGCGAAATGACTTCCTTCGTTTCCATCTAAAATAAAATCTATTAATAAGCGTCCGTTGTATGGAGAGAGCTTCTTACTATAAATAATCGCATCATGCATGTTTAATTGAAATACAGATTTCAGGCCGGCCGCAAACATACGATAGTCGGAAACGATTGTCTGATACGGAAACCTGAAGCTCTAAATAACATAGGTTTATACAGGGTGAGGTTTTATGACCAGCCAAATTTTAATATAATAATCTTTGGTAAAAAACCGATAGTCGTCTTGTTTTCTTTTAATATTCTTTTATAGAAAAATATTGAGATATGACTACACAAACCTTTCCCCAAAAAACCAATAACTCTATTCACCATTCATGCCCGCCGCCCCATTCCGTTTCAAGGCCTCGGGCGCGTACGTTTACTATAGCGTTAAGAAGGCAACCAAACGTTATAAAATAACACTGTAGATAAAATGATTTATAATGAAAACGTAACCCATATTTTTTATTTACGCAATGAGGTCTATTGGTGATACCTAATAAATAGAAAAATTTTGGCCGGTTATTAAAATCTCACCTGTATGTGCACACCGCACACATCCGATTTGATCACAGGTCGTACGTTCGAGTCGGAGAACGTCGCCGTGAACCAAATAAAATCGGATACGATTAATCGTACGTGTGCACATGTCTTCCGATCCGTTTGTTGTAATGGCTATCGTTTCCGAGTATCGTATGTTTGCGGCCGGCCTTTTCGGAGATAAAGGGCAATGGTCGATTTTCGCGTAATTTTGTATATCTAATTATGCATTTTAAAATTAAAAAAAATTATGTTTAAATTTCTCAAAACTAACACTTTCGCCGAAACTTTTATAATTTGTCCCCTAAAATTCGTTTATCACTTTGATTTTCTTTTAAAATGTAAGGGAAGGCATATAGTCTTAATTTTTTTAAAACATTTTAAGATTTTTCGCTGATAAGGAAGGAATGGTCAATTTTCGTATATATTTTTTTTTTATTTCTTTTGAATTATTCAATTCAAATTAAAATAATATATCTACATTTGTATACATAATGAGTCACATGATACACTTAAGATTTTTTTTAAATTTTCTAATTTGTCAGCCAAAATAAAACCCCAAAATAAAAACTTGATTTATTCACACTATACATCCGTGACTGGGTCACCAAACTCTGAATATGTACCTACTGTATTTCAAGTTTTTCGTCCAGTAGATCCAGAGAAAATAAGCTGTGACAGATAGACAGACAGACACCGGATTAATCCTCCAAGGGTTCCTATTTGCATCGTTAACGTATAAAACCCTAAAAAGTAGGAAAAGAAATGCAATAAGTACTACAATCATAACCTAAATGGACTCCTATGCATCATATGAGCACAAACACGAGGAAGCTGCTGTACACTATTTCATCAGATCGGCCCTAGGTCACCATAATATTTTATTTTAATTTTAACTACACCTGTTTGCGATTTTATTAAAATCAGTTAAAAGGAAGTAGGTGAAATTCAATCAAAGGGATTCATCCAATAAGTCTCCACCCTTAGAGGTGAAATATATTCTTCAAATTCACATGGAACCACCCTCGTGATATAGCCTACTCAATAAAAAAATAATGAAATCAATTCACAATAAAAAAAGATATCGCGTAACATACAATGCGTCCGTTGAAATAGTTTGCGCACTCTATAATGCCGCCAGTGGCTCGCGACGAAAGCGGCGGCGGCTTCTACTTTAAAGAATCGGCCCGCACTGTACACCTGCAGTGTATGTTGGTGCGTTGCGCTTTTATAATAAACACAGAAAGTGCTGTGGAGGATTCGGATGACTAATATTTAAATATCTAATTTAATTTTCTGTTGTTTCATTAAAGTACAGTTACAATCAAACTTTATGGCGGATCCGAAAGTAGACACAAGTCGCGTCACAATAACCAGTTTTAGGTATAGCGGGACGCAGTGGAGCGAGGGTTATTTAACTCTACCTGCGCAACAAGTTTGACGTGATCTGTACATGGAGCAAAAATAAGAAAAAAATGAGGTGCTAAATGATTAAATGATGTATTTATATTAACATAGTTTCTTATATACCCTGCGGGTGTACTGCTAACCATATGAGTGGACGCGCTGTACACAAAAAAGAACAAATTCGAATTGAGGACTTTCTCCTTTTTGAAGTCGGATGGAAGACGGTTAAAAGTTAAAACTCTATTCTTACCGACTATATGATAGTAAATGTCGTGACAATCGTCTGAACACCGATAGTTCTTGTCGTCGGTTGCTGTGACGAGCTCGTGGCGTTCCTCCAAACCGTATTCGTATTCTAAAAAAAGTATTAGGAAAATTATTATAATACCTGCAAAATAACATTTAAGAATGTTATTCTGCTACAGAAGCACTGTTCCTATGTACGTAGCCGTCGCCACGAGTATCCAAAATAAATTTAATTAATCCTTCTGTATGTTCTAGGTTTGAAACTGTAAAATTTACTAAATTACTAAAATATCGCAATTTGTGATTTTGAATGATGTGTATGTCGCTTAGAGCCCCTTGCAGAATACTGTAGTAAAAAAAATGTCATCTGGCCAGACAAAATGTCTTAAGAAGGGGCTACACGCATGAATGGCCATACATACGCTCTTAAACGCTTACGAATTTAATACGCATTTTAATGTTGGTATGTTTTGAATTATAGTCTAGTTTAAGTTAGAACTAGGTTTAAATAGAACTAAAATTTCGAAATTTCTATAACTTCTTAGTTACAGAAATTACGGATATTTCCATAACTAGTACGAAACTATAACTAGGGTATTTATAAAAACATTTGAAGTTTTTGGCTTTATATAAACCTAGTTCTAACCCATATGAGATTATAATTCAAAACGCTTAAGAGACCGTGTAAGAGCGTTCGTATGGGCGTTCACGTGTGCAGCTCCTTCTTAAATCATAGATATTAGTAATACCTTATCGAAAATTATTATATTTGTCTCTTTCGTTTACATTTCGTAGTATAAAAATAGTCCTTTCTTAAGTGAGAAAATAGTCAATCGCCCATCGCTTACACTAAATCGCTAAATCAATAAAGTGTTCAAAGGATCGTTGCTTCAGCGTCGCCTCTATTTAGTTATCCTCTACTCTAGCGACAAAACTGAAAATCATAATAAATACCAAATATGGAGACAGTTTCCGACGTCTGTGTGAAATATGGATCGCCTAGAGTCGGCACATATATTATATGAAGCGTGGTGACCGTTGAAAAGGCTTCTGGTTCAGTGCCACGATCTGTTGCTCGAATTCCCACCTGCGGAAGAATAATTTACTATAGAGTAAGGCAACTTATCCATACTACGTGACCCGTTCAGGGGTGTGAAGGGGTTCTTAAAATACCACGCTTGGTCACAGGGAGGGGTTTAGGTCTTTGTCATGCATGTAGTTAATATCCTTTAGGAAAATAATCCTAAATAAAAGCCAAAAAGAGTTGTTTTGGTAAATTAGGTTCCTGTTAGAATATGTTTTTACATATAATATATTTTTCACTTGTAATTGTAGGTATGTACACACGCTTGACCTCACGTGGCAAGTGCCGTATTATTGAAGACAATTATGAACCAAATGATTTTTTTTTTACTTTCTGTTTGCTAATTGTAAAAAATGGGCTATACGTAGTATGGGTAATAGGCTCCCTAATTAACCGGCCCATTTATTCGACATTAAATAGACCTTTATTGTCACGCGAGAATCTTTAACATCACATTGGAAATACGGTATGATATATAATACGGTTTATATATAATACCTAGGCAATGTTGATGAATTTCGTACTCTACCTAGTTAATGTGAACATTTCGATATTAGTTAATAATAATAATATCTGGGGCATTCCACACAGCGCCATCTAGTCCCGAAGTAAGCAAATATTATGCTTGTTTTAGGGGTACTAGACAACTACTATACATACTTAAACATTCTTTTTTTATAATATATATATATATATAGAAAGAAAGAAAATATATTTATTCATGGGAAACACCAGAAGACCCAACAGAACAAAAAATCTTAACAACTATATAGACACTTTTATACCCAGCACGGAACAAGTAGACATGTTCATGCACACAAATATTTGTCCCGGGCGGGATTCGAACCCGCGGCCATCGGCTCCGTAGTTAGGGTCTCCAACCACTCGGCTAATCGGTCAGTCCGAAAGTCCGAAAAAAACGCGCAAATGTGATTATCAACTTTAACGGTATTACATACTTTTGTAACACATATAAATATTTTATCATGAGATTCTGTGACTCGAGTCTAACTGAAACTTCGAAAATGCGCGATTTTCAATGCTAAAATCACCTATTCCGAAGATATCCGAATATTTCCGATGGCAAAACGTTTTGTGAAATATCTGTACTATATTTAGGCACAAAACCGAAAAGTTTTCTTAACGAAAAACACTCATTCTACATTTGACCTCGCATTATCAGGAATCACGTCTATGAAGCACACATAATGTTATAGCAACTTATTGGTTGAACTCGCGACAGTGAACTGATTTGAGCATTTCCAGATTTACGTGTCTAAAGTTACTATAAATTTTGATGTAACATCACCAAAGAATTTTACGTATACTAAGGCATTTACTTTACTTTTTTTTTATAGCAATCAATGAAAACATCAATACAAAATTACAATATGAAATTAATACATTTTTATTTAATCAGGTTTACTTGCGAACTCAATAAAACACCATGAGACTGTCTCGTAAATCGCAAAATGTCGTGAAACAGCTGATAAGGTCAGCTGATAAGGAGCGGCTATTCTTTGAATTGAAATGGTACTGGAAGTTTCTCTTATGTAACCACATTCAAATTGACAGTTGGCGGTAGACCAGCGGTCTCGGAATAGTATTAGTTTTAAATTCAAATATTTCGCGGTAAAATAAAAACATTAAAAGTTTTATAATTTATTCGAGGGTAGTAATTAGTGTCGTTTTAGAATTCTCGTTTCTTGTACTCTCGTAGTGAAGGGCTATCGTCATATTATTTTGTCATCATCTCGTATATTCACACACAACAATATTCGTACACAACTTCAACAAAGAGGCCGACCGAAGAATTCAACTGGGCTGGACTGCTTTCGGGAAGGTTCGCCCTCTGTTCTCGTCGCCACTACCACAATGTCTGAAGACCAAGGTCTTCAATCAATGCGTCCTACCTACAATTGACGTACGGTGCCGAAACATGGACTCTCACGGCAGGACTGATCCACAAATTTAAAGTCGTTCAGCGTGCTATGGAGCGGGGCTATGCTCGGTGTTTCTTTGATGCATAAAATCAGAAACACTGAACTCCGTTAAAGAACTTAAGTTGTCGACATAGCCGAAGCGATCAGCAAGCTGAAGTGGCAATAGGCCGGTCACATTTGCCGTAGAACTGATAATCGATGGGGTAGACGAGTTCTCGAATGGAGGTCACGTACCGGAAAGGGAAGCGTTGGACGCCCCCCGGCCAGGTGGACAGATGACCTGAAGCACCATACCGGGGATAGTTGGATGCGAAAGGCGGAGGACCGTGTGTGGTGGCGAGCTTTGGGAGAGGCCTATATCCTGCAGTGGAGAGACACGGGCTGATGATGATGATGATGTCGTATATTTGATGATACAGTACTATCTGTCGAGTTTTTAACCGACATATAACTTTGTCGCTAAATAACTATCGGAAGCATTGTCGTAACGTAATTAAAAACCGGAAGTTTGGAATTGTGTTGCGAATGTGTGACTCGATAAAAGCGGATTTCATACTTCGCAAAATAACGCTGGTAAAGGTGCATTTAAGGGTAAAGGTAATTCGAAGGTAAGTCGACAACCCGCGGACGCTGAAGCCTAGCCATGACATCGAAGCCAGCCTAAGCAAGAATCTACAAAAGCGGTGAGTTCATACAATTTCATTCAGTAACTCAAAAATCGAAGAATCCAGTTTCTCAAATAGTTTATCTTTGTCGAGTATACAGTCCACATCCTCTTTTCTTGAATTAACCCCAACCCATTTTAGCAATCATAAATAACCTAACAGTTAGACATCTTAATAGAAGGGCAACCAAGCATTTGGGATTTTTCTTCTTTGTAACAGTTAGCTTGCGTCACCTACAAAACGGCACTCCGGGAAAATATGGTTAAGTATAAATACTTTAAAAAAATCCTATAAATAGTAAGAAAACATACCTCGAATTCCATTCTATCTGCTGTAAAAGCTTGTGTAAGTATTAAAGTTCCAAGGTTAACTCCGTCGTTCACCACGTCGAAATATTGAATCGCTGGGCCTATTAAGGATTGTAATTTTATTATTGGTCAATTTCACTTGTCCTTTATAATTTAAATATGTAAAGTAAATAAAAGTATCTTTCCATTCCATTCCATCAGCCCTTTTTATACTCTATTGTAGAGGCTTAGGCCTCCCCTCAAGATGAGGGGGCTTGGAGGTTAAATCCACAACGGTGCTCCAAAGCCGGTTGGCGGATTATAACGACCGCCTTCTATTGACAGCAACCGGGACCGACTGCTTAACGTGCTCTCCGAGACACGGAGTCAGTGTTAGTTAGTGTACTTACTTAAGTCAGAATAAACTTATTGGTACACGCCCGGATTTGAACCACGGCCATGTGGCCTTAAAGATTTGAAACAGGTTCGCTGCGCTCGGGATATCACGACACAAATACAAGTATTTAACATATAATAATTCACACTGAGAGATAAAAAAAATATTCAATTATTGTATCTACTTTTTACAAAATATCATTTAGAGAATTTATTAAGTACTCAAGGCATATATACTTTACATTCTAATAAAGTTTTTATATAGTACAAAATCTCAATGATACTTAATCAATTCATCAAAAAAAAAATCGATTTTCGAACACTTGCCTACATAAATTACGTTAACTACACCCTAAGAAATACATCTAAATACTGTACTAAAAAATTGTAGTTGTTCAAAAAATCTAGAGAAAAGTTTTCTCTATCACAAAAAAGTAGCAAAGAGAATAGAGAAGAAAAAGGACCTCTTCTCCGGCGAAAGAGTGATTGAGTTTAATTATGACAGAAGAAACTACTTTTGGATGTAACAAGTACCTTAGCCCTAATAGCATTTAAGTTGAAGCCAAAATAATATAAATATGTAGTCCACGCGGGCGAAGCCGCGGGCGGGCGCTTGTATTTATATATTCTATTGTTTAATAGCATATATTTTACCTTCACCGACGATTTCGAAATCGACAATTCCAGCGTCCAAACCGTCTTCGTCTGTGGCAGCAATACGGTCGAGGAACTCACCGTTCACGAGCGCCAACGGTCCGTTTACGACAGCCCTTTCCTGAAATTTTAATTCACGATAATATTGTTACACGTCCTCAATATGGATTAACGTTTCCTCATCATTAGTTTAAGCCAGGAAGTTTGGTGATAAATTAAAGTCGTCTAATTCGATGGGTCTTCTGAACGGCGTAGCGGCGCGACAACGCTCTAACCTTTGATTATATAATAACACCTGAGACATTACACACAACGCCGTCTAGTCTCAAAGTAAGCAATTTAAGTATTATGCTTGTACATAGGGTATTATGTATTTTAGTAGGTATTAGACAACTGGTACACATACTTAAATATTCTTTATAATATATACATATGTTCTTTACACTATGTAGATACATAAATATACTGTTTACACCCAGACACGAAACAAATAAACATATTCATGCACACAAATATTTAAGTTTAGAAATTTTCATAAATTTCTTACAATTCCCGTTTTCATCGGTTTATTATATATTCTTCTCTTTTTTCTTTCTTTATTATTATTAGTTCTAATATAGTGCAACTTGCATAACATATGTAAATTTGTTATTTATTACTTAAGTATCTCAAAACTATATTCCTATTAAGATGCGTTTATGCTGTGTTTCTACATGTAAAAACGTACCTATTGTCAGTTACTTGTTTTTTTTTTAAATTATAGACTAATGATTTTCTTAATAGATAAGAAAAATTCATTATATTTAATTTTCTATCTATCTATAAAATTAAATATAATGAGGTTTTCTTATGTTATATTATTACTAGAGGCCCGTCCCGGCTTCGCACGGGTAGTATTCGTTTCTCATAAGAATCACTTTTTTTATCTCAGTCTTGTCTCATTCCCGTTCTTCCTTTCATTTTTTCGTTCCCATCGCATAAATACTTTATTATTTCTGTTCTTGGCCCTAGTGTAGCTTCGTTTTCGTTTCCATTCTCATCAAAAATAACTTTTTTATCTCCGTCTTAACTCATTCCCGTTCTTCCCTTTCCCGTTTTTGTTCCCATCGCATAAATATTTTATCGTTTCCGTTCCTGGCCCTGGTCTCATTTCCTTTTTGTTTCCATTCTCATCAAGTACAACTTTTTTATTTCAGTCTTAACTCTTTCCTTTTCGTCCCTTTCCCGTTTTCGTTCCCGTAACACAAATATTTATCGTTTCAACAATTTCTGTCAGTCTTAATTAAATAAATTACACTTTTGCGAAATAATATTTAGTTATGCAATTATTAAATTACTAAAATGGCTATTAAAAAATAAGGGTTGATCGAAGAAGAGTGAAAATTGAGGATTGTATGTATTTTTGTATGTTGTATCATAAAAAATAGAAATTAAAAATTTTGTCTAAAAAAAAAAAAAATTTAGGGGTGGACTACCCCTAACATTTAGGGGGATGAAAAATAGATGTTGGCCGATTCTCATAGATACCGGATAAGCACAAAAAATTTCATCGAAAACTGTGATTACTAAAATAGCTATTAAAAAATAAGGGTTGATCGTAGAAGGGTGAAAATTGAGGATTGTATGTATTTTTGTATGTTGTATCATAAAAAAATAGAAATTAAAAATTTTGTCTAAAAAATAAAAAAAAAATTTAGGGGTGGACTACCCCTAACATTTAGGGGGATGAAAAATAGATGTTGGCCGATTCTCATAGATACCGGATAAGCACAAAAAATTTCATCGAAATCGGTCAAGATGTTTCGGAGGAGTATGGCAACGAAAACTGTGATTACTAAAATGGCTATTAAAAAATAAGGGTTGATCGTAGAAGAGTAAAAATTGAGGATTGTATGTATTTTTGTATGTTGTATCATAAAAAAATAGAAATTAAAAATTTTGTCTAAAAAAAAAAAAAAAATTTAGGGGTGGACTACCCCTAACATTTAGGGGGATGAAAAATAGATGTTGGCCGATTCTCATAGATACCGGATAAGCACAAAAAATTTCATCGAAATCGGTCAAGCCGTTTTGGAGGAGTATGGCAACGAAAACTGTGACACGAGAATTTTATATATTAGATTATTTTTTTATTTTATTTTTTTAGTTGCTTTAAAGGGTATTCCCTATAAACAAAATAAAAAATATTAAAAATAATAATAATAATAAAAGCTTTCACTAAATTAAAAACTAATGAAAAGCTGAAAATGCCTGCAAATAAAAAATATCATCTAAATCAGTGCTGTGCGGGAAAGTGCCCAAAAGTCAAAACAGCCCAAACCCAAAACAGTTTATTTTTGTATTTTATATATTATAGATACCTAATTAAAAAGAATATATTTGATACGAAACATTCACAGAAAGAATAAGATTCTGATTGACTTAATTTATCACATTCAGTTCGGCAAGCTTCATAAAGGTTTGCACGTTTGTGCGTCACAGGCTCTATATATCTCAGTTTCGATGTCATAAAGACCGTATTTATTGCAAATATATTGAAAATAAATATTACAATCTAGACGCATTGTACTGTCTTACCCGAGCTAGGCGCACAGTTGTTCCATCAATTGGGAATACAAACTCAGGTGCATGGAAGTTGAATGGATTGATGGTCAATTCATATGTCTCATTGGAACACATTTTTGGGACACCGTAGTCACATGCCTGCAAAAAAAGTCACATGTGCTATTACTTTGTATCGCGTACGTCACAATGTGATATGTTATGTCTAAGGAAAGTAACATAATGGCAATTTAGCAGCGTAATTTCGGCGCGATTCCATTGTACGACTATCGCGTACAGCGCGCACCAAACTTCTGGCTCACTTTTAAGTTAACGCGAGTGCGTTTCGCTTAGGTGCGTGGTCCTTTCTTTACTCCTGATACACATTTTTCCTACTGCGAGGCTACTCAGAGCGAACTAGAAGTTTGGCAAGAGCTGCACGTAGTCAGTGATAGTTATGTACTTAGTGATAGTTATGTAAACTCATTGATAGATGCACTGGGATTCGAACCACGACCTTGAAAACACGAAGCGGGATCGTCACTACACGGCTATCACGACTCATAGTCACGACGCGATGAGGCGCTGCTAATAACCGTCTATATAATTAATTTATCTATATTTACAAACATGGAAGGTGTAATTAAAGTCTATAGTGTTAGAGGTGTCGCGATGTGACGCTATCGACACGTCACATCCCTACGATTGAACTGGAGTGAAAACAAAAAAGTATAATTGTCAATAAATGTATAAGTGTGCACTGCATTATCTATTTACGTAAACATTGTTAACTATATAAATATAGTTTTTCTCCTTTATCAGAGGAGAAAAACGTAATAAAAAATATTTGAAAAATCGCTCTTTCCATAAATCTAGTAAAAGAAAAAATATCTTTGAAACTGACGTAGATATAAAACTTCAATACTGGTTTAAGTAATATTTAGTGTAGATTGGTTCAATTCCAATTGTATCGTTTTTGTACGCTGTGTTGACCATACAGCTGTGTTTGATGATAAATGTCTATTTAAACCATAATTAACTATTTTTCTATTTATAATTAATTTGTGAAAAACAATATATTTATATAGAAAGTTTTCGTCCGTGAGTTTACCATTTTTTACAAAACTTATTCATTTTATTCATGTTGCTCCAATTCTACGTAGGTATATTGTTTTTCACAAACGATATCGTCAAAATTATGGAAATAAAAGAAAAATATCTTTCATGAAAATGAGTATACATAAAAACTAATCACACCATCGGAAATAGTATGAAATAGTATCTTAGAGTAGTCAATTAAACCATAGTAATATTCATAATTGTATTATTATTATATTATTATATAAAATAGTACAAAAAAACTACCTCACGTTTTTTCGCTATTTTGAAAATATCTATCAAATTTTTACGTAGGTATATAACTTTTTACAGAGACACAGAAATCAGTAGCAAAATTCGTTGTTAAATGTTACGTCGTCCTCAAAAAATATTGTATGTAATACAATATGAATGATTACCCTTACACCGCAGTACTTTCATATCATTAAAACTAAAAACAAATACTAATTTCCGCCACAGCAACACCTTGTTTTCGGAATATTGGTAATTGTTATAAGTAATTAATTTTTAATACTCTATTAAAAAAAAAAACTATTTACCTCTATGAATATATCGTACGTGCCCCAATAAGATCTCAACGGCATAGCAGTCTCCAACTCCCCTGTGACGTTGTTGATGTCGACCATACGGAACAGTTCGGGTAACTCGATGTCTCGATCGCGTATCGTCAACGACAAGATCCCGTAACCGACTCGTGAGTTGTCCGTATCGGGTTCGTCGATGTCCGGTGCATAAATATACGGCCGCAGTCTGACGTCCTGGTGAAAAAAAATTAAGGATTAAAAGAAATAGGGGGGGGGGGGGAGGCGTGTTAATATATTTTTTTAAATAATTGGAACTACTCTTTTTTCAAATATATTTTTTACTAAAAGTTACTGCATGCTCCAAAAGGTGTAACTTCCAGGGTATATATATATATATATTCCGATTATTATTATTGTTGTGATGAGAAACAAATTTTGGCATTTACCAGAACGTTTAAATTTTTCTTAATAAATATTTGAATCAGATATTTTTTTTATTATTATAATAATTAATTTAACAAAAATACTGGGAAGGAAAAAATTTATATGCATTGTTCAATTATAAAAGTAGATAGGACTCCGAATTATACGTGAATTCAAATTGTATCCTTGTAAGGCTAAATAAATACCAAAAATGGTAAGCATATATTTTTTAAAAGTATGGATAACCAAATCCAATAAGCTAACAAAGATTAGATTAGGACGAAGGGAATTAATAATAATAATAACATATACAATCACAACAACGACTAGGCCCCTAACTAAGCATTAGTTTGTGTTTTGGGTACCAAACGAAGACACCACATACATATAACAACCAAGACCCGGTTCATCATATAAATACTGACCCGACATGGGATTCGAACCCGGGACGCTACCCACTAGGCTAAGCGGTCGTCATTTAAATTCTTTGGTACACGGACTCTAGTTATGTGCCCAAGCTCAATTTATATTTTTGTTGATGTATCAGTGTCGGAGCTTCGTAGAGAATCTAGTATCTTAAATGAGGAAATACTTAAAAAAAAACGTGATACGAACGAAATTCACATACCGCTTCCAAGTTCTCGCTAACAGACCAAGAGAGGTCAGACGGTGGAGGTAATTCAGGGGCGTTGTCATTCTCATCCAACAACACTACAAGAACTTCTGCGTTGGCCACGTTCCTGTTACCATCTGGAAACAAAAATTATGAAAAATTACAATCAACCTTTGCTTCTACATCGCCCATAGGGTTATAAGGTTAATGACCGCTTATATCTAAGCCCAAATCAGTGATTTCAATTTAATAATAGTTTCCGGTCATTTCACACCGCCAGTGGTTTATAAAAAAAAAAAAACATTACCTGCTAACTCTCCAGGTCATTTGTCCAAACTTTGCATTACACAAATTCTTTCTTTATTGGTCCAAACGATAACTCGTTAAATATGTCAAGCCAATCAGTAAGTGAAACGCCACATTAAACACTAAACGTTCAAATCCTAGAAAAACTCAGTATTGATACAAAACACTGTCAGTAGAACCACTACTCTATCGTATATATTTGCGTTTCATAATAATGTAGGTAAATAGTTTTTGTGTAAAATTTCATTAAATTCTTTTTATCTGCACTACAAGATTCTGTTGGCGTCGAGGCGTAACTGTGAACACGATAATCTTCTTGAATAAGTAAATCAGTCAGATAGATGTCAACTTTCACAGGAAGTATTGTACCATGGGACATACCAATATCCTATAATTTCACCAAACGTCCCTTATAGGGTTTTCACTACGTGTTCGTACTATTTAGTTTTTGCTGCAAATTATATTTAGAATTTTGTGAATTACAACTTTGTGTTGCTTTTTTTCCTTATTATTATTACCCTATTCTTAAAATAGATCTTTATTATACATGTCATCTCTGTTGAATTATGATTTCATGTATTTAAACGTAAAAGTTTTGTTAAAGTATTGCATTGAAAGAATTACAAACAGATAATAATTATTATTTATTTATTTATTTAATGAATAATAATAACGTATACATGACAACAACGTCTATGTCCCAAACTATAAGCATTAGCTTGTGTTTTAGGTACCAAGCGAAGACACCACATACATATAACAACCAAGACCCGGTACCAGTATCAATATTCATCATATAAATACTGACCCGACCTGGGATTCGAACCCGGGACCTCCAGCTTCGTAGGCAGGGTCGCCCACTAGGCTAAGGGGTCGTCAATGAGATGAACAGACTAAAAGCTTTTATTGTTAAAGATTACCTTTTTGTCCAATTTTCAGTCCAGAAAACAAATAAAAAAGAGTTGAATGAAGAAATTTATTATGAAATTATAAAAAATACGAGGAAGAAAATGACTGGACAAATCAGACAGGTATGAATGGTGGTTTATCAGAAAATCGAAAAAAAAGTCTAAATATAGAAAAGACTGAGGATTGTTTCATAAACAAAAGTGATTTTCATTAAAAAAAACCAAATGGAACTAAATGATTTTTTATAGCATTTAAAACCTTGATTATTTTATTGAAGATTGTCGTTTTTGCGTGACCGTTTTTTCGGCAAACCTAGACTAGAAAGTACCTACATACCTCCTTCTGACAAGAAGTTATCGATGATGGTGAAAAAGATCTGATGCTGATCTTCTCCGCGATCTCGGTCCAGCACATCACCTATGGGGTTCGTGTACTGTACGGTCACCTGCCCCGTGATAGGGTCCACCTCAAAGAAATCTCGCAGACGAGGGTTCACACCGTAGTTGATTTGATAGTTCAGCGTGTGGTAAATATCTGGAGATAAAGCATAATAATAATACCTGGGACATCCACACAGCGCCATCTAGTCCCAACCTAAGCAAAGCTTGTAATTTGGGTACTAGACAACTGATATTCATTCTTAAATATTTTTTATAATATACCTATACATTTATAGATATTTTACACCCTGACACGGAACATATAGACATGTTCATGCAAACAAATATTTGTTCCGAGTGGGAATCGAACCCGCGACCCTTGGCTCCGCAGTTAGGTCTCTAGCCACTCGCACAATCGATCTGTAGAATACATCGCTGACCGAAGCTGCGAGTGACCGCTATTGTACTTATGTTATGAAGTCTTGTTTCATTTATTTATTTATAATGAGTAATTTTTGAACATGTAAACAAACACTGCATTTTGTCGAGACAGGTTTTTGCGTACGAATGCAGTAACTACCGCGGGTTTGGTTGGTAAGTAAGAATTCAATACTTTTAAAATGAAATTACAAAACATAAAATTTTCCAAACTAAACAATTTTAAATGTACAGCGGTGAAATGAATATGTTTGGAAATTCTCAAGGATTCTTTAATAATAGTTATGATCCATATGTATGTATGCCTCTAATAATTAATTAGTTATATTTATATTAACTAGTTCATAATTTAACACGTATACTAAATAGTAAATCTTCTTTTAAAAGTTGTTACAACATTTTTGTAAAAACTATGCCGTAAGGCAAGGTGATAGTAATCGCAAAGTTCGTCTTTTTTAGATAGTTTCTGTTCTATAAGCTTGTGGGTAAAAACGTTAGGGCTTTTCATTTAAACCATAATGTGGCTACCTATTACGATTTATATATTATTATTATTTTAATTTAGTTATTGAAGTAAAACTTCTTTAGGCGAAAATAACTTAAATCTTTTTCGGACGGAAGTAACGTTGTTCGGATGGAAGAGTCTAATAACTTTTTTGTAATTATATATACAAGGACCTTACTATAGTATTTTCCGTTTACGAACCGATCCATGAGTTGAAAATAACCGTTGACTGAACATATATAGGACATGAAAACATTCTAAAATATATTCTTTTAAGGCATAATATGACAGATTAAAATAAGACGTCTTGTTTTACTCTGTACTCAGGATATAGATGTCTCAAAAGGACGAAACGTGCTCAAGACTAAGTACATTATGGGCCAGTTATTTTAAACAAATCATCCTTATAAACACGTAATGTACTTGCTTATTTTATACGCTCATGTTGTTCGGGAGCACTAGACTAACTTAAAAGCACCTTTTGAATCTAAACTTGGTTATTTTTAAACTTTCTTTGTTATAGCGGACTAAATATTAAAAAGAAATAAGGAAAATCTTTATTTCTTCCAACCAGCTTTACAATGAAACTTGCAGAACTAATAAAGATCTTTGGGATCTTCTGTCTGTCTGTCTGAAAAGTACGGCAAAATATTACGTTTTCCTATTTCTAAATCTCGGAATACTAACATAGAGATAAATAGAACCAAGTCCGAAATGCGGGTCTCAACAGAAAGAGTCAGAAATAATTATACCTCCAATCATATAGAATTATACTAAGTTTATCTCTTTTTAGTTTGAACATGCGCTGTTGACAGCTCTTTGGTTGATAGATGTGAGCTCCGTGACTGTCGAATGAGTGTCCTAGTGCACATGCGCCATAAAAATAAAATAAGAATGGAACTAGGTACACTTATTTTCCAACTTTTTTTTCTATGCCCAATCATCACATTCAAGGCTTTATGGAACTTGCCTACTCTAGTTCTATAATTTATATTGTATACAAATGGTGCGTAACTATGATATTCGATCGACACGATTTTTGTTTTGTTCTCAAGTGATATGAGTTATCGGTATTGAAACAGTGAAAAAACTTATCGAGGTATCGGTGGCGTTAAACAAACCTTTGTGTCTCCTTATTTGGCTTGTACCACACGCTTACCATCTCTATCGAGGTCACTGGCGATGACTCGTACCACTTCAGTACCGCTGGGCGAGTTTTCGTAGATTTCGACGACTGCCTTGAACTGCTCCAATTCTGGTATCGGCAGTTTGTTGTTGGTGTCGATTATTTCTATAGTCACCTGCGAATTGATTTAATTTTAGTGAATTTGATTCTGGTCGTGAATGATAGTTTGCATTGCTGCTGATCCAATGCCCAGTTCTCGCTCAAGCTTTGTATATGTAATTCTTCGGTTTTCACGAATAAGTTTTTCGATTACTTTCTTTTCTTTCTTTCGATTACTTTCGATTACTTACATTTTCTTGAGTGCCCACGGTTGGCGGCCGACCTGTCTTCGTCTTATCTTCAAAACTTCCCCGTCCTATTTTAAACTCAGCAAACCAATTAAAAACTGTTACTCGTGAACAATCGGACTCGCCAAAAATACTAGTTATTAATTCAAAACATTGATGGGGCTTTAAATTTTTTTAATAATCATAATAATGGCGCGAAAATCTCGTCGAGTGAGCTCTATTGCCACCTAATGCTACGTGTACATTCCCGCTCGATTGTATCAGAAATAAATATTTAAAAAAGGAATAATTCGAATTCACAAGTGTTCCATTTTAAAATTTATCAGTTAGAAACCAGTTGTTACGAAAATGTATAACTTGCCAGTGTTAAATAAATATATAAAGAGTATCTAATTTCTTTTGACGTGGCCCACGTATTTAAACGAAAATGAATCACGAAAACTATGCCAACAAATCCGAAAGGAACAACTGATTTCTATGAAATTAAAGAAATCTGGTATAAATTACCTCGCCTACAGTCTCATAGCAAACGGGGTCTGGAGGGCAGTCAGCGGGGTCTTCGGCGTAGCAACAATCACTGGCTATCAATAGATAGTACAGGTTCCAACGTGGTACATCAGCATCTATAGCAGCAGCTCGGTCGACAGTCATTTGGCCAGTGTAAAAATCTATCTTCACTAGATCATCTGGTGTAGAGTCTCGAGGCCTGCAAAATGTGTTTAATTTTAGTTTTTTGCTTTCATTTCCATAAAGTGTTAGGTGCACGTTCTCGATATCGATTATCGACCATTAATTACCCTATCGCTAGTTTTATGGCGAATGGTTCTGTGAAAAATATGTGACATCTAATTTAATCCCATGGAAATTATCTGGAAAGCATTTTCATATAAGGACTTAAGGAGTACGTACTTGATAACGACTAATATTCCTGATGATATGAAAAGAAATTATGGATCACGAGAAACGATCCCACCTTTAAGAAAATCGTTCCCTGTTTAGTGCTTAGGTAACAAAGCATTTATGCATTTACGAAAAGTTAAAATTTCGATCAGTAGTGTTTGAATTTATCGTGTTCAGACAAACAAACTGACAAACAGAACAAATGAATTGTATCTTAGATTACAACCTGGGTTACGATTAATGCGATACAAGAAAGCGGTAGATTTTTAGAAAAAAATCTAAAAATTATTGTTTCGACTTCAATATTGTTTTCATAGAAATACACTTAAATGTCTTATGTACAGAATTGACTTCATTACGATTATTTCATATGAACAGATAACAAATTATATATGTATAATTGGAATGGATGTACATAGAGATACGGCGTTGTGAAAACAAAAATTGTGAAAAAAAAATTACGCTGCAGAACAAATATACGCCACTTGATATTTTGCAATATTTACAAATATTTTGTGTGACTCACATGTAAAATTCGTACTGGAAAATTAAATAAAGATTCTGATATTACGTTTCTTGAGTAATTTAACAAAATATTCGTTCAACGGTTGTTCAAAACCTTAGAGTAAATATTGACAGCAGCGTTTGGATTTAATAGAGTCATAATGTCAGTTCACAGTATCGAAAATGTAAAGCGCAATTCGCGGAAGACGGACGCGTGGGGATTTCGCGGGGATGAAGACCACCGCGCGGGGACCTCACGCACTGTAACTCTGACTGAAACTCGCCATCTTACACGAGCTAGCTAGAGTATGAGTGGTTAGACGGTAAACGCAGGAGAGGGCTTCTCATTCGTGGTTTTACTATACGTTCAAAACGATAATATGTAGGTGGTGTATCTTAACCTCCATGGTCCTAAAAAAGAGTGACATTTGCTCACGTTTTCGACTGTTTCGAAATGTTTCGAATTATGGTTGTATGATGGTTGTATGTATTACTTACCTAATGGTATATCGCACTTGATTGTAAAGGGGGCCATCGATGTCAGTCGCCAAGACCGAACCGATGACAACATTTGAATCCGCCATTTCGCGAACCTGATAATCATGAAGTAACAGAAGTGACAGCAAAAAATGCCACAGATATAGAATGGATATAGACTATAAGGTGTGTCTTCAAAAAATCTATAAATAATAATAATAAATCCAAATACTTGAAAGAACATTACAACTTTGTTGTTAGTTAGCGCTCATTGGTATGAGTCAGAAAATTCGGTGACTTCTATAGTCTCCGAGTTTTGATTATAGCAGATTGGAAGGCGCACGCTTGCTAAATTCAACTACCTTGTCAAATTTATTACCTTAAAATGTTTTATTAGTATCAACCTTTTATTCAATAGTAGGCAATTAGTTGTGAAGGGTAATACACAAACGCTTAGACATAACACAACATCCAAGTAAGCAATCGCGTGGCCACACGATCGTCCCGCCCGTCTCCTTTCCTCATCCTATGGTTCAAAACTTTGGTTATCAAATTAAATGGCCAGCATTACTCCTCTATTGAACTAATTCCATGATATATATTTTATCGGTCTTACCCTGAATGGTCCATCCAGCGTTCCTTCGACCCACACCGGTGGATTGTCGTTCATGTCCACTATGACTATAGTGAAGGTAACTGCGAACGAATTATAAACTTCAGGACTTCAGAAAAATATTCTAGCTTCATACAAACAATATCGCGGCTCCCATTGCTGAACTACAATTTTTTTTTAAATTTTTTCCTTGAATATATGTCTGGATGAACCCTCGCAACACAATGTAAACAAAAATGACAGGCCAACTTATACATCCTTGTGTGAGTGACGCAACAGACCACATACTCTCGCTACGCCACATTAGCTATGTACAAACCGTCTCTGTGTATATGATTGATTATATTCGAACAGTTAGGTGATATTTTTGTCTATGTTTTTTGACGCCGACTCTCTAGCTCTCTACCCATACAATCAAAGTATTTACCTTGTAAAGAATATATTAAACTATATGGGGCGTTAAATTATGACCATATCCATTAGAATTTATATGAATGATGTCGATTATAAGGCGTTCAATTACCTACTAGAAATCCTACGCCAATACGTCACACGAGCTTGACGAATAGAATGAGGGTTCTTAGTACATCTAAATACGTATTTAAATAAGAAATCCTACTGCAGTGCATCACCGTCTGAGACGTGATGGAGTAGCATTTAAGCGTGTTTATCGGTTGGAAATGCTAATCCAGTTCATCTTTTCCGACGGGGACGTATTGAAGTAGCCTTTATATAAACGCTACCGGGACTTAACATCGTGAAATGAGATGCACCCCTAGTAAGTCAGCTGGCTATGTCAACTTGAACACACTCATACCATAGAAGTCTACCGACTGCCAGTACACTGCAAAGTTCCAGTCACACATATTTACGAGGCCGCCATTGCAGTGCTTCATTGTTTATTCAGTGACACGGAGTCTAGAAATTTTATTAAGTCTATGGTATATAATACAAAATTTCAACTTATATATCAAACATCTCGTCCCCTTCCCACGAGCTCTCCGTCTTTCAACTTACGTTCATCATACTTTTCGTTCAACAGTGTGTTGAGATCCGTCACGCGCACAACGAGATATAGCATTTCGAATTCCTCGTAGTCTATGGTGACCTCTCGTACGGTGATCTTGCCTATCGCTGACCCACGTCGTTCCGGATCCGGGAATATTGTCTCTATGTGGACACAACTGAAATTAAATGTTAAATTAGTCCGATAACTGTTAAGCGGGGGGATCGTAGTTTTTGCGCGTTAACGCCAGTTTGTTGAAGTTCGGCATAAGTAATATGTAAATGAGAAACAAATATACCAACTATACTAACCCGATTATGGGGAAAGAAATACATTTTTGAAGTGAAACTTCTTATGGCACGGGATGAGTCTAAAACGACACGAAAATGCGTCACGCTAAATAATATAAGCGGGGGAAATATAAGGAACACTCGGCTTTCACACGAGAAACCGGTTGTTCCCTATATCCCCACTGCTGAGTGGGGAGTAAGGCCAGAGCGTTACTCAGTTTCGTGTCGCTGGCAGCTGCGTCATATATCCCCACTGCTAACTGCTGAGTGGGGAGTAAGGCCAGAGCGTTACTCAGTTTCGTGTCGCTGGCAGCTGCGTCATTGTTCGGAGTGTCAATAGATGTAAAAACCGTGAAAACCAGATTGATGTTGATAATTTTAATAACATTATGTTAATAACATATTAAAATTTTAATACTAAAAGTTCTAAATTTTCACTTCTGTCGGCAGTTTCTATAACTGCGAATCAGTTTTTTTTTCATTGCACCTACTTTGAAAAGAATCATTACTGACACATTGAACGTAGTCGAATTGTTTCTAGATAATAATTTTAAAAAATCTACAGATTTCGCATTTTTCACAACTATCGGAGGTCATTGAAAGTGAACATCAAAAATAAAACCTTTAACAAATTTTTGTCAAACTATTTTTATTATTATTTTTTTAAGTTATGGCTCAATCTTCCAAAATTTATTAAAAAAAATATTTTGAGAGATTATTCTAGAATCATATTCTTTTTAATTTTCATGACCGTCAGCGCAACTTCAAAATTTTGGTTTAAGCCCATCTCTGTAAGAGAGTTTCAGTTTAAAAACTACAACCGTCTCCGTATACATCTATATGTCTATATATCTAATAATGGCACGTTTAACCATCTACATTTCTATGTAAACTAATAATTCATTTAAAAATAACGAAACACAGAAAATTCTAGGTGGCCAGCAATATAAATTGGAATTCATCATAAGATAACCCTTCAAAAATTAAAGCGTTCAAAAATCTTACTCGTGAAATTTCTCTGGGGGCGTTGGCCGACCCTGTTTAGTTGCATAAGAATTAGCCCAATCGATTTCAAATAGTAAATCAGCTGTGGTGTCTGGATCGGTGGCCATGATTTCGTCTGTTATGAGATATCCAGTTTCCACGTTCTCTTCCACTTGAGGACTCAATCGAGGCTATAAAAAATATTTATATCTACATAATATATCATCGACTTAAGGAGAGGGGGTGTGACCTCCGCTCTGGGTCGTGTCTGACACAGAGGCTCACCATAGCGATTCAACACGGTAATGCCGCGAGAATTAAGGGACCCTTTGTGCCGGGTTAGACAGGGACTGCTTTTTTTTAACTTTTTAGATTGAATATATAGATTTTATAATACTATTAAATATAAATAGTTGTATATATTAGATATATAAAATTTTGCTTTTTAAATTTATATATTGTGACTATATTACTTGGGATACACAATTTTAAACAATAAAATAATTTTTTTATACCTAACTATTTAAGATACACGTGGCGCGGCGCTACACGTACTCGTAAATTAAAACTTGCATTTTTAGTTTTTTATTTTTTCTTCATTTATTCTGGCGCAAACAATTATTTATAATTAATTATACAACATTAACTTATTTTTTATTTATAGACCTATAATGCCGAATTCAATTAAAATATTCTTTTTAATTGATAAAATAAGATAAAAATATTCATATTTAATCAGTGTATGATTCGTATCTATAAATATTTTCCAAAAAATTAAAAAAAAACTATTTTCCAAAAAAAAAATTAGTACAAACGCTCGAATTTTGAAATATGACGAACGCCACGTGTCGTTGAAAAAAATACCGAGCGAAGGTTGGTTACCTGATTTTTAACTATACTTAGTAGAAGCATATGCGCATTCTCAACGTCGTATATCGACAAACACTAGTTTTTTCTAGAACGAAAGAAAGCGCGAAAACATTCGAACACTTTGGTGACAGTGGAGGCAACTAAGTGAAAATCAAGACTAGGGAAGAAAGAATCGTCAGCGTTAGATTTACATGTACATATGTTCAATAAGAGCGGAGGTCGACATATTAATAATTAATTTGGCTGTGAAGTTTAAGGAAGCAAAATAAACGAAGAAAGAACTCGATGTGTGTTACTAAAGCATCGTACCAATGAGCTGATTTGATTCAACTACGAACTGACGCGTCAGTTAACACTCGACTGTACGACACAGTGGTGGGGTAATGTGTTTATCAAGCATGTCTATGTATGCATTTTTGTTCCTATGTGGCATTCCAGAGAGAAAACGCGTGGGTCGATTTGGATTATTCTTGCGACAAGCCATAAAAGAACGAATTGACTAGAAGCCCTCTTCTGCGCTTACCGTCTAACTACTCATACTCTAGCTAGCTGGTGTGTATACGTTGCGAGATGGCGACTTTCAATCCGAGTTTCAGTCCGCAAGGTCCCTGTACGTCATCCTTCAAATTGCGTTTTGCGTTTGACAGTTTCGATACTGTGAAGTGACATTTCTGACTCCATTTAAACCAAACGCTGTTGTTACAGTTATTTACTCTGGTTGTATGCGACAATCTCGTAATCTTGTGAGTGTAGGTAATCAAATGACAGTAAGTAATTAAAAGTCTATATGGCGACACGCATCATCGTTATCATCTTTTGAGTCATCGTGAAGTAGAATATTGTGTGATTCACATGTAAAATTCGTACTGAACAAAAAATTGAGTTTTTGAAATTGCTTTTAATTTGTTTTTTTTATAATATCTGGGACATCCCACACAGCGCCATCTAGTCCCAAAGTAAGCAAGTATTATGCTTGTATTATGGGGTACTAGACAACTGATATATATATACTTAAATATTCTTTTTTTTTATAATGTATACATATATAGATACATTTACACCCAGACACGGAACAAATAGACATGTTCATGCACACAAATATTTGTCCCGGGCGGGGATCGAACCCGCTCCGCAGTTAGGGTCTCTAACCACTCGGCCAACCGGTCAGTCAATTTGTAATCTAATATTTTAAAACAAAAATGATAATGACTTACTGTCTGTAATATTACTAAGTTGGTCATTTTCACACACTCCATATTAAATAGAGGGACTAGACATAATTTTTTTTAGTGAATTTTTTGGTGGTGTAATACCACTTAGAATATATTATATTGTCAATACATTTGCTATTAATACGGTCTTTAAGACATTGAAACTTGGATCGTAATGTTGTTTTTTACGGACTAAGCCCTTTTACTATACACCATATGAGCTTTTCGTTTGTAACCATGTTTGTAACGCATGCGTAAACCGCGAAAAGCAGCCCGCACCCGCCATTATTACACTTGAAGTACCTACCTACCTAATTTTAACCACAAATATATTGAAAAACTTGTACTATATTGTTCGTACTCAGTAAGCTGGCTATTATAGTCATCGGTATATTATAAGCGCTCGGTTTCGCCTCGTGTCTATAAACACCTCGACTAAAATATGCAGCTTACCGTACGTGCATCATAATATATTATAATAAATATTTTTTAATAATATAAACAAATATGTATAAATAAGTAGGTATTTCATACATGAGTAAAATATATTTTGTATGCTTAGCTCACCAATCTCAACGTAGGTGGGGTGTTGTTGATGTCGTTGAGTCTAATCACAAGTTGTGTTGTTGTCGTGTGGAAAGGCTCCATTAATGTATCATCCGCACGAATCTGCAACAATTTACGATTACAGCTTAGATATAACAATTAACAAGATATCATTTTGTAACTATAAAATGTGAACCAAAGTCAACCACAACCACAGGACCTAAGCCAGTGTCGTCACGTCCCGATTTTTGCGGGACGTCCCGGTTTTAGGGCTCCAATTAAATGTCCCGCACGGGACGCCAGTTATCCCGATTATTACGTGAAAGTTCGATCGGAATGTAATAGTAAATCTGTTTACAGCTGGCCTATGCACTGAACACAACGTAAACTGAATCGAAACGTAATCTGCAATTGCTGTATCATTTGTACAATTCAATTTTTATTTCAAGTCGCTGAATGTATGGACTTATAAATTTTTGAAAGACTAGAAAGGTATATATTATAAAGGTATATTATTAAGGTGTAATATCATGTGAAAAATATAAAACAATATTTAAAAAATTATTAATTAGTGTGATAGGTATGTTCATATTTTTTTATTAACAGAAAATTTATTGTCATATTTATAATTTATAAAAAACTAACAAATAAATAACAAATGGTTTGTAGTTTTTTTCCTTTGTTTGTCCCGAATTATTCAACGAATTCCTGCATTTTTTAAATTTTTACAAACTTATTCCGATGTAGGCGAAAAAAAATCTAGCAACGCTGACCTAAGCGTATTTTGATGTACCTATCCACTTTTCCTTACGATAATTTTTTCGTTAATTTTCTCACTCGGTAAACTTCTTACTACCTACTCCGTTTGATCATTTTCTGCGTAAATAACTTATATACATGTCACCACATGGCCGTGAAGACGACATTGTAGACTAAACACCGCGCGCGCGCAAAGGAGCAGTTGACTCAACGTTCATTCTTACTGCCAAATGCAGGACACATATCGCATAGTGTGGGTTTGTCAGCCCAAAATCCCGGGCGAGCCCGAACGAGCTTTATTACCGACGCTTGTAGACCTACTTTGGACGAGCCGTTAACTTGTCCACATCTAGTTACGCTCTGTCCGTGTTTGATAATGAAGTGTTACAAGCAAATTTCCTTTTATCTACAAACCACAAAGTAGAAATTTTGCAAACGTATAGGTATTTGATGGAAAAGACAATGCAATAATCTGGTTCCAGGTCCTGTTGATATAGCCAGGATTACTCCACACGGCCCCAATGAGGAGAAAAATTAGGTTCCTCGACGGTCAATCGTACCGATTTTTTATTTCACAGATATGATATTAATATTACCTATCTGGCACACAGCGCTGTCCAGTGTTAAAGTAAGCAAGTATGATGCTTGTATTATGGGATATGGTTATGTTGGCAGACAATTGATAATTACGGTACCATTCAACTGATCTGATTATCCTCTCAGAGCACTGTCCAGTGAGCAGAGTACACAAACATGCATGCATGCACATTCACTTCCCTACACATACACACGAATGCACTCACAAACATGCACTCCCACGCACACGCATGCACACACAAGCACACGCACGCACATAGACGCACACGCAAGCGACATATACACAACACACACATTCATAATTAATTCCCAAATTTTTACACATCTTATTTATGTACTTTCTTATATGTTTGAAAATTGCTATTTTTTAATTTTCTAATCATTCATCGCCTTGTATGAAATGTAATTTGCGTAAACTTGTAATTGGCTTTATAGATGTACTAGCGACAGCCCGCAGCTTCGCTTGCGTAGACTACACATTCCTGTTTTAGGTAGTATTAACTTTCGAAATGGTTTATACATACTTTTTGCTGAAACTAATATGGGTACACCCATTCAAACTTTCAATCTTCATTCTCCCCACTCCTTTAGTAAAACCGATACTCCCATACTTTTCACCTCCCGTTTCCCACCCTTAAAATGTGGAAATCCAAAAAGCCTGAAAGACATCATTATTTATTTATGTCAAAATTTTTATGTTTCTAACTTTAAAGAACAAAGACTCATAGAAAGCCCTTCCGTCCCTCTCTCTTTCAATTTGAAATTTCCAAATATTCCTTTCATAAAAAATTGATACGTTATAAAATAAACCACTATTCCAAAGTTCGGCTTCCTAGACTTAGTAGTTTCGGCTTTATCTACGTTGATAGATCAGTGAAGACAAACGACAGACAGACACAAAAAGTAGCTGATGTCACTCTTGACAACCTTCTTTCACGTCTGCAAAGTTTCATTAAAATCTGTTGAGCCGTTTTGAAGATTAGCTTGAATAGACACATAGACGTACAGACAAACAGACGAACAAAAAGTAGCGTATGTCACTTTTGACCACCTCCTTTTCATACCCGTGAAATTTCATTAAAGTCGGTTTAACCGTTTTGGAGATTAGCTCGAATAGACAGATGGACGTACATACAGACATACAAAAAGTAGTGTATGTCACTTCTGACCACTTCCTTTCCATATCTGTGAAGTTTCATCAAAATCAGTTTAGCCGTTTTGGAGATTTGCTCAAATGGACAGACAGACAGATAGTATTATTTTATACATATAACCTATAGCCTTTCTCAATAAATAAATTATCCAACACAAAAAGAATTTTTCAATTCGAACCAGTAGTTCCTGAGATTTGCGCGTTCAAACAAACAAACAAACAAACAAACAAACAAACAAACTCTTCAGCTTTATAATATTAGTATAGATATTCAAAAGACTTTAAGTCTCGATTGTGTAGCTGTAAGTTTACTTCGATTAAATAAATAAAATAAATCTACCTATCAATGGCTACTATATATGGCTACAATAGATTTATTATCGAGTTTGGGTTCATTACATTTGTCACCACGAGCACTTTTTATAACACATGATAACGTGGGTCGGATGATGAAGAACATGACCCTTCAGTTGCTACAAGTAAACCCACTTCAGCACTTCATAGCACATGGTGACGAAGGTTCGATGATAGAGCTGGAAGACTCACGTGTCTTCACGAGCATTTTTGGCACAAGGTGTCGTGGCTGATGATGAAACCGGAAGATGCATATCAGAATTTTTAAATGGCTATTTGCACAGTGATTGTGGTGCCCTCGGCTGGGCTAAGTACGGTAGGACAGTGACATGGGAATCGCGAATTATCAACTACCCAAGCTTAAGGTGGGATACGTATTGAGGTGTTGGATTGCGAAGAACAGCACGCATAAGCATACAACTAACGTACCAACTTCTGTGAAGTATAATTTAAAAAGTTTACAAACACATCAATTAAAAAAAAAAAAAACTGAATCGAAAATAAAGCATAACCACCAGCGCTTAAAGCTCAAAAATACAGAAATTAACATTTGAAATACTTCAAAAGCTTGAAGCGTTAAATATGTTAGTAATGAGTAGGTATCTACTTTGAAATTTTCTATTTGACATTAAGGCCTCAAGTTTTCAAAATATATATTTGATATATTCATGCTTTTGAGTTTTAGACGCTGGTGATTCGTTTAAAAATTTTTGTTTGTGTGTTTTCACATATATTTATATAACAACTGATTTCTTTTCACCTGCACAAACAGTTCGTTTTGTCTGTGATAGTCGAAAGCTTCGTCGGCCGAAACCACGATATCGCCAGTATCTTCATCTATCGTCAGGTAATCAACTGCGTTGCCCATCAGCGTATGCCTGTGAAGAAAATCACTTTCATTTAGAAAAGTCTAATGAAATTTTCTTACCCTATATCTACATAGACTCGCCGGCTTTTTTTGTACAGCTTTTAACAAACGGCTTTTAAATTGATTTTTGTATACTGTGGAAATAATTATAAAAATGTTGAAACTTATTAACATTCATTGTTTGTAACGGCCAGGATTATATACATTTTATTTTTGAAAATGTATACTTATTGAATTTTGAGTTTATGTTAATAGGTAATATATGTAAGTAAATTACACGTCAATAACTTATACGAACAAGGAGCAGTCCACTGACGTATCATTTGAAATATAACTGGCCCGTTTGACTGCTATGTTTGAGTTTTGTTTATATTATTGTCCGTTGAATTTACAAAGTAAGCAGAAGTATGATAAAAATAAATAATATATATTTTACAGCAAAATTCTGTTGGAATTTTAAGCGCGGGTATTAAAAAAATTTGATTAGTTTGCGAGTCATTCATCGATAAGTGATGGGATTGGATGGAACGCGTAGTCGATATGCCTGTATAGATGATTTGTTTGCTCGCGGATGAGCAAGAAAGCTGATTCTAAAACACTCTCTAAAACACTCCTTTTAAGAAATCTTAGAACTCCTTTAAGAAATAATAGTTAGATATGTACCTTAGTACATATCTAATTATCTTATTTTATGTATCATCAATAGTTTTTGCAGCGCATGACTTTTATAGGCAAATTTTTGATGCTTTGGGTTACATTATTGTAATTTTTGTAGGGATCTCTAATTTTGAAAATAAATTACTGTTAAGTAACATGTGACACATTAAAAATGTAGCTTTCTATAGGTGAAAAATTAAAAAAAAAATCATTTAAGTAATTTTTGAGTTTATCCGTTACAAACAGACAGATAGACGGATGGACAAACAAACAAACATACTTACAAAAAATTAAATCTTTCCTTTTTATTTAATTCAGATTTAAGCAATATCAATATGGCATTCACACGATTGCGCCGCACCTTTTCGCCCGACCATGTAGCATTCAATGTAATCTAGTATGTTTTTTTTTATAATGGCGGGTCCACATATTTCTCAAAAGTTTACGATCGTCGTAGCACAGGAAGCACAAGTCGTAGTAGGTATGTTAAAAGAGTGCCACACTATGTCACTCGTTGACTTTCGGCCAATATGTAAGCCTGCCTCAAAGGTAACCGCTGGAACTGTAAATGTACTCACACAACTCGATCGCCTATGTCTCGATCGTAAGCGCGAACGGTTTCAACGTGGAAACCAGATCCTTCGGTTTCATCAAAGCTGACTTCGTACAGCGTGAAGTTGAACATGGGTAACTCGTCGTTCCAATTCTCAAGATAGATGTGGATAGTGGCGACACCAATGTGAGTCGGTTCGGCCACCTCTTGAGCTATGAACTGAAAGTACCAGGATATGAGAAGATGTAGAACAATGCAAACAAGTGGACGTCTTCACAAATTCTACTCGTTTATAGATAGTTTACCTAAGCTACCAGAGTAGCGCAAAGTGGTTTTAAATTGGGGTTTACTTTTATCAATTTTAAAATGTATGTAATGCCTGTATTTCGTAAACTTTGAAAACTTTGAAAACACTTTGAAATTCGGAGAAAAAATGCAAATATCAGTTTTTATTGTTCTTTCGATAGTCTATGTTCAAAAATTAAATTCCATTGCATTAGGTAGAAAAAAATAAAATAAAAAAGAAATGATCAATCTTAGACAGTGATTGGGGTATTTGTAGTACTTTGATACTCCTACTTTTTTTGATGAAAATCGAAAGAAACCTCATTTACAAGCCAACTACTAAAAAAAAATTAAAAAATCAGTTCACAGGTTCAGGAATTTTAAAATAATTAGTGAATTTGGAGTTACTTTGAAAAAGAAAACAACGTGGACTAAAACAAATCATCTTTATTTTTAATAAACACCTAGACTTTTTTTCAGTCTCATACAATATAAATGTAATAATAATAATACCCGGATGCTTTTCTGGGTGACATATTTCCGTCAGCCACCGCGGCCAAAGCTTTATTTAAATTTACCTTCTGTATATTTTTTATAACTACGCGAGCCTAACAGTTTCTTATAAGTTCTAGGCATGATTCTGAAATAAAAAGCATTAGTTGAAATAAATAAAACAAAAAGTTATAAAAAGCCGCCTCAATAATATTTTGTAGTTGCACGTTCGGGTAAAATTCATTGATCAATTTAAACCCATCATAAATACCAACTATGTCAATGACACCCCACAGTGTAAATGTTTCTCAAAAGATAGGTATTACATATTATAAACCTCGGAAGGAATTTTAAATAATAAAATGAAATTTACATTCAGTATCTCTAGTTGACTATAAAAAAAAAACTTAAATTCAAATGAAAACATAAACTAAAAATTAAAAAATAATACTATAATTAATTCTTAAGAATAATCCAATAAAACTAATCTAATAATCCACCCCTCGTTGCCCCCGACGCAAATGTTTAGTTTATGTTTTTTAAATAATTGTGTTATATATCTCTGACGGAAATGGATATTAATCAGAATCATAAATAAACTACTTACCTTTGTATCCTCGAAGTTTTTCATATATCTGAATAACCATAAAACGAATTACTATAGTTCTAATTTAATTTCAAATTAACTGTACGTGCACAGCGCTTTTACTGTTGGCCATGTTGACACGAAGTATAGGTATCAGTGCTGCCATCCGTAAAACAAATAATTTTCAAAAAAAAATAAAAACCGACTTCAAAAACATAAACTAAAAAGTTAAAAATAAAATTTTCACTTTAAGGAAAGGAGCATTAACAGGCGGCATATAGTTAATGAAGTCGGTGCCTACTCACTCAGACACTTTAAATTGTGTTCTATTTTTGTTATGGTTATAAATATATCTTTGTTGTAATTGTTATTACCTGGTAAGTACCCATTTAAAGTGTCTGAGTTGGCACCGACTTCATTAACTATATGATGCCTGTTAATGCTCCTTTCTTTAAAGTGAAAATTTTATTTTTAACTTTTTAGTTTATGTTTTTGAAGTCGGTTTTTATTTTTTTTTTGAAAATTATTTTATTTTTCAATTTTTAGTTGAACGCATTTGTAACTTATTTGTATATTTAGTATAAATGGGGCTTCTAAACGCGCTACTCTAATGAGACAGCACCGCGATTACGCAACGTAAATTCAGTGTCAAATTGACGCATCAACATGCCTAGTAGGTAGTGGTATTCCTATGTAAAACTTCAATCATAATTATTATTTTTGTGCGAACTGAACATTTTGGCATATTCAACCGTATGAAGGAAGCCCAACAAAAGGTAACTGCTGTAAATCGTTGAGGAGTTCCCTCGATTGTGTATGGTCTCCATCATCAGATCTGTAATGGTACTTATAACCCATATGGGTGCAAAGTTCTCATTAATAGAAATGAATTAAGTCCAAACACCAGGTAATTGCTGTACATCGTTAAAGAGTTCCTTCGACTGCGTATGGTCTCCATCACCAGACCTGTAATGGTACTTATAACCCATATGGGTGCAAAGTTCTCATTAATAGAAATGAATTGAGTCCAAACACCAGGTAATTGCCGTAAATCGTTGAGGAGTTCCTTCTATTGTGTATGGTATCCATCATCAGACCTGTAATGGCACTTATAATCCATATGGGTGCAAAGATCTCATCAATAGAAATGAATCAAGTCCAAACACCAGGTAATTGCTGTAAAACGTTAAGAAGTTCCCTCGATTGTGTATGGTCTCCATAACCAGACCTGTAATGGTACTTATAACCCATATGGGTGCAAAGTTCTCATTAATAGAAATGAATTAAGTCCAAACACTAGGTAATTGCTGTAAATCGTTGAGGAGTTCCCTCGATTGTGTATGGTCTCCATCATCAGACCTGCAATGGCTCTTATAATCCATATGGGTGCAAAGATCTCATCAATAGAAATGAATCAAGTCCAAACACTAGGTAATTGCTGTAAGTCGTTGAGGAGTTCCCTCGATTGTCTTTCAGCTCCATCATCAGATCGACTCCCGACCTTCATTAAATAGTACTAGTAGTAGAACTTTATCAAAATACTTAAAATACGATACTTTAAAATACGATTTTCGAAGGTTGCCCTCGATTTCTCTGAGATGCCATCATCAGATCCTGGTTTCCTTATCATGGTACCATTTCGGAGATATCTCCCTTTCACAAAAAAAATCATCCAATTCGGTTCATAAACAACGAAGTTATCCCTGAACACACATAAAATAAAAAAATAAAAAAAAAACATATATACGGTCGAATTGAGTAACCTCCTTCTTTTTTGAAGTCGCTTAAAAAACGAGCCAATGCGTTCCAAATTCAGTATACTTATTAGCAATTTCATCGTAGGAGGAAGTTGTAATCCATGTAACCCAATGGATGATGTAACCCCACGAATCAAAAGTAACCCCAGTCTACGGTTCTAGTTTTCTAAAGTACCAGGAAGTGAGAAGATTACAGAGTAATTTATTATGTGGGTTAATTTTGTACTCACAGTTCAACTGATGTGATGATTATTATGATCACATTCGTCAGTTCTGCAACCTCTGTAAAGTGATCCTGAACTTTAAATTTAATTTCAATTTAAAACTTTAACTCGGGACGAAAGCTCTTTTCTAACCATAAATTGTTATTCTGGACATTCAAAGGCAGTAACAGAGATAATACTTATAATAAAACAAAATAAATATTTAATAACACTCTCATTGGGCGAAAATATATGTTTTTAAGTTTGCGTTCTCCTTCCTTATTGCCCGCAAAAATTAACATCACTTGTTCAGAATCAGCCTGCTGGAAGTACCAAGGTGTTAGAAAGTGGTACAGTTCCAATCAAACTTTATGGCGGATATGAACATAGGCACAAGTTGCGTCGCAGTAACCAGTTTTAGGTGTAGCGGGACCTCAGAGCGGAATGCAGTGGAGCGAGGGCTATATGACTGCGCAAGCACGCTTATAGCGTGATTGTTGTTTCCGATCCGCCATAAAGTTTGAGGCAAACTGTACGGTGCGGGTACCACTGTATGAGTGACAGTAGTGCTATGTTCACGTAAGTGGGTACTAGGTGGATATGTAATTATATAAACAGTTTTCTCTCGTATATTATTGAATCAGAAAATGCACAATTTCAATATGTACCTATCGAAGCGACACTATTACATTTTCAAATGTTCAAGTCATTCATCATATACAGGGTAAGTCAGAATGTTATGCAGGTTTTCAAAAATGTATTATGTGAAATATAACGAATATATAATATTGTGAAATATACTGTGTGAAAGGTAAACTCTCAAAGTTTAGTTTAGTGTAGTTTTTTTAAAAAAACACATCACAGGTATTCTATGTGAGCGCCTTTTGTTACACGACAGACATCAAGCCGATATTCAATCTCCTGCCAAACTTTCTGCAGCATATCGCGGTCGATATCAGCAATGGCGTCTGTGACGCAAGCACGCAGTTCATCCAGTGTTGTTGGAAGTGGTGGTACGTAAACACGATCCTTTACAAAACCCCACATGAAGAAATCACACGGGGTGTGTGTACCACTTACGAATGGACCTCACATCTGGCGGGTCTCTCTGATATTTGGTACGAAAATGTCGTTGAACAGTAATCACGGAGTTGTTAACATGGTAATCAAGCACACAGAACGACTTCTGCTCGCTAGTCAGCGCCATTTTCTTTAACTGCTCTCCTGCTGACATCTTGCGGGCGAACACGAAATCAGTTTCAGGAAACTAAACTTTGAGAGTTTACCTTTCACACAGTGTATTTCACAATATTATATGTTCATTATATTTCACATAATAAATTTTTGAAAACTTGCATAACATTCTGACTTACCCTGTATTACTGACGTATAGTTACAAATTATATAAAAATTATATAAATTATATAAACCTTTCACACAGTGTATCTCACAATATTATATGTTCATTATATTTCACATAATAAATTTTTGAAAACTTGCATAACATTCTGACTTACCCTGTATTACTGACGTATAGTTACAAATTATATAAAAGGAATTTCCAATTTCAATCAAACGCATCAGAAGAATTGCGAATATAAAATTAAACTGTTGTGGTCTTAAGTATTAGTTTTAACTAACTGTACAACACTGTTAGCTGGTGTTCCTTATGGTGTATTACCTTAAGTTCGATATGTTGAAATTCTGGCACTTCGAAATCCAGTAAAGCATGGTCGACTGTGCTCATGATAAATGTTTGTCTTTGGTAGCCCTGTTGTGGTGCAATGACGAAGGCAGCTGCCGCACCAGGTGGACTCACATCTTCCAAATACACATTGTACTGAGCGTTCACACCCTGCAATTATTGTTTTAGTCTTTTTAGTTCCCATGAAGCACCAGACATCGCCTTCACGAACTTTGTTGAGTCCTGCTTCCGAGAGTTCTATAGCAAAGGCATTAATTTTCTCTGTGTAGTAGCAGAAATTTGCAGAGAATTCGGTTAATTATTATAATTAAATAAATACTTTTAGTAATTTCTAGTTTAATTTTTTCTGACGCTATTTCCTTTTTCGTGATTTACTGCCGCTGTTTGTGTTAACCCCTCCTACACTGTTGCATAACTTCCCTCGCGTTTTCGGTTTGTGAAGTTGTAATTGTTTATTTAAATAGCGCTCATTGGATGTTAGGCCAGCGACAGCTTTAACCAGTTCTAGTTTTTGCAGGACATTCGCCGATATGCAGAACGAATACATTCAGGGAATCGTGACTTTCATTCCATTACGTATTAATAATGACCAATGGCTCACGAAAGATGTTTTCACGGAAAAAAAGTGTTACGCTATGTAGCGATACTACACTTAATAAAGTTTTAATGAGCTATTACTGTATTTAAGGACAATAAAAAGAAACGGTACAAATGATGGTACAAAGTTGGTGCCATCGCAAGTTGGTTACTTGTGACGTTGTCAGACGCGGGCGTGTTTGTGTTGGTCATAAAAATGCCTAAGTATAGTTTGAACGAACTAAGTTGCCAACTTCAATAAACAAAAAAATAAATAAATACATTTCTCATTACTGGTAAGTTAAAGGCGGTAAGTAATTAAAACATACATCAATATTGACCGTATATTAAATTATAGATAGATGCATCTAATATGTAAAGATTTATCCCTTTGTAAAGTGATATCATTCGATTTTCAAAAAGAAAGCAGATAACTAAAAACATAAATAAAACAAAAATTAATATTTAATAAATAATATTAAATATTTATTTTTGTTTTATTTATTTTTATTCCGTCATTTATTCTTATTTTATTGCGGTCGTCATGACATATCCCTAATTTTATTTTTTTAAATTTTTTCGATATCTTGAAATTCAACTTAAACATTCGGATGCTTCACTTTTTAAGTAAATGGCTATCAATTATATTTAATTTGTAGATCATGGATGTTCATAGAGACACCGCGTTTTAACAAGAAAAAAGTGAACAGAAAAATATACCACGCAGACCGAATATACTCTAGCTGATGTTTTGAAATATTCACTGTCAAGTAGAATTTTGTTGTGACTCACGTGTAAAATTTGTACTTTAAAAGAAACTAAAAGCTCTAAAATTAAATTTCATGTGTAATTTAAAAAAAAAAGTTTAAAACAATTATAATGGAATAGATGGTCTGTCTAGGTCTAATACCATACTCCACGGTGTACCTATGTGTTACGTCAGGCCATTTAAAATGATGTTAAATATCATTTTGCAAGAAAGAGACAGAGGTAAAATATTAATAGCTTACAATTTCCATATACTTCAAACAAATATAATTTTGTTTATAAATTTTGCTATCGTATAAACTGTATTTTTATATTGTCATATTTCTAAGCTGCCTAGGTAACAATATGAAAGAGTTAAATAATACAGTCAATACAGTAACACATTGCTCCATCCCTTTCTGAAATTATTTTTATAATTTTGTGATAAATATAATGTATTTAATAGTAGTCAAGTACCGTATTCCGATTATTATGGTGTCTAAGATATAAAATATAATTATGTCTATCTCTTTCTCGCAACAGGGTTTCTGTGTTGCGCTATGATTTTGTATCCTTTTCATCGATCGTTTTATACGCTATTTCATTTATGTCTATGCGCTATTTTTGTAGTGCACCTATCAGCAAGACTATAACGGTGTGCTTATATAAAATGTCGCTGGTAACTGATTATATGTAATGTAATATACAGCGAAAAACTTACCAAATCTATATCATGAAAACCGAATTCTTCCGAAAAATTTAAAGTCATCGGCATTTCTTCTAGTATAGTAATGTTATATACTTCACATAGAGGCTCAGGTTCATTGTCGTTAACATCGTCGACAATAATTACAATGGTGAATTCCGTAGAGAAACTTTCGTTGTCGTATTTGTAAGCAACTATGCCTAATTCGAAGACTTCTTGCTCCAGTGCGTCTCGGTCTATTTCGGTCACGTGAAATATTCCTCCACCTCGACCCTCGTCCAATGTTTCAATATCGAAAAATGTATCTAAAACATAATTAAAGAATTATACCTGGTGTTCCGCTGAACGTAATCCAAACTTATAGAACGTGTAGAGCTTACCGAGCTGAACAAGAAGTTTAAAGAAAATGATAAAAGAAATTAAACTTTAAAAATGTTTTTCTCGGGAACCATTAGTTTGTGCCATCTGCTCACTTCAAACTTTTTGTTTAGTTCTGTAAGCTCTACACGCTCTATAAGTTTTGACTACGTTCAGCCGAACAACCGGTATATTCATTAGTTTGCCTTTTGTTTATTTATTTATTATTAACTATTTATTTATACTTTCACACACAGCCACGCATCCCTGTACACAAATTATGGAATTTATATGAATTTATATGAAATAGTTAGTTATATGTGTATGGACACATACGCAATAAATACACAAACCTCTTTACAAACACACAAAAACACTATACACGCCACACAGTCACTTGAGCGTGTGGTGTGTATAGTACCTGCTTGGCGACAGCAGCATTGGGGATATAATATTTTTGCAACAGTTATGAACATTATATATATTTCGAACATAACTAATTTATGAAGTGGAGGGGGGGGGAGGGGAGGGGGGACAAAGTGAAAAACGACTTCATCAGAGGAGGATGCGTGAGACCCGCCGGCATTGGTTTAGTCATGTAATGCGGAAAGATGAAGGCCACATAACTAGGACGATCTTAAATATTGCCGAAGATAGGACCAACGAGGACGTTCTCTTACAATTTGAACCAGTACAATTAAGAAGGATATGAAGATGATGAGCGTAAGCCCTGATATGATACGAGATAGAATGGAATGGCACAAAAAGACATGGAGAGCCAACCCCAAACTACATGGAAACATGGCTAGGAAAAAGAAGAAAAAGAAGACGAGGGGCGAAACTTGCTGGTACAGTTTATCGTGACCGCAGGGACGAAGCACGGCATAAGTAGCTATAGGCTCGATCGCGGCATTGAAACTCCCAACACCTCCCACACCTCCGCAACAGAGACGCAATACTTAGACACGAGAGTACCTTGTACCTTAGTCCCAAGTGGTGACCTACAGCATTTGCCTACTTCGTATGGTAAACAGCGTATGCTTTTATAAATACATAGTTTGCTTATCGATTGATAGAATTACGTGCCAGATTAAGACTCAGAAACTTGTCGCATTTAGCTAGATTATAATAATCTAGCGAAGTGTGGCAAAATTCTGAAAAAAAAAGTGTGTGCGTGTAACCTTTACGCGCAATTTAAGTAAAACTTTGAAGTTGTTTTTGTACGTTTTATAATAACAAATATGAGATGATTCTTCGCTACTATCCCAGTCTGACAATTCTTGTAAAAGTTCGAAGTCAGAATCGCTTTCACTGGACGTAGACATTTTCACACTAAATTACAAGTAAATTAAATAGATATTGGTTTCAAAATATTAGGATAAAAGTAATTTAGCGAATTTTTATTTGATGATAGCAGACGATCGATAGGTAAACCATCACATTTGACAGATAGGCCGCATGTTTATGTTTATCCTCAGTAAGAAATTCTATCCGTCAACAGCTGTCAGAAGTATATTGGGACGCACGAAATGTCATTTTCATACAAAAATCTAACTCTGGTAAGCTATCGACCCTCCCGGGGCCTCCCGTCGATAGATGGCGTGCGACAGTAGATATGTCTATCCGTCGATAGGTTATTGAGACGACAAAACTATACAATGGATAGAATTTCTAACCCTAGTATGGTTAGACCGTCGATAGATAGGTAATTGGGTTTGGCTGTAAGAGATTTTTAAAAAACTTTGCAATTTAAAATAATTTTTTTAAAACTGTTGAATTTTTATTCACTTTGCTATTCACAATTGATCTATCCATTGTATAGTTTTGTCGTCTCAATAACTTATCGACGGATAGACAAATCTACCGTCGCACGCCATCTATTTTTAAATAGCGGAAACTACACAGACTATAGTAAGCGTCACTTTCGTCAGAATAATCGTTACTTCAGTCAGAAAAAAATCTGAGTTACTCCCTAATCGCGCCTAAAGAAGTTTTACTTCAAAATTTTTTTTTTAGTATATTTAAATTGATTAGCGTTATCGTGCCATCTAACAGTGAGTAGCTTTAAACATGTCAAATAACTGTATCAACGGAACCCTCAGGAAGAACAGACGGATAAATTTTATAGCGTCCATACAAACGGCGTTAATGGTTGCACCTCATTAAACCTTAACCGATTAGTGAAAAAAAATGGTATTCAGAAACTAGGTTTATACGTCTTCAATTTTTTAAATATTTATTATTTAGATACATCATAAGAAAAAAAAATTTAATGCGCGGGATTTTCTTTTCGAAATTGTTTAATTTTTCACAATATGTTCAACATAAAACTAAATGCATCAATTTAATAGGTATTATTATGAAATTCGATGAGATGTTGTGAAAATTCGATTCGAAACAAAAAGACCGCGCATTTAAGTTTTTTTTTTCTTCTTATGATGTAACAAAATATTTAAAAAATGAAAAACGTATAAGCATAGTTTTTGTTCATCTTAATAGCACATATTTTTTTGTGCCAATCGGTTAAGGTTTAATAGGCTGCAACCGTTAACGCTGTTTGTATGGAAATTTACCACTACTCTTAATTTTTGAAATTATAGCATAATATCTTTCGCGGTGAAATTGAGCGCGAGCGAAATATGTGCCATCATCGTGCTTCGAAAAGATTAAACAATGAAGTTAGTTACGAAAGTTAACAGCTCGGAGGAATAATATATGAGTGGAAGCTACAAATACGCGTGCGACGTTGCGTTCATTATAGTTATGGTTTAAACGCAAATAAATTTTGGTGAAATAATATTTATGTACCTTTTCTAAAATCGCACATAGAAAACTCGTCTTTTAGATTGGGGCCGTATTTGCATTTAAAAGAAAACAAAGAATCAATAACATTGTGAAATATTTGTCGTTTGCTTTTATACACTTAAAATAAGGTTTTTTGTGTTAAATATTAATTAATTTAGAATTAAAACTAAAATTATAAATAAATCTATTTGCTGCTAGATAACCATTCAAATTCTCTGGTAAGTTTTTGACTGTTTGTGACGATCGATATATGGAATTTAATCTCAGATCTCAGAAAGTCGTTTGTAATAACATTCTCTATCCATATTTAAATTATTCATTATTATTTTAGTGTTCACCCGTCGCTTCTTCACGATCTATAGTTAAACATATATAGGTACATATACTTTTTAGAAGTACAATATCGCAAATAAATGCTTGAAAAACCATACGCTGCTGTCATATTCGTCCCGGGTTCGAATCCCAGGTCGGGTCAGTATTTATATGATGAATATTGATACCTGTACCGGGTCTTGGTTGTTATATGTATGTGGTGTCTTCGCTTGGTACCCAAAATACCTACAAGCTAATGCTTAGTTTGGGACCTAGACGTTGTTGTGATTGTGTGTGTTATTATTATTATTATATTTATTTACTCTATGTTGGAAACCTTTCAATTTGAAATATGAAGTAACTCAGCTAAGGTAAATCCGTAATTAAATTTAATTAAAAAAAGCAGGATTATTATGAAACGAGTTCTTCATACTTACAGTTATTTGGATCGTTCAATCGATACAGTATGGGCTTGTCGATGCCTGTGTCGCCATCTATAGCTCTCACATTAAAACTCTGATTGGTTTTCTCGTCGAATCTTTGGACTGCCCATATTTCCACCCAGCGCGGGGGTCTATGTTCGACATTTTGAACTTGCACCGTAACTGCTACAGTGTCGGTGTTTGGATAAGAGTCCTGGTAAATTTATAGTAGATGGTAAATTAATTATACTTAAAGAGGTTTTTTTTGTGTGAATTGTGACTATACAAAATATAAATAAATTCCTTTCATGGTAGTTATTATTAAATAGTTGTTCTAGACAGACAGTGCATTACCTTAATCAATCATAATAACATACTTAATAATATCCGGGAAATCTCACACATGAACAGCGAGTAGCAAACAAAACAGACACTGTAGATGTTCATGCATAAAAAATTTGTCCCGGGTGGGCATCGAACCCGCGACCTTTTGTTTTGCAATCTTTGTCTCCGACCTCTAGATCAATTGACCAGTCCAGATGACAACGGCTAGTTTATTTTATCTAAAATTTTCACTCACGAATGCTGTCACGCTGAATATGTGCAGCGGACTAATTTCGAAGTCCAACGGCATGTTTAACGTCAGAGTCATGTTCATGCGATAAGCGTCACCTGGTATCAATGCTGATTCTATGCCAAATATTATATCGTCTCCCCTATCGCTGTTGATTTCGAATGTCATGAACCTGGTACTTATTTCACCGTCAGCGTCTGTAACATCGTAGACACAGTCCGTTGTCCGTGGTTCGCCCAATTCCTGTAATATGAACAACGCATATTATTCATAGTGAGATGAGCATTTCTTCTTCAACAACTTCATGTCCATTTGATACTGCGATTTTACACGACGCTACATTCTGATCGAATCGGTCATAAAGTTTCTTTTCGTATCGATCTGTATGTAATTTTAGCCTTGTTTAGAGTTACAAATCCAAAATAATGTCTAATATCATGTTAATTACTTCATTAACTACTCTTCTGTCATAACGAAATTGTTTTTGGATTCAAGAAAACTAACTTATCACATAGATTTGCTGAAACTTTAGTCCTAAAAACCTGGCCAAGATAGATACATAAAAATAGGAAAGTGGAGATTTAATTGGCTGATAGATGGACGATGGATAAAGAGTAAAAAAACCACTGCAAACACGTTGCTTTAAGCGATGGATATAAAGAATAAGTGTTTCTATTTCATACTAGAATAGCTAAAAGAATATATAGCTAGGATAGAAATAGAAAGCAATATTAATATTTTAACAAACATACGTCATTAGAGGAGAAAAAACTGAAATAATATTAAGTGGAGATTGGGACTCGACCGATAAATACAGTTTATATAATAATACTATAGGTACAGTTTACAGAGAAACGGAAAGAAACAAAATGTGAGTAAGCGCAGAAAAGAGAATAGCAAGATAAGAGGATAAAATCAAATCTAGAGAAAAAAAAGTCCTTAAAGATAGGTTTGATGAAAAAGAAAGAAGTGGCTATGGAAAATTAAGTGATTAAGTGAAGTAAGGGCGTTAGAGATTCTACGGAAAAAACTGGCTACAGTGGAGAGAAAGTAAGAAGAAGAAGAAGAAGACAAGATGGCGTAAATATGGAGAAATGCATAGAGAGACGCGAATTAGATCGGCAAGGGCAAGGGGAATATGATAAGTGATGGAGACAAGATATAATACAAATATAAGTTATCAAAAGACCAACGTACATGAAAAAAGGAAGAAAAAAGAAAGTCTGAAAAATGGTATAGATTATGATTAAGATATGGGAATCAGGAAGGGAAGAACAAGTATTGGATGTAAATAGGAATAGACAATAAGTAATGGCGGGCAGAGGTGTAGAGAAAAATGAGTGAAGCGAAAACGTATGGAAATAACTCCGACACCTTGGTCGACAAATAATAAAAACAAAGATTTAAATTTCGTCTATGAATCAAAATGATAATTTCTGCGCCATTTCTGTCCTGTCCTCCATTAGATTTAAAACTTTCCAAGTTAACTTTGCCAAGGATTCGAGCCACCGTTCACTACTGGTAACTAGGACAAATATCTATATAAAACCATCGAAGTCAACCACCGCATTGGTTTAGATTATTGTGTCAGTTACCGCCGTTTAATAATGGTCGTTGTTCATCTCTTTCAATATAGTCGCTCAATGAAAATACAGTGCTAATTACGGCTTCAATACAACTAATTCCATAAATATTGTAATCGTACGTACAGGCACAAGACAGTGATCGCGCACTGCTATAGAAGGCATGTTATCATCAATGTTCACCACTGATATGACAACAAATGGCACCACAGTAGCATCGCCATCGGCTCTTACTTGGAAGGTATACCGCCTCATATTTGAATTTTCATAGTCTTGCCTGGAAATTAAAAAAAAAAAACATGTACCGAGGATTTCGTGCGATAGCAGTTGAAAGGTGGTTGAAAGCTGATGCCCATTATTAGTATGAGCGGCAAGCGCTTCCAAAATCGCTCCTCCCATCCGCAATGCGGCTGGCAGATTCACCTTTAAACGTAACTATAAGAAGCACTTGTTAAAGTTGCAAAAACCTCCATCTCGAGTCATATATATATATTCTCTTCCTCAGCTATGCCCCTCTTCATGTAGGTAAATATGTATTTTCTACGCGGATGAATTTAATTGCATTTTGTTTTATTGAATAATATGTAAATAGTATAATTGACTTTTATTATGATTTAGGTATTAGTATTTAAGCTAGAACGTTTTTATATGTGTAGTACTTATTTGACTAATTGTTTAATGTTTGTAACTTTACCTACTTGTTTTTCTTTGTTTATTTTATTTTTGTATCTCTTGAAGATTGTATATAATTTGTGTAGCTCATGTCATTAGCTTAGTACTGTATTAAAATTGTACGGACGGGTTGCTGTGCTTGTGGTGTGTGCGGCGGACTCACGTAGGGGCTGACTGAAAATCAGTGTTGTGGGCGTGGTCATCCACTCCTACAGCGTGTGCTGAGTCAGCTCCTATCATGGTTGCGGAGAACTTCTATTTGTGTTTTGTCATTTGTATTGTCTGTTATGTACTGTGTATCCGTGGCCTTGATTAAATGTGTTTCTTTCTTTCTTCTTTCAAAATGTGGGTACCATCGGGCACAAGAGCAGAAATATTGTTATAAATAGTTGAATATTAGGGAAATAAAGAATTGTCGGTTTAGTATTTACTTTATGTACTTTCATAACACCAATCAACATTCTATGCAATTTTGTAAGCACAAAACTTTTGTGTAAAGTCAACAATCTATTGGTCTTAAAATCTCAAAGTTATGTTAAAAAACACTTTTTCGGAAATTTGTAGACTGCGATATTTTTTAAACGCGTCGTTAGATTTTGATATTTTTGGCGGTACTCGACGCAATTTTTTATGTAAACGTATATAAGGTTTTAAGTAGATCGGTTGGAAAATCTTAGTTATTTAAAAAAAAGTAAAAATTTTGAGGTTCATTTTTTAAATATTTTTGAAACAGCTTGACCGATTATCTTCAAAATCTAATCACATCTAAGTCTCAATGAACCCTTTCAAACGCCGTATTGCGGGTTTTAATCGGTTAATCCGTTCTCAAGATATCGTACGACAAAAAGTTACACACACACACACACACACATACATAAAAGTATTTTCCTCCTCTACGAAAAAAAAAAACACACACACACACACACAAAATTGAGACTAATCACCTATTATTGATGACGAGATACCATCCGTTGTCCAGTTCAGGTATGCGTCTAATCTCTGCGCCAAGTAGTACAGCTATTCCACCGAAGAAGCTGCCGATGAAAGGCGCTGGCGAATCCACTGATAATAATAATTACGATAATTAATTTTTATTTATTACTTATTACTTTTTATTTATTTTAATTGCAGGGCATATAAAGAAAATGAGACGCCATATAATAATACTGTCTGTCCGTCGTCTGCGTGTTCGGACTACATATCACAGACATGCAAAGGAGGTTCCCAAAAGTAACATAAGCTACTTCTTTGTCTATCTCTTTGTCCGGGCTAATATCCGAAACGGCTGAAGCATTTATTCTTTTCATTTCGGAAACATTTATGGTTTCTGCGCAAACTTTCGAAATTATAAAAAAAAAATCACGTGAACGAAGACGTGGGCGGTCGCTATATTAAATATAAATAATATTAAGTCTCATGTTGTGCGTGCACGTTCGTGACTTCGTGTGATATTTTGTAATGTTTTGGATTTTTTTTAACCGCCAAATTACCGCATTTTTTAATTATTTTTCTAACGAAAAGCGTAATAAGTCAAAATCTGTAATAAATGAAGTCGGTAATAAAGAATAAAGTTACCAAGTACCTCATCATCATCATGGTCGTCGAGTACAAGATAAGCAGATATATCTATGGTGGTGCCTTTTAAAGACGTATACATGAAAACAGGGTTGCCTGGGTGTCACCTGGAATGTTTTCTGTCATGGGCAACAAGTAGAGACATGACATTTGAATATACGGGTTTGCCTCCTCTAATACTGGGGCTTTCAAAGTTCAGCACGGTTTGAAGGTTGTTAATAATTTGTAAAGTTACGTCATTAGTAACAATTAGAAACCTACAACCGTGTCTTGGAGAATACGTTGAGCTGTCAGTCCCGGTTGCCATCAACAGACGGCAGTCGTTAAAATCCACCAATCCGCACTTCGACAGCTTGGTGGATTAATCCCCAATCACCCTCGTCCTTGGGGGAGGCCTAAGCCCCTGCCGTGGGGCATAATTGGCTGGTGGAGGAACATATAATACGTTGCATAACTCCCATCAAGTTGTGACATAGAATACAGGGTTGCCTCCTCTAATACTGGGGCTTTCAAAGTTCATTACGGTTTGAGGGTTGCCAAAAATTAGTAAAATTACATTACATCGAGTAACAAGTAAGAACATGGTACGTTCGATGGATCTTATCAGGTAATGACAAAAATACCGGCTACACCCGAAGCTTTTTACATAGAGCATGATTGTAAGTTCTAGTCCTTTTTAAAAACAAAATTTTGGTTGCCTACCCTCAAACTTAAACGTTTCCTTTTTATCCGAGTTTGGTGAATAGAAAACTTCTAGGAAAAATACATTTCGAATTTTAGGATATCAGAAATGCTTCTATACATTTTCCGTCCACCGGTAATGAATGACTTAAGCAATGAAATAATTTAAAAAACTTGAGAACGGACGTATGAACATCGTATACAATCGAAGCTTCGAATTGCTAATAATTATTACTAATAGTCACTTACCATGATAATTCAATCTCGCAACGATTACTGGCTCCTGAATTTCTTCTTCGATGTGTATAATTTGTGTGCCCGATTCATATACATCCATGCAGATGTCATCTCTGATAGGAGGTGGCAAAAGTGGTCTTTCATTCCACGTTAAATCTGAAATCGTTTTGTAATTGTATAAATGAATTCGATTCAAAATACGTACTATAATGGTTGGATTCAGCGGCCGTACTCTGGTATATTAACGCAGTGCCGAGTTAGCGCCGAATACGCGCCATTTCAAAAATCCGTAGGTACTCGAGCGAGAGCCCATAGTCCTAGCGACCGGATTTTTGAAACGGAACGTATTCGGCGCTACTTCGGTGTCGTGTTAAAAGTCAGAGTAAGGTCACAGTACTTTTTCAATCGTCTTCCAGAAATCCCAATTAGATAAATTGACACTTAAGTTTAAGTGATATAGGATTCAATATTCAGATATTAATAATAATAATAGCTGGAACATCCTACACACGGCCACTGCTAGTCTCAAACCAGGGAGAGTATGTTTGTGGGTACTAGATAACTGATACAAATACTTATATATTTTTTTATAATACATGCATATATATATTACACCAAAACGCACACAACAAACGGGGCTGTTACAGATCTGTCGTATTATCTAGTTTACGTCATCAGGCACGATACGGTACATTAGAAAAACGGCTTGTGCTGACGGTCTATTTTAATAGCACCCTTTTGTATCGCCAAGTGATAATAATAAACTTGGGGAATCCCACACAGCGCCACCTAGTCCCAAAGTAAGCAAGTATAACTGATATAAATATTTAAATATTCTTTTTTTATAATACATATATATATATATAGATAATTTTACACCCAGACATGGAACAAATAAACATATTCATGCATACAAATATTTGTTCCGGGCGGGAATCGAACCCGCGACCCTTGGCTCCGCAATTAGTGTCTCTAAGCACTCGGCCAATCGCTCGGTCGCTTATACGGTCATTACGATCAACACATACTTTAAGATTTGAATCCATGAAGCTTTCTTCATAAAAATAAAATTATAAAATTGCTTGTTCAATTAAGCTTTTACTAACACTTGCTGTTTATATTAACAGACAGCGTACGAGTTTTATGTATCGAGTTCATAGTTCATTTTATGTATCGAGTTCTATTTATGAATACCTACAGAACTGGCCACATACAAAAAAAATAATTAAAAAGTAATTACAACATTTAAAAATAGAACTCGTCTGCAGTAGAATCATGGATGTAATAGTACCTACCATGGTATACTATGTAGAATACAGTTTCTTTCATATAATATTTTTTCCATTGTGTCCAATGATTGTCGCGTCATTTTGAAAATTGTGCGTCTTCATCACCATGGAATTGACTCTTGAACATCTACAAATCTACGCAAAATAGGCGCTTTGACGTCGAGTTGCGGAAAAAGAGCCCGTCTTCAAGTATCAAGTACGATTTTCGACGTGGGCTAACTTAAAAACAGTACATCGATGAACTGACTTCGACTTTTGGGGAGGAAGCACCATTGAAAACCACTGTGGTATCACTGGTTAAGTGGGTTTAATCGTGAGCGGTCTGTGCTCACGAACAAAAAAGATTTTCGCCCTTACTCGGTTGTACCACAAAATGTCGGGTACGGGAACAAATAATGCAAGATCGTCATGTTACATAACGCTAGGTAGGGGCGTCCCTGGGCATAAGTACGACAAGCATTATAAGATATGACACAAATATTTTACTTATTGTAAATTAATTAATGTAAATTTGTTCGCGTTTGATACCGCACAACTTGACAATTGATCAATAACTGACTCGTGTCGATTGGTGCAAAAAAATGTTTAAAAAAATTCAATAGTGGTGCGACAAATGCTGCTTATAATATCTACACAATAGGTACCTAATGAATCTTGGATCTATGCGTATGACTTCGAAACTAAAGCAGTGAACGGTATGAGTGTTCCAAGCCGAGCCGAAACCAACAAAAGTTATTCGTGCAAAAGGCATTTTAAAGCAAATAGTTGTCTGTTTTTTTTTTTTGTATAAATGGACATTTGGCTACAGTGCCACTAGACAATCGTAAAACGATTCATTCGGAATGGTACACGACTAATTGTTGCCAGGAGTCTTCGAAGAAATAAGAAGGAACAACCAACAACGCTGAATCGTTCTTCAGCATGACAATGCCTACTGGCACACGGCTGGCCGAAACGACCATGAAACAACTCAGTTTTTGAAAGATCAAAAGATTAAATTGACGGATCATCCGCCGTACAGCCCCGATTTGGCACATAACGATTTCTATTTATTTCTAAGTGGAAAGAATAAATTACGTGGTTAACGTTTTTCGAGTTCGGAAGAGGCAGTTGATGCATCCAAAATGCACGTATTGGAGATACCCCAATCAGAATGAAAAAATTGGTTTCAATTCATCATGACCAATATTTTTAAAAGTAAACATATGTTTGTTTCTTTTTGTTATTCCGGATTAATAAATAGCAGCCCTCGTATTTACGCGTTTAATTAATTTAATTAAATTTCAAACATACCTGACAGATCTTCCTCAGGCACATCCGGTCTCTCTAGTTGCGGGAAAACGGTGAAGTACTCGCATTTTGATGACACTGAAATAATAATGAAAAATCGGTTGACACTGCAGGCCATCCCTGAAACTTCCCGCTATTTTCGAGTTCAAAGCGCTCGAAAATTAGAAAGCTTTTAGCTCTTCGAACTCAAAATAACGACACAAGGTTTACACTATTTATTAAGCACTTAATACATATATTGCAAGCGTTCTAAACAACGCCTGACAAGAAATTTTCTTTTTTTTTTGCCAAAAAAGAGAGATTGTTCAAATAATTTGTTTTTACGCCCTGCTATATAATAAGCAAAAACTGAGATACTTGTTTTGAGCTTTGCACAGCCGAGGTGCTAAGTATAGGGTGTTCGGCTGAACGGTCGTGCAGAGCTTACCAAACTAAACAAAAAGTTTCAAATGAGCAGATGGCGTAAACCACCGGTAAACTACCGGGTACCTACCGAGAAAACTACGTTTAAAGTTTAATTTTTTATAATTTTTTTTTAACTTTTTGTTTAGTTCGATAAGCTTTACATGCTCTATAAGTGTGAAATACGTTCAGCCGAACACCCCGTGTAATATAGCTCCAAGCTCTCTTCACCATGGAGGAGGCCTAAGCCCCTGCAGTGGGGTAAAAAGGGGCTGATGAAGTACACCCCGTATAATAATATTAAAACTGTTAGAAATTACACAGACACTTACCTTGGGTAATTACGTTGGTCGTAATGAACAGAAACAATAAGGTCGCTAACGGACCCCTCTCGACACCCATTTCGCACGTTCATCGAAGAATCTAAACGTAACAAACCAAATATAAAATTAGTGCTTATACGACGCGAGGTGTTCGGATCCATACGAACGATATTTCGGCAAAACATGAGTAGCTGTGTACAGATGGTAAAAAAATATTTATAAACTACTTTTTACTTATTGACCCGAGACAACGTGGGTTGGCTTCGATTACTACTTTACACTGATGCAGCGGTCCGCTCAGCCATGCGTCGCCGCAAGTCAACAAACCCTGTAGATAATACGTTCGTCGTCCTACGGCAGCGTCGAATAATTGAATAAATAAGTATTAAAAATATTATTGAATAGGTATTACAAATATTGAGTATTACTAATTTTTTTTTCTATTTTTTATAATTTATCGCTATTGATCAACCCCTGAAGTATCATTCGTGTAAACCCGAATACGGTTGTATTAAAAAAAAAATGCAACGTTGCTTTCAATTTCCTAACAACACACCACGAGGTAGGTATCCATATAAGAATCATACAAAAATATAAACAAAATTTTCTCAATCATGTTTTCTCTCAATCAAAATTTTCAAATCATAATAAAGTGCTGACAAAGGAGAGTAACGGGTGAAATGTCTGCGAATACAAATAAGACACGCGCGTAGTCTACGCGAACGATATTATAAAACACATAGATACTACATGAAACGGCATTGGGGGGACATATTCCTCTTTGGGTAGTGCTGGAGTACAAAATATCGAAAGTTACTGATTTCTGGTATTTCGTTGGACATTGAATGTCACGTTCGTGCGGCCATTCCAGTTCAGCCAGTATTGTGGTACAAACTCAGAGTTTTGGACGCATGTCGAAATTATGACGCAACCATTTAGGTCTCAAAAAAAGTGTTTCCATATTATAGACCATTGTCTGATTAAAAACCGATTAGCATATTTTTAGGTTATCTTTTATTAGATTAACAACGTTATCTGTATTTATCACACGTTGATCCGAGAAACGAAACTGACGTATTTTATGACCAAATATACGCCACTTGACTCATTGATATAGCACTATAAATTTGGATTCAGTGAAACAAACATGCTAAATCATACTGGAAAAATAAATATAAAAACTAAAACCCGACTACGGAAGAAGCGAATTGCAAGCACGAAACAAGATATTACCGTCTGCAATAAAAAACTCGGTTAAACTCGGAGTACAACCGTGCTGTAGTAATAACGTATTTATTTATGTTGGTGAATAAGGGCATGCAACAACGGCTGTACCCCCTGTATTTAGTATAATCATCATCATTATCATCATTTAGTATAATAATAATAATAAATAATAAAATCATTTATTGCCAAAACCCAAAAAAAGCAATTACAGGAATCCCTAACACTAAGATTACAAATTGGTGTCAAACGAAATCAACTCAGCCTAATGATGGTCAGCAGCTGGCGAACATGACCATCGCTGATATTCTGCCGATCCCAAACATAAATATCTTATACATATTGTTTAATAATATACGCAAAATAGGCGCTTTGACGTCGAGTTGCGGAAAAAGAGCCCGTCCTCAAGTATCAAGTTCTTTAATAATAATCTAAACGTAGCAACTTAGAAGTTGCTGCGTGCGTGAACGCAGCCCATACAAACGCGTAATCATCTTAGTTACAGAAATATTTTTTTTATAACTACAATGTTTATAGAGATTTGAAAGTTTTGGCTCCATACAAACTTAGTTCTAACTCTTAAGAGACTATAATTTTAAACATTCTTTTTCTTAGTCGTACACTCCTGGCGGAGTGGTCGTGATCATGGATCGTCCCTTAAAAGACCTTTCCATGACTCCCATGGGAAAAATAATAGCATTGGTTTCTCATTGCCTTCGGTACGTTTTTAGAGGTTAATTGGACCTCAAGGCAGCTGTAGCATCATCTACTCTAGGTAGGTGAGTGGTTATGCCACTAGTTACTCGGTCCCCGGAGCCTCGTTGGTTATCCACCAGGGAGTGCCACCAAAGCCGATTATATCTTCCGCTGCCAACCGGCGCGTGCAGGTGAGGTTACATTTGGGATAGTAAAGATGTTAATTACTTTCTCTCCTTACTCCTTAATTCAAAACATGCGAAAATTAAAATACGTGCTTGTATGGACATTTACGCGCGCAGCCCCTTCTTAAGTGTATCATTGACGCAAATTATCAATTTTTCGAACCTCGTATGTTCATACTTGCGACAAACAAAAGATAAGCAGAGGAAGAAAAAAAAATTGAACATAACCCCATTTTACAAATATTTAATTGTATTAAATAAACTTTTGTCGATAAAAACTTTTATTGTGTTTAGTAAATTTTTAAGTAATAAATTTTTACAATAAAAAAAAAATTAGAAATTATGTTTAAAAATATTTTTTTTTTCTAACCCGTGGAACCGGGGCGTTCAATGTTGAGTCTTGTGTACATGAATGTTCATAGAAATACCGCGTTGTGAAAACAAAAATGTGTGCAAAAAAAAAACGTACACACAGAACAAAATTTAAACAAGTAGACGTTTTGTAATATTCGCTGTGAAGTAAAATTTTGTGTGACTCACATGTAAAATTCGTACTGGAAAAGAAAATAAAGATTCTGAAATTACAATTCATGTGTAATTTGACAAAATGTTGGTTTCAAATAATGATAATGACGTATGGTCTGTGTAATCAATGATTTTGATATTTTGATCGATCGTTTCGAAGTAAGTATGAGACATTATTATCCTGATTATTAAGCTATATAAAATTTTTGACTTATTCGGTTTATTTTCTGCAATGAGGTATGCAACGCCTCCTTAAGTGTTAATATTTTGGTTCGTTAATGCCCTTAATAAAAAAAGGATACTTACACTCTTTGAAATCAGTTGTTTTGTATGGCAATATTTAAAAAAAAAAACACAAAAAAATTTGCACACAATAAGCAACCGGGTTGTTTGTTCAATTGTTCCGCACAATATGAATGCCGATTATAAATATCTAGATAAGTCGATAAATACTAGATAATTACAATAATCTGCTATTGACAATAGGCCGGCATTACTACATGTGTTAAACTTAGATTTATGGCCCATCGCGACTTGTGATAATATTGCTACCACCAATGACCAAAAACGCTAAAAACACGTTTCTTGTAATGGGACTCCCTTTAATTTTTAAATATATTTTATTTTAATTACTTATTATAGCGGCCCTAGTACGAGGACTACTACTTCAGACTTGTGACAGACGGACAATAGGACGGACAGCGGAGGCTGAGTAATAGGATACTCGTTGGGGCGACTTGCCCGTGGTAATACTGGTAGTACCACGGGAGATTTATATTATCTCTGGCTCTGGTACTACTTATTAAGTCGTTTTTTTTTTGTTAACTATATATTCTTATGTTAAAAATAACAGTAACATACAAGATTTACTTCATTACTGAATGTTAACCTCACATTTACATCAATACTTTATTTCTCCAAATTAGTAAAATTAGGGATGCGTCACATCAGATATCTTTCAGTGCCATTTTCCTTAGACGTTTGGAACAACCGCTAAAAATGCCAAAAATAAGCATTTCTTTTTGAATGAAAAGAAATGCTTATTTTTGTCATCAAACGCATTATACAATTTTTGGTAGTCTATTACTCAAGGGCAGTCGATTTTGAATAATAGGTACAACCCTAGAGGCCATCAGTAAACAAACAAAGACACAAAAGTTACGCATGTTAGTTATTTTATTCATATTTTGTTTCTTTTGCGATGCTTCGAAAAGTCGTGTCTGTGGTCGGATTTCGATCATTTGCCGAATGAATCCAGAAGTTGTTTGAGTTATAAAATTTTAAAATTCTGAAATTTATTCTGAAGTGTATTTTACACAGGTCGAAGGCATCTATTGAATTAAATAGGACATTAAAGAAATGTAAAAAGAGAATAATCAGTTAATATACAACTGACAAAAATAAGAAAACAGTTATTTCTTGCATTCTTATGAATTGAAATTTCACACGAAATTTTTAACGAATATTTTTCACAAATAAAATAGTATGTACTTCGCTAACTGAAATACTTTTTTACTAATTTTATTTTAAAACTACTTTGTTTCTTATAAAAATAAAATTATTTAATTACGTAAATTGAGCATTATCAATAGGTTTTGTAAGAAAGGGATATCGATACTTGATTTGGGTATACTATAATCTATACTAATATTATAAAGCTGAAGAGTTTGTTTGTTTGTTTGTTTGTTTGTTTGTTTGTTTGTTTGTTTGTTTGTTTGTTTGTTTGTTTGTTTGTTTGTTTGTTTGTTTGTTTGTTTGTTTGTTTGTTTGTTTGTTTGTTTGAACGCGCTAATCTCAGGAACTACTGGTTCAAATTGAAAAAATTATAGTTGTGTTGGATAGTCCATTTATCGAGAAAGGCTATAGGCTATACTACATCACGCTACGACCAATAGGAGTGGAGCATCAATGAAAAATATTGCAAAAACGGGAAAAATTATTCCTTTTGAGAGCTTCCGTCGCGCGCGCTGCGTAAACGGTTGATATTGACCAAAAATCATGTACTACGGAATTGGTCCCCTTTAAAAGTCCTAACCAAAAGTCCGCAATAGCATATGTGTATCTTTTAAGGTTAACTTACTATAACCTTTTTTATGACAATCAAATTTGTTCTAACATTATGTACTATTTGCGAAGATGTTTTTTAAACGTAATATTAATCCTTATCAAATTAAATACCTACGTTAGTTGTCTTAAGCATTTCATGCATATTATAATTGCCCTTTACACCACAAAATTTCAATTAATATCTTAGCAGTTTTTATCGAAATATGAAAACTATAGCGGGAGAAAATAAATTCGCTGTTTGCCTCTGTTCGTTAACTTTTTACTTACAAACCACGCAATAGACTTTGATACGGTTTTCAGTATTATCTTATTTTCTTATTATCTTATAATCTATTAATCTATATAATAGAAATACTTATTATAAAGCTGAAGAGTTTGTTTGTTTGTTTGCTTGTTTGTTTGAATGCGCTTATTTCTGAAACTACCAGTCGGATTTGAAATTTTTTTTGCCTTTGATAGACTGAATCTAGCGGAGGGTTATAGGCTATATATGAAAACGAACTGTCTGTCTATTCGAGCAAATAGGTTTCGGCCAAAACAGCTTAACCGATTTTGATGCAACTTTACACATATGGAAAGGATGTAGTCAAAAGTGACATACAGAACTTTTTGTATGTCTGTCTGTACGTCCATCTGTCTAAACCAATTTTAATGAAACATTACAAGTATGAAACGAAGGTCGTCAAAACTAACAAATGTTACTTTTTGTCCGTCTGTCTGTCTGTACGTGTAAGGTCGTCAAAACTAACAAATGTTACTTTTTGTCCGTCTGTCTGCCTGTACGTGTATCTTACTATTTGAGCTAATCTCCAAAACGGCTAAACAGATTTTAAGGAAACTTTGCAGACGGGAAAGAAGGTTGTCAAGAGATTTGACATTAGCTACTTTTTGTCCGTCTGTTTGTCTGTACGTCTATGTGTCTATTCAATTCAATTTTATCTATTCGAGCTAATTTCCACTACGGCTGAACAGATTTTAATGAAATTTTGCAGACGTGAAAGAAGATTGTCAAGAGTGTCATAAGCAACTTTTTGTGTTTGTTTGTCTGTCTATCTGTCTGTCGTTTGTCCACACTGATCTATCAACTACTACAGCCAAAACTACTAAGTCTAGGACGCTTAAATTTGGAACATAGGTTTATTTTATAACGTGAGCATTAAGTTAAGAAAGGCTTTTTTAGAAATTTCAAATTTAAGGATGGGAATAGAGGGACTCAAATAACGACGTGTTTCAGGGTTTTTAGATTTCTACATTTTAAGGGTGGGAAACGGGAGATGAAAAATTGTATCGGTTTTTTTAAAGGGTGGAAGGGGAATGAAGATTGAAAGTTTGAATGGGTGTAACCAAAATTGGTTCCAGCAAAAAGTACGTATAAACCATCTCGAACGTTAAAAGTACCTATAACCTATAAGTATTCGTAGTCTACGCAAGCGAAGCTGCGGGCGGTCGCTAGTCTTAGATAAATAGAAAAAAAACCAGATGCCGTGTCGTAACTGCAAAAATTTTATTCGAAAAAATACGTATCTTGATTTGGTTTTTTTAGTTAGTACTGTGACTATAGCAACTTACTGGGTTGAAATTGACCTTAATATCGATATTAAACTTGAGTGTGATTGGTTAATACGGCTTAAGTTTTCCCAAACCATTTATGTTACTTAGAATTCTTTTTCTTTCGCTTTTATGTATATAGTTGCTTGGAGCGAAAAAGAGATAACGACAATGATGTCTGTCACGTTTTCGATCGTTTCGAAGTATCTTGAGTATTCTATTTATAGAAATCTTAACATAAATTGGAAGAAATAAAATACAATGTATAAAGTTATTATCAAAGATTAATTAATTGCTAAACTATGTTTATGTACCGAGTAAGTGATAATGGTACACCGGCCGTTAAAAGTGCAGATAAGAATCTGCGATACGAAATTATTTCTGTGTTTGGCTGATAAAATTTAATTAAAATGTCAGCATAGTCGTATACATAAGTCACTGTATAAGTTTTGAGATATTCGAAATTAAAAAATCAAACGTCTATATCATGTTTTTAAATAGCTTTATTTAAATATCGAAGGTGAAAGGCCAATTACGCAACATTAAAAAAAAAATCTGGGTTCCGTACCTAAAAGGTACCCCATTACTAAGTTTCCGCTGTCCATCCCATTCGTCCGTCCGTTCGTGTGTCACAGGCCTGAATCGTTTGAACCATAATAGAGCATAATGTTTATTAGGTAATAACTATAGCCGCTAGAACAGCAAACAATAAAAATAAAGTTAAACATTAAAGGAGGCACTCATACAAGAAACATGTTTTTTTTGGACGTTTTTGGCGATTGTTGGTTGTGAGATTTTCATGGAGTGCGTACTACTATGGTCTCTATAATAGCAAATAATAAAATTAAAATTAATAATTTAAGGAAGTCTCCATACAATAAACGCTTTTTTTAAAATATTGCACGGTGGTAAGAACCTTTAGTGTGCGAGTTCAACTCGCACTTAGCCGATTTTTCTGGTATTTATTTTATCATCACTTCCTGCTTTTTCGTCTGCTACGATGGATCTCAAGCGGAAACATTTGTTTGCATATAATTTATTATGATTTTAACTTTGGTTTATTATCACTTTGAGTTTTGAACATTAAAGATGAGCTTTAGATGAAACTGATCCTTCTCGGAAAATGATTTTTAGAAAATATAACGAATTTAAAGTAGGCATAGTTCGCTTTGAAGATGAGAGAAGACGACGCTTGCCGACGGCAGTCACTGCAGAAAATATGTGAACTGCTGAAATGCTGGTGCGAGAAGACCCACGAATCACGTATAAGGACACAGAGAGAATTTTAGACGTTAGTTCGGTTAGTATTTAAACCATCTTACATGAAAATCTTGGAGTGAGGAAACTTTGTGGATGAGGCAGGGTTTCAATACCTGGTTCTCGAATAAAAGTCTTTGTTCTGAGAGATCATCTTACATGAATAATGTAAGATAGTAGATTTCTTTTTATTCCCAACTGTTGAGTATAAAATAAAAGGAAAGTTTTTTTTTAAATGCCGAAGAAGCTGTGGCTTTCTAGGCATTAGCAATTTCAAGTCCAACTTAGTTTCTCTGCCAATTTGTGTTTTTAGATAAAAACTACTTACAATAATGTTATCGTCATCGCTATCTAATCGCACTTCTAGCGCTTTTTCACACGATAAGCGCCTTTTCACATGATAGGCCATTGAAAAACGTTTCAGCACTTTGAACCAGCTTTGCTACAGCCTTTGCTATGCTCTACCATATCCTTTTTTTTGCATTTGCAAAAAAATATGTTTAGTAGTTTTTTAGGTGTTGCTTGCTTTGTCATTGTTTTTGGAGCGAGCTCATTATTGTCATGTTTCCATAACCATATCAATAGTCCAGGCCCAGTCTTCTGATTTTTTTTTGTGATTTTGTGGCACTTTTAGGGTTCCGTATCTTAAAAGAAAAAAAACGGTACCCTTATAGGGAAGTTTACTTTGATGTCTGTCTGTCTGTCTGTCAAAACCCTTTATCTCGAGAACGCGTAAAGATATCGAGTTGAAATTAAAACCACATTACTCAGGTCTATAGTACCTTGAAGCTGAAAAAAATATCAAACTTCTAAATTAACGTAAAAAAAAGATATGCTAGTTTATGCCGCAAAAAACATATATTTCAATACCCTCAAGGGAATCATTTATAGGGGTACTTTCCGTTGCCCTAGAACTATGAAATTTGGCAAAAATTACCGTCTTGTACTACAAGTATAGGGCAAAATCTGAAAACTATAAATTTGTAATTCAATCATAAAAAATATAGTTTTTATTTAAAGTACTTAATAATAATAATAACATATACGTCACAACAACGTCTAGGCCCCAAACTAAGCATAAGCTTGTGTTTTGGGTACCAAGCGAAGACACCACATTCATATAACAACCAAGATCCAGTTCATCATATAAATACTGACCCGACCTGGGATTCGAACCCGGGACCTCCTGCTTCGTAGGCAGGGTCGCTACCTACTAGGCTAAGCGGTCGTCAATCAATCAATAATCTTAATCAATCGTCGAAGTTAAGCAACGCTATGCGCGCGCGGTCATATGCACGTACAAAGATTGTACGGAACCCTCGGTGGGCGAGTGCAACTCGCACTTGTCCGGTTTTTTAATTTGATGGTACATCCGAAAGGTTACGGACGTACGGTTACAACGTCCTTCGTCGTTGGTGGCAAAGGAGCGATGTTGTAAATCGTTTGTAGCAGATGTTTTTAATTAGGGTATCGACCTTAACAACATAAATTAAAATCATTTTTTCATTTCTCATACTCGGAAAGTAGTGTTGTTTTGATCTGATTATTGGGTAGAAAATGCTGCTTCCTTCCCTAGAGTGGGAAAAACTCATATAAATTACTTTCCACCTAAGGGCCGGAATGAACTTTAAAAATAGAACTGCTGTCAGCTGTGAAGAGTTTTATGTAAAAAAAAACTAATTAAAAAAAATGCTGCGGCCATCTGAGTTTCTAAACAGCCAGTGTGAACTAAGCGCAAACTTCTTTGAGCGGAATAAGCCGCAACAATTTACGCGATGCGTTCCATATTTAAAGTTTAAAAAGTCGACATAAATTGGCGGGATATTAATCTGTTGTGTATCTGTGACGGAATTCAAAAAAATAGGTTATAATCTTTTAACTAAATTTACATTTAATTTATATAGATTTGACGTAAATATTTACCATCATCAATGATAAAAAATACTGGCTGTGTAGACTGCCACAAAAAAAAACATAGATATTTCTATAAAATGAGTTCATCAGATTCACAGTTTTTTACAAGATGGCGCATGTGAGGGTGACCTGTTTTCTGGCGTCATCTTGTAAAACTCCGCCAATAATTTGTTTTTTATTCGTTTCGTATTTGGGCTGATAATTGTTCTAATTAATGCCCTTTCAATAAATAAAATAAAAAATTAAAAAAAAATCATCAGATTCACATATGGATTTAACGCTTTTTTTACTTTCCTCATATTCGTAATGAAAAGCAGAGTGCTTACCTCGGGTGAAAGACTTATTTAGGCACTCGAACTATTAGCGCCCTCGTTACGCTTGTGCGCCAAACCATCTCGTGCCTAAATAGATCACTTTCACCCCTTGTGTAACAATCTACTATTACGCCATATTTTATAATGGTAAAAACACTAACACTTTAGTACTATCCCTTTGATCTAAAAAGACTTTTTCCCGAACCTAACGAAAAAGTCTTTTCGTATTTTATACAATACAATATACAAATTCAAAAGGTCTTTTTTTTTCATACGTAATCACATTTAATTCAAGTAGGTATATGCCGTTTTATTTAGTTAGTGACATGATTTGACCATCTGACATGTAAAGGGGTGAAATGAGGGATGGTTTGTATGGGACTTTGGTCATATTTGAACTTAAAATCATGAAATTCATTAGGCTTACGAGGCACTTTCACTCTAGATATAATATAAAATAAATACTAAAAAAGTTTAGATAATATACTGTAAATTAAAATCTAATTAAAAAACTAAAAATACCTACAAATTAAAATTACTATCTAAATAATGACGACGGGTTCAGGGTGCCAAGGATACTTGCCGCGTTGCCGCACTTTATTGCGACACTGATCCTCTGAACAAGGTATTCCTTGCTCAAAGGATCCCCTTGTCTACAGACACAGCGCGACACCCAAATCGTGAGCAAGTAATTTGGCATCCTTGGACGTCGTCTCCCATCGTCTCGACGGCGAAAGGAATGAAATGGTAACGATTTAAAAGTTCTACGTAAACACGTACGATATTTTCCTACGAGCCGCTGTCTTAGCAGCTGCTTCAGTTTTTTGTAATGCTTTTTATATATAACTTTGGCACAAAGTTGGAAATTCATTATTTGGCTTTATGGTTAGAAATTAAGGAAGACGAGTTTCGGAAATGAAGGAAATTTAACTCTTCAGGGAGTATAAATTAAGCGATGTAAGTTCGTACGGGATTTTTTGGGAATTAAAAAAGACGCGCTTAATTTTACCCTTAAGGGGGTAGAATAGTCAAAATTGTATTTTAACCTTTTGATTGGATATAATAAACGACATGTTTCAGTGTCTTTATAATACGAACCCTTCATTGATGAGTAGTAAATAACGTGTAATCCATGAGAACGACGCCGCGGGCGGCCACTAGTAATAATCAATGTTTTTCTTCTTCAATTCCATCAAATTTAATTCAGTATGTATTTAATAAAGAACAATAGGCCCCAAAGACGAGTCAAGTGGCTCGTATTTCGTAGCGCGTTTTCTTTGCGTACCTACTATATACTTCCCTTATATAATGTCATAGTCTAGAAATGTAGAAAAGAAAATTAAGTGTATATAAACATATTTTTCGGGATCGGCAGAATACCGGCAAAGGTCATATCCTTTCGTGGCAGGCCATCAGCATGCTGAGCCGATTCCGTTTGCTATTAAGTATGAAATTAAGGAGTAGGTACCTAATGTAACAAACTTTTGTTTTTTTTTTTGTAATATATGATTTGTCATTATTGCTATATATTATAACTAAATAAGAAAGCTCACTTGGCCTTAACAATATTATGTCCGCGACACGACGGACGCTCTCTAGCCGATAACATTTGCCCTGTCCTCCAAGTTCGCATCATTTCGTCGGCGTCACTCGTTGCTGTCGCTCGGTGCGTCCGTGACATCCAATATCAGTGAAATTTCTAAAAAAGAGTGAGTATTCTTTTACTGTTCACTTTGCGGAGTGTGTAGTGGCAAATTTCCAAGGCGCTAACGTTTGCACCCCATTAAACCTTAACCGATTGCCGCAAAGAAATTATATGGTACCCAGCTCAGCAAAACCTAGGTTCAACGTTTTTACTTTTTTAAATATTTTGATTGTTTAATTTTTTGACATGTTCAATAGGAAATTAATTGCATTTTCTAAAAATAACCCTGGGCAAAATATTTTCTTACGCCAATCGGTTAAGGTTTGATGGGGTGCAACCGTTATTTTAACGCCGTTTGTTTGGAAATTTGCCACTACACACTCCTCTTACGTCAATCAATATTCAGTTGTTTTAAAAACTATCTATACATTTTTGACTAATAAATCCATTTCATTATGTGTCAATAACGCGCATAAAATAAGGAATTAAAATTAAAACAATTATTCTTATTCTACGTTGAACGAGCATATTTCAAGCGTAATTAATTACAGATAGCTATCTCTTTCTGTACCATATGTTCCGTATCATCTTTCACATTCAGATTTTACCCGACTGCGGAGGGTAACGTTTTTCAAGAGTACGTATGTGTGCATATATGGATGTATGTATTCTAGATATTTCTTTGGCACGGACTGTAGTATAAACAACTTTAAAACATGAGGTCCCGTTAGATTCGTCTTAATTGTCGGAGTGACATTAGGGCATATATTTCAATATGAAATTTGCGAATCAAAAAAGAGAGGGGGACTCACAGGGGAATCATGAAATTAAAAAAAAACTCTATTGTATAATGTATATATCTAGTGTATACACCTATAAGATGTATGTCTTTGCGGTTCAATTCCAAACGTCGTGAAGCATGAAAATGCGATAGGTACCTATCTAATCTATCTTTTTAAGATGTATCAATCGGATGCAAAAAGGGTTTTTGTTTTGTTTTAATTTTCCGTGTTTCGACTAAATTATGATAAAAGATCTACTAAGTACGTATAGCAAAATTATTTACAAAAATCGTCTCCCAGATAATTCAGGTTTTCTCTGTAGTTTATTTATTTATTTACTATGTACATAATTTCCTTCCATCCATCAGCCATTTTTATACTTCATTGCAGGGGCTTAGGCCTCCCCACAAGATGAGTGGGCTTGGAGTTTAAATCCGTTGGCGGATTGTAACGGCCGCCATCTATTAAAAGCAACCGAATATACATAATATAATTTTGTAATTAATGTTAAATGAATACAATTATTATTCTAAGTTATTGATGTTTGAAAATCTTGAAAGTTTTGGAAGAAAATTCAGTTAATCTACCCACAAATATTACTAAATGTTGTTTATAGTTTAACGAGAATTATGTATTAAACATATTCTTCAAATATCAGTTCAATTTATAATATGCAACAGAAATAATTAATAGAAAATATTTTTTTTAATACATTGGCTATTAATACGGTCTCTTATGACATCGAAACTTGAATCGTAATGTTGTATTTTCCAGTACTGGGCTTTTTTACTTTATACCAGTCACAAACGAGCATTCTGTTTGTTACGCATGCGTAAACCGCAAGATGCATCCCGCTCCCACCCTTAGCTCCCGCCACTATTACATTTGCAGTATCTACCTAATTTTAATTGCAAATGTATTGGAAAACGTCGTATGATGCTCGTACTCAGTACTCAGCTGGCTATTATAGTCATCGGTTTATTATAAGTACTCGGTTTCGCTTAGTGCCTATAAACACCTCGACTATAGTATGCAGCTTACCATACTTGCATCATATACTATGCATAATGTACCTACTAATATTTTTACCATCAGGTAAAATTCATTCATTCATCAGGCTCAACCACATTGAACGAGAATATTATAATTTTTTAAATTATTATTGCAAATACCTACTTTTGCAATTTTTAAATACACTCTTATGACAAATAATTAATTAATTAATGTCACCGAAAAAAAAGATCTGTCTGGGAACAAGGCTATTTTTAGATATAGACTATAGAGACGCTGCAGGATTTCTCCATACAAATCTTTTACGCGGTCGCTAAGAAGTCAACCACTCGAAACCCATGGGAAGATTAAGACCCTGCAAGACGGCATGAGCAATATGTTGTTCTTTGCTTCTGCCAAAGCAATGCATGTAAAAGTTCAATAGGAGAACACACGGAAAGTAGGTTAAGATTCTATAGGTAGAACATCTTCGCGATAAATAGGAGACTTACTTATTTTATACTTATTTTTACTTTGGTCCTCAATATGATATTATTCAACTATTCGAGCTATATACTATAAATTAAAATTTAGAGATAGTGTGAAGGCTCACTTTAGAGAAAGTAACATTTTGACAGTCCTTTTTGTCAGTACATTTATGAAAATATAATTTGTGTATATAAAACTTAAATGCTTTCTCTAGGGTAGGTGATGGCCACAACTTAAATACAAGACATAATCATATATTATCAATTTCCAGGTTCAGCCTTTCAATGGTTAATAATTCTTTCATGGGAAATTGTATCCGTTTTTATAATAACATTCCTAAAGAAATGTTGGACTTAAATACAAATCAATTCATCAATTCATTTCATTTCATCGATCAATTCCGTCTATGAATTCAATCAAGTCCAACTCATGAAAAAAGCTTACTATTGTATTACCGAGTATTCAAATAATAAGTCCGCATGGACATCATTGTAATGGGAAGAGTTTCTTGCCGGTTCTTCTTCTTCTAGTTTTCCGTACCGGTACCTAATCAATTCACATTGACTTTCAATATCAATTTGAATTTCAGTCTTATATTGAATAAAAACTTTTTGAATATTGTATTATCGTTTAGTTTATCCTACTGTAAAATACTAGTAAGGCCTTCTTTATTTCGTAATTTTGCTAGAATTTTTGACTAGGGTATTTTCATGTTTTTTTTTATCGCACTAAATAAACGTAATTGTTTTTTTTTAAATAGACAACGGTTAAAAAAAATGTTTAAACTATTCCTTAAGTGCGTATCTACTGTAACTACTGTAAAGTGGTAACTACTGAAGCAGTATATTGAAAAATATTTTAAGTCATTTCAAGTATTTCTCTTATTCGACTGGGACCTCTGCAATAACAAAAAATGAAGTCTGAAATAAGTAGCACATGTATTTAAGACAAAAACATTATTTAAATACTGTTGAATAAACTTAAATGTGGTAATTGTTGATATAAGAATCTAAAGGGGTGTAAAACATTTTGCTTTTTCAAAAAAGTGAATACAGTCGAATTTTGTCAGCTGGGCGACCACTTATTTACATAAAAAAGATTCTGAATTTCCACGTTCACATTTCCAACAGTTCCTGAAACATGTTTAGATGTTTTCACTACTTTAAATAGCTGTTAGTCACAAAATATTTTTATCTAACAAATGGAATTCAATGTCTGTTCGTGATGAATCCGAGCCGATGATTATGAAATACGGTTAAATGTCACGATAAGACAACCCCAAGTCCGGGAGACTTGTTGATGTTGTACTCGTGTATGTGTTACGTAAAAAATACTCGCTGTGTTTCTGTATGCGCTTTAGAATCGGACCAAAATTTTTTACACATAGTTTTTATTTTTTTTTATAGACCAATAAAATATAGACCAATATACATAATCATATTGAAATCAAAAATTTCAAATCTGTAATTTTCTTAGTTATTTTTCCCCAAATAAATTGATGAAATATCTTTGTGAGGTCATCTGGATTTTTTTTTAAATTTTGAAACAAACAATCACATATTACAAACAATATTAAGTTTTACATAGCACTGAACTGACCAGGAGTTTCCATAATACAAATTATTAACTTTAAAGATGCTTCAGGCTCTGCCTACAGAAAATTACTTTCCTTTCATAACAATAAGTAATACATATCCACAATACTTATTTACAATAACAACAAAGAAATATGGGAGTTGACGAATTATAATATAATGTAATATAATATAATACCTATAATAATACATATATATAATATAATAATATATATAATATGTTTACCATTTACATTATCTTAAAGTCATAATATTTTTATTATAAATTTATCATATTTAGGTTCCGTAGCCCAATGGCAAAAAAGGAACCCTAGTGTCGCCATGTCCGTCCGTCTGTCTGTCTATCTGTCTGGGGTTTTTTTCGGAAACTATTGCCAATATATTGATGAAATTCGGAAGGCAGGTGTAATCTATGAACCGCTACACAACGACGTAGTGAAATTAAGAAAACATTTTTTTTGGGATAGGTCGCCATTCATGTAACTGAAGTAAGGAAAAAAAGTTCATCGTATATTAACGCGAGGCGTACCAAACGCTAAGTTTCCAAAAATGATTTTTGTTAGAGTCATGTGCCCCCCCCCCCTCACTACCAGTTAAATCGTTGTTTTTGGATATGTGGAAAAAAATTATGACAGGAGTAAATATAACGTAGTTAAAATGAAAACTATCACAGCTAACTAGAATGTACCTATTATTTAACGAGTAATAGATTAACTTATAAAATGTACGTTTATAAGTAAAAATTCCATAGAAAATGACAGATAGCCTGCTATTTGCATTCCTTTGCAGAGCTTATTCCCTTCACAATCGATACTAAAAGTCAAAGGTTCACTGTAATAAAATAAGTAATAAAAATTGTCTCTAGATATCAGTGCACTCATGTTATTACTTTTCGGATTAGCCAGAAAGGATAGAGGACCTTCTAAATAACTAACGAAATAAAAATGAAATATATTTAAACCACAGATCAATTAAAATAAGGGGAGATATGTGATGTCTATTCAATTAGCACGGGACCTCGTGTCGCCGATTTTGATTCATAGATGTATTTGTAACCAATAATTAACGCAAACATATACAATTAAAGCCCGCCTCCACTCCCCACGAAATTCACTCACTCATACCAAACAATACTCTCGTTTACACTGCGCTTACATCGTCTAAGTAGAAAGAAATAAAAGAACATTTGCATTTGCGATTTAAAAAAACAAAGGTGATTGTGAAGTGTTTAAACGCGGAAGCGCCATGAAATTTACGGCGCTTAATATGTTTTGGTCGCGACCGATGAATATGATCGCAGTAGAAGGTGATTACAATTAACACAGACGCGCTGGACGCCCTGTGTATATACACGCGAAAGAAACTATTGTGTTGTGACAAAATACTATCGATATGTATCGATATTCGACGAGACTGAAAATAATAATTATGAAATTTTAATATAACACCTGTATTAAAAAAATAAAAATGCATAGACATGAAACCATTAAAAAGTGTAAATTAAATCTCAAATTACTTTTATTTTTATGATTAATTCAATTTTAATACATAATTATGTCCAGAGTACAAAAAAAATTAAACCTGTATTATTTCATTATTTCCAACTGTTCAAATGGTAGTTATTTTGTGTGGAAAGATTTTAAAATTTTAAAATATTTTTTTTAATTTAAAACTTAATTAAAAACATTCAATGATGTTTTATCTTAATAAATCATACCAAACTGTAATCAATCACACAGTAATACAGACACACACGTCATACGTTTAACACATCTTTTTGAGTCGGGGGTTAAAAATAAATAAAACTATGAAAAATGTATGCAATCAACCTTTATTATTTATTATCAATCAATCAATCAATCAATCAATCAAATATCTTTGAGTGACATAATTTTTATAAATATGCGACGACAATGGCTGACCTTATAAGTCTAACCTGTGACGTCACGCTATAAACATTTTCAAAATGATATTACTACGTAAATACCGATCTAAAAAAAAATTCATATTATATTCTTAAAATTACCTATTTTATCGAAAAAAATAACGGATTTTCGTCCCAAAATTTGGGAATGGTCTATTGAACCCTGTATTACTGTCTAGTAAAATGTAAATATTTAGTTTAGTTTTGAGTGTACGACCTGATGCTAATTTCTGTTTTTGACGGTTAATCAAGTCCGCGGTTGTCACATTTACATTTTCTAGTAATAAATATTGGTTCGAATTTATTAGATTTTTGTCTTGCAACCAATTTAAAATATCTTTCAAATTGGTTACATTGTCATTGCTATCGTAATTGATTAAACAAATAAAAAGAAAATTAAATTAACATCGATACAGATCGCGCGGCGAGAGTTTGGCTTTGACCTTCGGGGTGGAGGGGATTACTGCGCATGGGTACTGTCACGCACACAATACTTTTCCTTTTTTATGTACCAGGTTGGATATTTGAGTGGGTCAAAATTCATGTACTGTGGTAATAATGCTAGAAAATAATACGAAATAGATAAACTTCTTCATTTATTAAAACTATTGATAGTTATTTTACTTATATAAAATGTTTATTTCCTTATAAAGTTTACAGAGACAGCGATGAAAATTCTAAATAATTGTTTTTTAATAAAATCATCATCATCTTCATAACCATCATCAGAATCATCGTCTTCGGAACTATCATCGACGCGAATTATAAATTGTTCGGTAAGTAAATCAACTACATGGTCACTCTTGGCGTACTCTTCTTCTATATCTTTTACCTTTTTACATATTTTTTCCCATTCCTGGGCACCCATTAAGGATACTTTTTCTTTGATAAGTTTGGTACATTCTTGTAAATTCCATTTAACATTTTTGCTAGCTACATATTGTTTAATAGTAGCCCATGCCTACTATAACTCAACAAATAATAACAATCGACAACAATAAACAATTAACGAAAATAGCAATTCACTTGTGAATGTGACTGTACAACAGGAGTGCGCGGGGCATGCGAGAGGCAGGGAACGACTGGAGCGCCAATCAGAGCACCGCGTGCGCCTACACACCCACCCCGCACCCCGCTAATTGCCCGTTGATACCCAATTTTCAAATTTCTGCGCAATAACGGTCAAAGCCAAACTCTCGCCGCGCGATCTGTACGTTATCGACATTGTCACATCACTAGCGCAGATGATGCAACATGAAATTCACGCGGCGAAATCGGCGAAACTTCTCTAGAATAATTGGTGTTTAAACATGTTTCCTTGTTTAATTTGTATACTTACATGTGATATGTTATTCTACTTGTCTTGAAATTTGTAGTGGTGGTTCTATTTTTACAAATATGCACTGCACAGGTTGGCATTTTGCTTAAAATCGCTTCAGGTACGCTGTTTGCTGTGAACGGAAAGCTACTAACGATGCGTACTGACGACGAGAAAAATGTATGCCCATTTTGCGCATATCGAGGCGACAGGAATCACGCCCACATGACCCATCTCCCCTTACTTTAATGATCTGTGATTTAAACAATAATTCTTGAATTACATAATAATAACGAATAATGGTTAAGTTCGATTAACGTCACGTTCGTTTTTTTAAATATTGTGCGGTGGTACGGAACCCTTCGTGTGCGAGTCCGATTCGCACTTGGCCGGTTTTTTTATTTAATGTAGGAAGCAGCGCAATAAGTTCAATCGCTCAAATGACGTCACAGGGACGATTTCAACGTCAGGTGTATTTTCATAATTAACTACCAAATTCGTAAACAGAAAAAAATAATACTTTGAGGAGTTATTATAGAACCTTATTCTTTTTAATTTTAATGACCATCAGCACAACTTTGAAATTTCGGTCCAAGAATTTATATTCTATGGGTCCAAACCTATTTATTTTCTTTGGCATGATTGAAAAATATAGACGTTCTAACTGTATTGATGTGCTATAGTTTCAAAATTACACTGTGTCCCGGATACTCGGCATTTAGTAACTAGCAAAGGAAATAAAATTTTTAAAAACCCTTGATACAAAAAACGTAAAGTAATAAAATAAAACGTGGAAAAATACAGTTATTTAATTATTACTAAAAGACTACTTTTTTACTTAAAGTTTTGTGCTGCGCGTTTTGATTTTATTTTTAAATTTATTATTTTTTAAGTTGTAGGTCTGTACTCAACAGAGTTATGTTTACAATCAGATGATGATAATAATGAACAAGCCGTATATTTACTATAGCGCTTCTGGCGATTTAACTAATGAAGAATCTGCTTTGAGGTGATACCTATTTAATGCAAAACACCGCATCTAAATTTATTTATATTTATTGATTTATTCATTTATTTCAAAAACACATTTACTGCAGTGCCCCCTGGTGGCTTATAACTATAAATGTCTAAGGACTTGCTTTGGGGTAATACTAGAACCAATTATCATAATGGACAGAGTCATCTGTTTTTGTAAGGGTTTGTATTATATTACATTTTACATTTGATTTTAATCATTATCTCATACGAATAATATATATTAGGACTGAAAAACGTTTCTTCTGGATAAAGGACTAATTTTACAGCATTAAAAAACATGCCAAATACTTAGTATGAAATGACAAATCCGGGTCTTTTAATCCTCCTTTTGTTGTTTTTGACAAACAAGACACAGCTGAACGCGACATTCTTTCAATGAGATTCCGTTATAAAATTCAATAAAATGCTATACTTACTTCACCGCAATGTTTTGACCGACTAGTCCGTCGGTCGATTCACACCGACAATCCAACGTTGCCAAACGTACATCAACTATCTCTTTTACTTATAGCTAGATTCCGTGGGATGGACAAAGATACACGATTACGCGTTGATACATTGATACAAAAGCGTCATAATACATTGCCGCTTTTAAACGTATATCAACTATCTCTTTTACTCATAGCTAGATTCCGTGGAATGGACAAAGATACACGATTACGCATTGATACATTGTTACAAAAGCGGCAATGTTTTATGACTCTGTCCATTATGATAATTGGTCCTAGGGGTAATATGTATGTAGTACCAGAAACAAGATCAAAATCGGCCCAGCCGTTTTAGTAAAATCAATCGACTGCAGCGCCCCTGGTGGCCATAACTGTAAAACATATTTAAGCACGTGCTCTGAAGTGACACCCACGTAATAAAAAAAACGCAATGAAATCCTGTTTTAGAAAAACACAGGTTACGTATGAAGAGTAGATGGAGTTCGACTAGATTGTCGTAACATGAAAAAGGATAGAGAGTGCTCGCATGATTCTCAAAAGGAGAAACATCAGATTTTTGTAATTCTCGAGTCGTCTTGCTTGTCAGATGTAGTTGTTCCTGGGGTTTCTCGGTATGAACGATATAGATTCTTTACTTACACTACAACTTATTTTAATATTATCATTAAAAAAGTATAGGTACCTATCACAAGACGCGCCGTGCCGACTGTTGAAATAAACTGATTTGACATGAAGCTCCAGATTCACGACTACGATTTTACACTTGGAAAACACTACCGTTATCACTTTGTTGGATTGAGCTCATTCGAAATGCGCATAATTAGAAAAAAAATGGATAGGCCTGTAATTAGAAGATGTGCGTGGCGACGTAGAGGTCTCCGCTCTGGCGATATGGAGCCCGCTGGTTCCCACGGTGATAGGTAGGTCGTTGCATACATTAGACTGGACGCCGCGCCGGAGGTGACCCCTGCCTTCTCTGACCTCGACTCCGCCACTCCTCTTCTCGCCTAGAAACTTGCCCGCCGCGATGTGATGATCAATTATTGTATTGGTTTGAGTTCCAAAATTTTAAATAAACCAAAATACCCGAATTCCTTTACAGTTGCTGAACGTGACGACCGACGTCCCCTCGCTGTCTGGGGTTGTCGGCTAGTGGCCCCTCTTTCGGCTTTTCTTGGCGTTATTTCATTTGCTGTGAATATTTAATTTAAAGAAACGTCTAACGGCTCATTGCAATCCACCTGCTCTGCGTCTTGTTGGCTTTTTTAATTGACGAAGAGTAACATAGACTTCTGCATATCCCGATCGAAGGTTCCCATAGGATACAAAGTCCTTACTTCTCTTTGTAACGGAGCAACAAAATGACAAGTTTTTGGTACATGGGTGTATTTGAAAGAACAAGAACGGAAAGTAACATAGGTCAACTGTTTGTCCTATGCTAACCAGTCTAATGTTTCCAGGCATGTGTTTATAAATTATAATTTTGCTTCAGGAAATATATTGAATATAATGCAAAAGTGACAATAAGGGTTACCCTATGTAACAGCAAATACAAATTCAGAAATTACTTTTCCTGTGTAATTTTACAAAACGTTTCAATCAGATATTGACAATGATGTATTTGTAACGACCGCTTAGCCTACTGGGTAGCGACCTTGCCTACGAAGCTGGAGGTCCCGGGTCAATGAAATTATATGATGAATATTGATACTGGTACCGGGTCTTGGTTGTAATATGTATGTGTTGTCTTCGTTTGGTACTCAAAACACAAGCTAATGCTTAGTTTGGGGCCTAGACATGGTTGTAATAATAATAATAATAATAATAATAATAATAATAATAATAATTATTATTATTATTATTATGTATGGCGTGTCTAATTACTTGTCTGTCATGTTGCTCACGTTTTAGTTCGTTTTGCGGTATGAGATGCTCTATTTTCATGATTCTGCTATCTAAATTCCATGCGGGGTTCCATGTTTCTGATAGCTGACAACTAAGATAAATTATTAAGCTGCCAAATCGGCACTAACGCAAAGATGTTTAAAAGTGTCTTGGGCAAAGATCGAACAATATTAGTTTACCGTTGTGCTGTAAAAATATATCTAATTCATTTTATTGCTGTAAGTCGAGAACTATACCATACTATTATTATCATACTTTGTACGACACAAACTTTAGGTAATATATATTATGAACATATGCCGGCCGGTAATTCATCATTACCATAAATGATGTCATTTGTAAATTTGTCGATGACCCAATTTAATAATCTATACGGATAAATCCTGGTCAATGAGTATGTACGTATGTTTAAAAAACTAACCGATAACCTCTTCACTTCGCTTATTTGTCTTAATAGCCAATAAACATTGATAGAAGCGATCAGTCGGGGTGCGAATTTCTCTTGTGCATCTCGCGTCCATATGTAATCTACAAAAAAAATTAAATCTCCTCGACAGTGACTGGCAACATTGTAAATATCCGGTAAAGTTAAAATAATCGAATGTCATTTGAATATCGCGCGCGAATTACAGTGACAAGCAATATGGCGGAGAACGGCCGCGCCTTTAAGAAATCTTTCAACGGGACTTGTTCTGTGGGTTTAAATAAAAGGGCTAAAGGTTCGATAGCCAGAAGGGCTGAAGCTTATTTAGAGGCTGTCAACAAAAGCCAAGGACCGCCTCATAAAGGTTTGTTCCCTTCTCATAATAAGTATATTTGGTACTTTCAAAACTTAATTCAATGATTGCTGTATCAATGAAATTTGTAGGTATTAATATTTTTTGTGTGACGTGAAGTTCTTATAATTAAATTGGAATTACCATAAATTGCAAAAAAATCTCGAATAGTGGTAGAAGTAGGAAAATTATCAGGCCAAGCATCCCCAAAAAAACAAAGGTCGTTCCCGCCGTTGCCCCTTATATTTGAAAATACGAAAAACTTTTTTATAAGTTTTTATTTAGCTTCACTCGTATGAATGTTCACTTGCACTTCCTCTTCCTTTTAATTTCACTTAATGCTTACCTAACTTTTAATGCCACTTTCTTTTAATTTACAAAGTTGAAATTTTGCACACTGTGTGGGGTTTGATAACTATCAATAGCTATGGTACAATCGAGCTGATCAGATGATAAAGCTCGGAGGTGGATAACAAAAACCCTTCAATAATTGCTAGTAAACCTGTCAAGTTATGGTTCATTCGATTTGTCTTCACGAGCACTTTTCAGAGCGAACAGTGACGAGGGCCAGATGGTAGAGCTGGAAAGTAGATAACAGAACCCAGAATGGACTCATCATATTTGTCATCACGAGCAATTTTAATAGCACATATTGACGAGAGTCGGCTGATGCAGGTGGAAGGTGACGCAGCAGGATGGTATCAAGTGCAATCATTGTTTGGGCACACTTTACTACGTTTTTGTAAATGTTCCTGAGAACTCCCGGGTATTTAAAACGTGGGCATGTCCGGCTTACGTTGCAAACATTCCTAAAAATGGCAATGCTGAGGCTTCTGTTGTATTAAAAAATGTGCAAATTCCTGATGCCGCCGCCAGCGATGGCAACTTGATGCTCAGGTTGTTCCGGAATAAACTCGTCGCAATTCGTAACAAAATGGCAATTTTCAGAGCAGATTTAGCTCAAGCTAATGTTGCCTTGCTGAGTCTAAATGAGAGAGTAAATGGTGTCGAAGAGAGATTGGCTGTTCTTAAAAAAAAACGTCATTCCAGGACAGTCCTAGTAATAATACGATCGAGTTGCAAAACGCTGTAACGCAACTGAAGTCTAAGCTCAGTAATCAGGATTACAATTTTGTTTGACATAGTGCCTTAATATTTTATATTTACATTTCTTTTTTCATATGGATAACAGCGAAGTAAACTAAACTGAGAAGTCGTCACAAGGCACAATTTTGATGGCATTAATTAATAAAAGACTTCACGGAAATACACTGACTAGAATTTATTTATAATAATTTTAGTTTAGGCACAAGATGACAAGTAGGTAAACGTGAAGAGTAGAAGGAAGAGCGTCAGACAAAAACTGGACATAGCATTTCGATACATTCAACATCACGTGAAAATCCGCAAATATCTGGCAAATTGTGGGTAAATTAAATTATTAAAATATTTTGAGAGGGTGTTCCTGGGGGTTGTTCTAGAATCTCATTCCTTTTAATTTAAAATTTTGGTCCTAGCCCACTGGAGTTATGTTTATCGAAAGAAATACTCATACAACATTGTTTTTAGTAAATTGTGTTGTTGCTTGAAGATTAGGTACAAAATGACAAATGATCTCTTGACCTCTATAATGAAAGCAAAGATAGTTGTTGCGATAGGTCGTGTTTCTATTGGATTGGACGAAGTGATCGTTGTAGTTTTGAAGATAATATTGGCAATGAAATTCGCTCACAGTTCTGCTTGCGTGGAAATTTGTAGATAACTTCTCTATAACCTCCTTTACTCACTTCCGTTTTCATATCAATTTGAGCATCTAATGTCACTTCTTATGTTACTCTGGTTTCATTTCCGCGTACATTTCCGTTTTTATGTTTATTTTCAGGTTTACTCCCAGTTCACTAATTTTCAATTTCTTGTATTTCACTCGGCTAATAGAAACTATTTAGTATTGTATAATCACTCTCTAATTTTTATCAAATTTCCTTTGATGCATATAAACGAGAAGAAACGGTTAAAATAAAAAGGTTAAACACAACCGAGTGAGGTAATCGATAAAACATAAATACAAAGTTATTTAAAAAATAATGAATCAAATAAACTTAACTTAAACTTAAAATGAACTTGATATGAATTTTTAGTTCGCAGTGAAGACGTTGAGTCCATGGTCCGGGGATGCCGTTGCGTACTCGCGTTAAATTGGCGCAAGGCTCCAATTGGTGTCGGGTGATCTTCTGAGCAAAGAATATTTTGTTCACAGGATCAGCCTGGCCGTTATTCTGAGGCCTGGCCATTCAGCGCGGGAACGCTGCTAGCGTTCTCGGCACTTTGCGCTCATTAGTAATAAATTTATAAGTAAAAAAAATTTATATAAAACAAATTATTAAAAGTAAATAAAGACCAAGTTGTTCAAGTTCAAGTGGATTTTTTAAAAGTTGTTATAAACAACCGAGTGAACTATTGTGACAAAATAAAGTGACTGATAAAAATAAATAAAAACGAAATTGCTTAAAAAGTACTAACCACAGAAAAACAACCGAGCGAACGTTTGTGTTACTTTTAAGTAAGTCTTAACAATTTAACCCAATTTCGGTGCCGATTTCTTCCTTTAATGTTTTGTTATAGTATCAAGTATTTTAGTATGTTTCTTTAAAATATTATATTGTCAATTAGTCAACTACCCCGTATTCTTACAAATAAGTAAAAAAGCTAGGCAGAGTGTAATTTTTTAACTGGTAAACGACGGCCGAGTAAGTTATAATTTTATAAATATTTAAACAATCGTTTATTTAAAATTAATCATTACGGCTTAGTTCATTTTAACCAAAAAAACGGTTAATTTCTATATACATATTCAACGTTCGTATTTTGAACAAAGAAAAATTTATTAAATGAAATTCTTATTTATCTGCGGTCACTTTATTTATAAACATAGGTTTTCAACACATTACTTTTTAACCGTTTCAAATTATCAAATACTAACAAACAAAGTTAGTATCTTTTATTCGTCCCTGTCTTCGTGATGATTCCGTTGTCTATGGATATAATGTTAAACTCAACTAGTACAAATAAAAAAATCCGCTCACCATTTACGCAGTGAGCATGACTGTATTGATATCTTGATTTTTAAATTAAAATAAAGCTTACAGCCGTGCGACAAGAAATATATCACCATCTCTCTAGCATTATGTGAATGCCTTGGCTATTCGTCATACATTCAGCAATTTCCCTTAAACTTTTCTATTCTTTCTCACCGACTAGGCGACACCAGTATTCGATTGTCCGACTGGGCCACAGGACAGGCAAAAAAACGACAAAGTGTGAGTCAGACTTGCGCGCAAAAATATACGTAGGTTTGTAATCGCAAAAAAATATCATATAACAACAAAGCAACGATTTTCGGATTTTATTATTTACTTGTGCTGTGTTAATTTCATAGGACTAGGTTTATGAAAAATGTCCTGTAGGTTTTGATTTATTTGCGAGTGTCAAAGTTCGCGGCACGAATTATCGTATTTTTTAATTCCGTTGACTTTAAAAAGTCCACTCCAAGAGACTGTAGACCTATTTCAATTTGATATCGCCATGCGTTCCTGAGAAAAAGGATCATGACAAACATACAGACAGACGAACAACGAAGTGATTCTAATTGGTTGGTTTTTTCGACGACATCCTGAGCATGTGCGAATCACGTCGTCGGTTGCAATGTTCGCCATTGAATTGTACGTTATTCCCGCGTCTAGCCGCAGCAACAAAAAATTGTGCACCGCGGTATTTCCTTTGAAGACCTAGATCCAGTTGTATTTCAACATATTACTGCAGGACCATGAACCTAGGAATACCCGGACGTAGCATTACAACTAACCGATGCACCCCTAGTAAGTCAGCTTGCTATGTACGCGCGCGTCAACTTGAACATACCCATATCATAGTAAGTCTGCCGACCGCCAGTACACTACGAAGTTCTTGTCGCACATACTCAGCCGCTATTGCAGTGCTTCATTAATGTTCAGTGATAGGGAGTCTAGAATTTTTATTACGTCTATGTGCAGTAGTTACTGGAATATGTTAAGTAAATAAACGCATAAATATTATGAAGCCGTCAATGTCATCGAAGTTATTTTTATAAAGTCATAAACTTGTGGCAGCATTCGTTATCTCAGGGAGAGCATCCGTTGCAGATAAAAGCTGCGTATATTTATAATGTAAAAGCGACGTTTTGGATGTTCAAAGAATACAATTTGTTACGTTTTGCTAATTAATAAATCAATACTTATTAATATAATGAAGGAAGTATGCTTGCATGTATGTACAATGTACAAAAACGATACAATTTAAATTTAAAAAAAAATGCTGTTAATTAATTATTTAATCTTTGTTTTCCATTATACCTAGTGATCGGCTGAACGTAGTCCAAACTTATACAATGTAAGCTCTAGCGCTTACCAAACTAAACAAATACCTACTTAAAAATGATTAAAGATGAAAATAAATGAAACTTTATACATGATTTTCTCGGTAACCTCTAGTTTGCGCTATCTGCTCATTTAAAATTTTTGTTTAGTTTGGTAAGCTAAACACTACGTTCAACCGACAACGCGGCATATTATATACGGGACGTTCAGCTGAACGTAGTTAAATTTTAAATATGTTTTTCTCGGTAACAGTTAGTTTGCGTCATCTGCTCACTTGAAACTTTTTGATTTGTTCGGTAAGCTCTGCATGCTCTATAAGTTTGAACTACGTTCAACCGAACAACCCGTATACGGGTATACATGTATACATCTCTACTAGTTAGGCTTCCGGGTTGTTTTCTAAAAATAATATTTTCATTTTTCAACAGTGGGTGTTCAAAAACAGCAAGGACTGCCGCAACTGCAAGTTGTATCTCGGGTCAGCGCCATACCAATTGTAGAGTCAGGCATCGAGCTAAGCGAGAAGATATACTTTAAGATACGGGTAATAAATAGCTGTAGTTTCATAACCTACTGAACTTGTGGTGCTGGTACAACCTTAGTACAAATTGTTCTAATGGTGTTGGTACTAACTTAGTAGGAACGAATTGTACTGTATTTGTGGTGTTAGTACTACCTTAGTACAAATTGTACTGTACTTGTGCTGCTGGTACTACTTTATTATAAATTGTACTGTAAATGTCAAAGAAAAACATATTTAGTTTCATTTTTATTTAATTGTTATTCTGATGGTACATCAGAACCAATTTTTTACATCGTCTGAAATATATACACCATCTAGACTCATGTAGTGTAACCATAGTGTAACAGACCATCATGGTACACACACTCGTACACATGGTTCGTAAAGCACTACATGAGCACTACATACATACAGCGCTAGTGTCATATGTGTTATCTACAAGAACAAACCTATGGCGTATATCAATGAGTTTGTATAATGACGGATGAAAGACATTTTCAATACATTTGCTATTAATACGGTCTTTACGACATTGAAACTTGTAGCGTAATGTTGTATTTTACAGTACTAGGCCTTTTTACTTTACACCAATCACAAACGAGCAATCTGTTTGTAACGCATGCGTAAACCGCGAAAAGCAACCCGCTTGCCTCCTTAGCTCCCGCCATCATTAGATTTGAAATATCTACCTAATTTTAATCGCAAATGCATTGAAAAACGTCGTATGATGCTCGTACTCAGTAAGCTGGCTATCATAGTTATCGGTTTATTATAAGCACTCGGCTTCGCCTCGTCTCTATAAACACCTCGACTATAATATCGAAGGTCCCTACGTACAAAGCGACATGTCAAAAACTAAGGTTTACTACAGAAGAGTGTAATAAAGGTTCAAATTGCTCTTGAAAGAATTCTAATTACAATATGACTAAAAATTTTTTTTAAATTCCATAGAAAATGACAGATAGCGTTTAACCAATAAGCGGAAACTAGATGCAAAAAGAAGTAAAAATAATTTTAAAAAAAACATTTTATGTTGAAAATTACGTTGTATTACTAGGTACTATAAATTTACGCTTTCTTTTGCAGAGCGTATTCTCTTCACAATCGATATTAAAAGTCAAAGGTTCACTGTAATAAAATAAGTAAAAAAATTGTCTCTGGCTATCAGGGCACTTATTGAACAAACAAACAAAAAAATAATCACAAATGTTCAGTTATAGCTGCCAAAACGTCCCTCCTAGATAATATTTGTGACAGTTTGAATAATAATATAGATGTTACAAAAAGCTTAAAAAAGTTCTCTTAATGATACGTGGCAGTAGCAGTGTGTGTACCAGTAATGTGACATCTAGAGGAGATCGTGTTGTACATGCATTAAACAGAAGAAAAATAGTGACATGAAATCCGTAAGAGTGGTATGGTAGTATGGGAGAGAAGACTTACTCTGAGATCCATAACAGACCATTCAAATTAGAATTATCATTATTACGATAAATGCATATAAATGAATTTTTAATTAATACTTAATTTAAAACATTACCTACTATAGAAAATTACGATAAACGTACAGACGTTAGTATCATCATCATCATCATCAGCCCATTTTTTACCCCACTGCAGGGGTTTAGGCCTCCCCCAGGGTGAGGAGGGGGGCTTGGAGCTTAAGTCCACCACGCTGCTCCACTGCGGCTTGGGAACTGTAACGACCGCCATCTATTGACAGCGTCCGGGACCGACTGCTTAACGTGCCCTCCGAAGCACGGTGTCAGTAATATTGTGTACTTAAGTCAGAAAAACTCATTGGTACACGCCAGGATTCGAACCATGGCCCTATGGGGCCTTATGAATTTGAGACAGGTTCGTTGCGCTCTGGGCTATCACGACACGTTACGACGTTAGTATATAATAATATTTTACTCTAAAAGTGTTTACAGTAATCAAGTGAATCTGAGTACATAGATATCAAACTATAAATCAAATTATACTTTATAGTTATTAATAAGTCGATGACAGCAAAAGCTGTTCTAAAATTAAAGATAGAGCAGCAAGTCCAAGGATAACTGCAAAGCAATTCCCATGAACCTTATCCACACCTTAACACATGATAAATATGTATATTGACGACTGCTTAGCTTAGTGGGTAGCGACCCTGCCTACTAAGCTGGGGGTCCCGGGTTCGCATCCCAGGTCGGGTCAGTATTTATATGATGAATATTGATACCTGTACCGGGTCTTGGTTGTTATATGTTTGTGGTGTCTTCGCTTGGCACCCAAAACACAAGCTAATGTTTAGTTTGGGGCCTAGATGTTATTGTGATGTATACGTTATTATTATTATTAATATGACTAATCCAGAGCAAAACGCAACAATGAGCCAACCAATGCAAACAACAAATGTACGTAGTATACAATAATGCAAATAGAAAATAAAGAAAACAAAATATAAAAAATAAAATCATACACTTATAATATATATCTAGTTACATATCTATTAAGTAATTTATAAAAGTCCCATTGTAGCTACCTCTTACACGCAATAATATTTTGTATCAGTAAACTGTACTTACTTAAAGTGCACATGTCTTGCTGCGATGACTCTCGGAAATATTGTTTAGGTATTTCTAATACATTATATTTTTGAAGTTGACTGACATTTTTTGTATAAACCTTAGAAATTGATTAACGTAAATTTTTATTCAACAGAAATTTTAATTTTTGGTTCGTACTTTATGAAATAGTAACAATTAAAATTATTAATAATAATAAGCTACAAAATCGTTCTGCGACATTTCGATATATGTGATCAGCCTGCATATTTGTTGCGGCACGGCTGCTTCGTTCGGCAACTTTCTGAACCCGCATTAGCATTGGTCATACGTTTATTTTATCTTAGTGAAACTATTACACAAATTACAAACAAAATAGTCATATAAAAATATTGTAAATTGATTATTACCATATTACTGAACACCACGTATTGGTTTTGTTGGTATTTAAAAATTCGCTTTGTAGATATGTGTATGTATATATATAATTCGTATATTTATCCAGGAATCGAACCCGTTAATCCGCTGGTATTTGTCCCTGGGCGAGCGTTCTTTGGCAGTGGGAGCGCAACTGGCTATGCCAGCTGTAATACTTCTAGAAAAACCTATCACCCAACTGGACCGGCTGCTGTGCAAATCCCTGGACGTGGTAGAACATAGGGTGCCTTCGATCCACCTACCTCCCGAGACTGTGAGTATTCTTGGTGTTTGGTTTCTTGTCTGAGTTGTGGATGTATAAATGTTATACATATTAACCTATTAACTTGTAATCAATCAATTGTCTCTGTCGATCAAATTGCTCGTGACCTTGGATCTAACCCAAATGGATTAATGTGTAGTACTTAGGTTAAATCTATGTGTATGAAAAAAGCTGATTGACTGATTGAACGATTGAAAGACTTGAAGTTTCGTTCAGAATGTAAAAGCATTCTGTGGAAAGTTTTAAGTTTTTCAAGTGAAGGTAAATGTGTATCTATTAAAAGCTGGGCCACGAGTTTCAGTGAGTTTCAGCGCACTGATACATACATAACAAAATAACTAGATCATCGAAAAATAAAAATTAAATGTCGATATGTTTATCTTGAAAATCCATGCAACTAAAAAATAACACAAGTCATACTCCGAAAGTGCACGTATATAAAGTTGCTTTTGTGAGAGCTTAAGCCAGCTTAAGCATTTGACTTTGACAGTTTTGCACAGTGGTGAGTGGATCTGTATGTACTTGATAAAAATGTGATTGCATTTATTTGTCATTAAATACTTGTATTTGAATGTAATATAAATTAGAAATTTCACAAAAAAATAAATCTATTCTTAAAGTGCGGATGTATGCAAAAGTTTTTAAATATACTCATCATTATTTTCATTATTACTTTTTAATAAGTGGAATCATCCAGTCACAGTTGTCGCAGATCTTCTTTGCTTGTGTGAAGTTTTGTAAAATGTCAAAATTCGATAAAATATAGTTCGCTTGTTAAGGTCGGAGCACGACGAGATAAAAGTGTTGCAAGTTAGCACCGGTAGACATATAGAGATATCTCGTTTCAGGACGAGAATTGCCGTCGACAAAATTTTGTTGCGGCGTGTATGTTAGGCCTACTGTAGGCATTTTATTATTTGGAAGTGAATTCTTTATCTAAAAAGATAGCGCCAAAAATTTAAGTAAGATATTACCACAATTTTCAGCCTTTTACGTTTTTCAGTAATATGTCTAAAAATAAAAAAAAAATAGAGCGAACAAGGTTTGTCTAATGATAACTGTGGCATATTATATAAATAATTTTATATTAAAAAACTAAATAATGTGTAAAGTAATTGCTGGAACTAGTTTGGGCTGTAGGTGTGCGCAAAATTATTACATCAATGGTAACCTAATCAACAATAAATATGTACGGAAAAAATGAGTAATTTTCAACAAGAATTATCTCAAAGATATCAGAGCGAAGAAATAAGTTTAGTCTATCTTGGGGAAAGGCCACAGGTGTACATAAAATTACCATTAGCCAAATTAAATAAGGGTGTTGAAATTTATTTAGGACATTATAAATAACTAAAAATTATAATAAAAATTATGCCGCGTAATACCAGATTGAAACCTCACACTATTATTTGAAAAAAATCAGCTTTAATAAAAATGATCGAAAACTGTATCACAATAGCTAATTTTCTGCACTATTTTATTGACATAATTATTCCGTGCCTCTATTAAATTTTGAACTTTATTTTAATTTAAAATAATGTGAATCTTAAAAATTTACTAACGTCATGTTCTTATTTTAGATTCCAAAAAATTTCATCTTTTCGTGACACCAGTTCGATGCTTTTTCCCGGAGAGTTAGTTACACGTTTACATGCGCATTTCCTATGTAAAAAATACAAATTACGAGTAAGAAGTTATCTTTTTTAACATGATTAAACTAGTAAATTTTAACATGTATGCTAACAATTTATACGTGCAGATTTATATTACTCGGAGATATAAAAGAAGATAGTAAATAATAATATCATTTTCGTATTGAGTGCTTTTCATTACCAAGAAAACGAATATTATGACCGTTTTAGCATTTTTAGTTGCATCTATAAGGTTGCATGTACCTATCGTTTTTTTAGAATAAAGTCATTTTTTGTGATTTGCGCACTCCAAAATGGCCTATATGTATGTACATTGTATGGAATTTTAAAGCTAACAGCCTTATCTATCATTTAGTTAACGAAAAATAGGAATTTGGTAAGTTTCACCCTCTAAAACCCAAGAAACGACTACTACGTGTATGTCTATTTAAGGGTTAGCTACCGGAATATTGCGTGCGTATAGTTTTAAAAAGATAATGTAATTTTTGTAATAGGTATACATTTCAAAACCAAATAGAGAACGAGAACTATGATTAATTAACATTTCCGAGATTACAGCCGGATCCGGCCTATTTATTGTTTCTATTGGTTCTATATTTATTATATTATTTTTGAATAGTAATGCAATTTAATTATGTAATCTGGTGTAATCTATACACTTGGCGATTATTTACCGGATCTACAATCTCCTAAACCCACCGATTTGTCTAGGTTCGATTGGAAATTCTTTTGTTGCACACAAAAATTTTACTACCACGTCTATAAAGAAGATATTGTTGAAAATTCGAAAAACCAATATGTATTAAATAATAAATGATAATTAGTTAAAATCTGTGAATATGTCAATGGTTCTCTTTAAGAATTGAGTTACAAGTTTTATGTTACAGTAAATATTGTTTGCTGTCGTAAAACTGATTTTGAACCACGATGTGCCGCGGTCCGGTGATGTAGGTTGCGTAGCGGCGAGTAGCACAACTTGTATGGGCACGCCAAGCACAGTGGCACGTAGTATACTTCGTAGACTAAGTAGTATATAATAGAAATGTATTTCTATTATATTCTATATTTATATTATATATATATCTATATATATTATATTTTATATATTATATATATTATAGAAATGTATTTCTATTATATTCGTATAACTGTGTTTGCCTCTCGCAATGCCATGACTGCACGCGTCCTTCCCGCGCTAAGTATATTCGCTGACAAGACAAGGTCGTAGGCCGGTCGTAAGTAAGGGTTTTTAAAAATTATTTCCCTAAACAAATAAAGCGGGGATATATCCATGAAGTTAGCTCCCATTTTACAACCATGTCGTGACGGCGTCGTCGTCACTACAATTCCGCGACTCTTTCGTTTTGCGTTCTAATAAGTTTGGTTTTACAAGAATACTACTTTGCTATACTAGATGACAATGACCGATTGGCCGAGTGGTTAGAGAATCTAACTCCAGAAACGAAGGTCGCGAGTTCGATTCCCGCCCGAGACAAATATTTCCGAGTCTGAGTGTAAAAATCATATCAGCATGTATATCAGTTGCCTAGCAACAATAATACAAGCTTTGCTTATTTTGGGACAAGATGGCGCTGTGTGAGATGTCCCAGATATTAAGGTTAACAAGATAACAAGATGTCATAATTTAGTTCCTTATCTTCAGATGTATTCGGAGACCCGTCGCTACGTGCTGCGTCGAGCTGACTCCGTCAAGCAAATCGGGAATGCCGTTCTGGATTCTCGTGTCACAGTCGCTACGGCCGATGTCTTGGACCGCGCTCTTACAAAAGCCGATAAATATGTGGACAAATATTTGCCGCCCGACAACCAGGACGCCGCTGATGGTGTGTATATCTAATAATACGAGCCTTTATTTAGACCACCGATCGACGATCGGTCGACCGACGTTAATCCATTTCGTCGATCCCATATAGGACGTGTATTAGTGTGTACCCTCCCATACGAAACCGATGGGTCGTACTGTCGTAGTTAACTAGCAGTCACATGAGGCGCGGCGCCGGCATCCTTGTATATACGCCGGAATCCCCACCTCGAAGTATCTCGTTACCATCATCGAACATTCGATTTTAAATAAAATAAATGAATAAATAAACATTTTGAAATTCGAATTGTAATTTATTAACTGACCGATTGGCCGAGCGGTTAGATACCCTAAATGCGGAGCCAAGCGTCGTGGGTTCGATTCCCGCCCGGGACAAATATTAATTTGTGAGACAGAAACGATCGAATAAAAATCTCGTTGAATATTTGGTAATGAAACTGATCTGCAGAAGATTAGAGTGATCGATCGACTTTTCTGTTTGAGAATGTGGTTTGGATGATGAATACTTAAACCACATATTTCTGCCATGTTCCTTGGACGACCGTTCTTTCTAAAAAATCTCCTAGAAATTGGTATTTTCCTACTAGCATTCCTATCCTTCTCTCATACACCTCAAGGCCTATTCCAAAATAAAGTAAAATTTAGAAAAGTAAAGTTTAAAAGTAAGAGAAATCATTATCTTTTGATAATGACAACAGTTATTCGACAAATTGTGGACGATAATTTATTCATTGTTTTCAAAATACTAAGAGATAGTTCGGTACTCACAGTATAACTTATTCATTTCTTACGAAAAACAAATTTTTAAAATATAAATACCGAATAATGTTCAGGCGCATGCCCAGTCAACTGACTGTATTTTCATAAATACGGGATGTTCGACTGAATGTAGTCCAAACTTATAGAGCATGTACAGCTTACTAAACTAAATAGTAAATTTCAAGTAAGCAGATGGGGTAAACTAACGGTCACCAAGAAAAACATGTATAAAATTTCATTTCATAAAACTTAACAAAAAAATTTAAAAAATATGTGAATAAATCACATATTTTTTAAATTTTTTTGTTAAGTTCGGTAAGCTCTACCTACACGCTCTATAAGTTTGGACTACTTTCATCCGAATACCTACTCTTTAACAAATGTCTGGTTTTCCGCTTCTGCCAAATTAGTACCTATTTATCAAAGTTCAATAGGAAAACACACGTTTGACGGTGTTACCTATTCATTCGAATGAAAACTTAATTTTTTATTGATTTTACTAAATGTCCAACGTTACACAAGGTCATTGACCGCTAAACGCATCTGATAGCACCTCGAATAGCGTTGAAAATGGTTAAATTTTGCAACAATAAAAAGTAATGTATTTTATTTTTAAATATAAAAATATATTATTTTTCTAATTGTATTTGGGCTTTGAAACTGATACTTAATAACCTATATCAAGCTGGCAAGAGGCTTAAAACTTAAAACATACCCGGTATGTTTTTTATAATCTGGGCAACCAGACCAAAGAAACTATTTATTTTTTGTTTGATTGTTCCATGGTTAATAAAATAAACTGTGGAAACTATACCTACCAAGAAAAAAAATATTTTTTTTGTGATCCAGTCGACTAGACCACAAACTATGTAGACTAGACTATTCAACTGTACCACGGGCAATAAGCCGTGGTAAGAACTGTCGATCAGCATCGATCGATCTCGCTTTTGTATCGATTTATTTACGCCGATCAACATCAACCATGTTTGTGATAGCACCCCTTCAAACGTACCTTGTATGGGAATGATCGATTCAAACTGGTTCAAAACTAATCCCAATCGAATATCCTGTTAAATCGATTCTTTTACATTTAAAGTTAGGTATTAAGGTGATTACTAAAAACACAGCGTATTGCGCGTAATCAACCGCAGGTTGATCACGCGCAATATCATTTAGATATCGTGAAGATATCGTGATTTAGATATCGTGTCAATAAATCATTTAGATATCGTGAACCTTGGACTGTCATCTAGTCGGTTAATTGGCTTTTATCAGCAAATTGTAGACGCCATTTTGGCCCCGTAAATTATTGTAATATTACTTTCCTCGTCGCGTTAGAGACGAAAACAAAATGTTCGACGATTAGGTATATATATAGTGTGATAGCCCGAGCGCGGCGAACCTGTTTCAAATCTATAAGGTCATGTGGCCGTGGTTCGAATCCGGGCGCGTACCAATTAGGTTTTTTCTGACTTAAGTACATTAACTATCACTGATGACTCCGTGCCTCGGAAAGAACGTTAAGCAGTCGGTCTCGGTTGCTGTCAATAGATGGCGGTCGTTACAATTCGCCAACCCGCATTGGAGCTCCCTCATCTTGAGGGGAATCTGGAGCATCCTGCACATCATCAAACCCTGATCACCATCTATCTGTACCCTATTCATTGAAAACATTCCAATGAGCCCAAACATAATACCTCAGCTGTGAGTTGGTGAGGAGTTGGGTATCCTGCAGGATTCAGGCGAAGCTGCAGGATCAGGTCAAGGTTTTTAAGGTCTTGCAATATTATCGAAGTATTCGTACACTAAATTTCGAATCGATCGGACCTGTGGAAGTCGCTCACATTTCTTTATTAACTAAAAAAGGTTGACGATCTTCAAACGGCTAAACAAATCTGAAATCATAGCTATCAACACTCGATGCATATCCAAAACAACCAAAAAAAAAAACTAAAACAAAACACTAATGCTCTGTCACATGTTGCATCAGTTGCATGCATTACATCTATTTATATAAATGACTGTTCCGGTCTGTTTGTGAGTTAAAGTACAAAAGCCTCGGCTTGCGAGTCTGGAGTTTAGAGCCCAGAGATTTCGTTTATTTTAGAATCGTATCCTGTAACGTTCGTTCCTATTCTAACTTACCTAATGTAGTTATGTACCAATATACATGAAAATATTTTAAAATCATTGTTTTAAAATCAGTGTTGATCGTAGTTACGGGACCGGACGAAGTGGACGGGCTGGAAGGGGACACGGGACGCGCACGCGCAGTACAGGCGGTCCAACACGGAGCGAGATTACGGCGCAAGCTGCAAAGGCGTCTGACGAGACAGGCGCTTGCCGAAGCCAAGGCGATCAAGGAGCAGATACATGTCTTGGTGTATATTGCTGAATTGGTGAGCAAAAACCCTCAATAAGTTCCTTATTGACTGTTCAAATTGCTAATCGTACCTACTGAGAATTTCACGAATAGATTCTAGACCTCGTTATAGACAATTACTAAAATTTCGCTCCATACCATACCATCAGCCCAGTAATGCCTCACCGCAGGGGCTTAGGCTTTCCCTCGGGATGAGGGGGCTTGGAGCTTAATCCACCACGCTGCTCCACTGCAGGTTGCTGGATTTTAACAACTACCATCTATTATTGATGGCAACCAGGGCCGCCAGCTTAGCGTGCTCTTCGAGGCACAGAGTCAGAGATAGTTATGTACATAAGTTAAAAAATACTCATTGGTACATGCCCTGGGGTTCGAACCACGCCCTTCTAAATAAGAAGCGGGCTCGCTATCACTCGGCTATCATGACAATTTCGCTCGACGCGTAAAATACGGATACGGTCGCCCCCGCTACCTCCCTTGGGTGTGAGAGTACAGAGTGATTTTAGCAATTTCAGCAGTTATCCAGTTCTTGTAGCGATTTGATCGGTTATTAGTAAAATTATATTTAGCTAAACATTAAATAAAGTGAAATATCTGCACCTCATTTTGACACTCAGTGACAACTTATTTATTCTTTCGTTGCATTTGACCTTCGTTGTTATTATACGACGGTCAATTCGAATCTCAATGTCTCAGAAATATCCCATCAAATTGAATACTTGCTGGAACGATTCAGCGATTTCAGAGATAGAAAGGGGAGATGCTTAAATTTTGTCTATTTTTAAATATTAGATTTATTTCAATATTCAAATATTATTGCATTTTAAAATTATAAAGAAAATATATATATATATATTTCTCATAACCAGCGCTTTCTTTCTTAATATTTTATATTTCGCCTCCCAAAATATCAGATTTCGTATATTTACGCTATACGTCCTTGATCAAACCACCGAATTATGTATACGCTCCAAAGTTCAACATTTTTCGTCCCGTATAGATTCGGATAAACTAGACTGCGACAAACAGACAGTCAGACGCTAAAGTGATCCAATAAAGGTTCCGTTTTTTTTAATTGACACCGTAAATTTAAAAAGCAATACAAACTGATTTATTTTTTAAAATTTTGTATATTTGCTGTACTTTGACACCGAGATTATATCTGCACGCATTTATTTAAACTGGTTGTCGTCCAATGGTCGTAAATCGGTCGTATTCACTTTTTTGAAACCACCAATAATAATTAGGCGAGAGTAGGTAAGTCGATTCAAATTGCATCAAACGACAGACTATTACACTCGTAGGGTTGCCAGTATTTTGTAACACATATTATATAGATTTTAGCTTTTGGCAATCCTTTTCGATATAAACTTTAACTATGCCTTTAACACTTCTACGTACCCACAATATGCTTTAAAAGTGGTACAAAGTTTTCTCTTCACATTTTAATAAATATATATATACCAATATAATTCAATCTCAACTTGTTCTTGGAATAGGTAGCGACTGATCCCGTTCTCGCGTGGCAGAAAGCCAAGGAGTTGTACTCTTCATTGAGCAGGCCTGAACCAGAAAACCAAGCCAGACCGACCACGGTCGAGGAAATGATGGTGCTGTTAGCTCGTGAGGCTGCTCGGCGCGTCGTCCATCTTGTTAACTACACACACAATGATATGCCTAAGTACTTATAATTATTTATTAATAAAAAAAGATCGAAAGTAATGAAAATTCTTTAGAATTCCTAAAGGAGTTTTAGTGTTAGACAACTTTTATCAATATTGTCAAATACGCTATCGTATATTATAATCACATGTTTTCATTACTTGCCTGTGGTACTATCAGGGTTGTACTACCAGTTGAGCCACAAGGGTTTTTTGCCCATTGTCCTACAATGTACAACTGGACATTTTTTACTTGCCCGTGGTACTACCAAGTCTTGAGTTAATTGAAAATTGGAACATGAAAGTGATTCTATGTCTGCGGGACATATTGTAGGTACATGTAATTTTATATATGCCGATGAACCAAACTTAAGCTAATAGGTGATGATAAATTACCTACGACGATGATGCGGTTACAATTTTCAACTAACTCAAGACCCGTTGCTTGGTACTACTGACAAGTAAAAAATCTCCCGTTGTACAAATAGTAGTACCATGAGGAAAAAAATCACCCGTGGACCAACTGGTAGTACAACCCTAGTAGTACCACGGGCCAATCTTTCATCTTTTTTCTTAACAAAATAAACACAAAACGAAAATACCATGCTTCTTGTTCTCATTTAATAATTTTAAAAAATTAACAGTTTTACCACTATAATAATTAATTATACTGATGAAAATAATGATACAACACGTAAGAAAACGTTTTGCAATACCTAATAGATGTTACTGAGTAATATTTTATTTGTTATAGAAACGTCCGCCAAGGAGTATCTTTGGTGACCGGCCACTTATCTGCTACCGCGGAATCGCTAATGAAGGTAGATTTAAGTATTGTCACAGATTTCTGTTGTATCATAGATTACATCTACAGCGATATCATGCGTCACAAAATATCACATCACATATCTATAGATAGATAAATCCATAGACGGTATAAAAACGAATTTCGTGTACCACATCGTGCTGGGTACAGTTGGACAGATCTCTGAAAATGCAAAGAAGATTCAGAGACTTTATTCGAAGTATTTTTTTTTTAAGTTGGCACAGAGGTTCCCTTTGATATCTTGTTTTGCAAATCCTCCTCCAGAATCCTCCAAAATCCATTTTGCAAGCCTCCCCCAGGGTGAGGGGGGTTAGAACTCAAATCCACCACGCTGCTCCACTGCCGGTTGGGGATCGTCACGACCGCCATCTATTGACAGCACCCGCGACCGACTGCTTAACGTGCTGTCCGAGGCACGAAGTCAGTGATCGTTATGTACCTACTTAAGTCAGAAAAACTCATTGGTACACGCCCCGATTCGAACCATGGCCCTATGGCCTTATAAATTTGAGACAGGTTCGTTTCGCTTTGGGCTATCACGACACAACAAGTCCCCATACAAGTAATGTATTTTTTTTATATTGTACGGTGAATCCCTCGTGTGCGGTCCGGCTCGCACTTGACCGGTTTTTGAAGTTAATATTTCACGAGATTAGAGCTCCTTAAATCTTTAACAATGGCTTGATCATGGCACCGTCTCTACTTTTTGATTGTAAGTAATAGTAAATTGTACACCGAGGGAAGAAAGTGACCGATTACCGCTGAGTGCACATGCACGAAGCGGGATTCGCACTTTCTCCAGAGTGACACATACTACTATATACTACACCTACGAGGTAAATGAAACAATATAATGTATATGAATTATTGTTAATATTAAAATTATTGCTAAAATTATTAAAACTTATAGCAACGCTTTTCCCCGGTTCCAACAAGTTCTCAATAACAGCTTGAGCGGCTTGTTTTAATTCTATCGGAGTCAGCAAATCGTCACTGTCGCTTCTAGAGGATATTTTTAGTAAAATTATTATGTACATTGAGCAATTTATATAGCACTAAAAGAAATCCGCTCGCTTTTTTTTATATAGATTGACGCAGTTTGACGGCTCTGGCGTTAGTAAAAAGTAAGTGGCCAGTACCATTTTGCGCCTTCATATAAAAGATTCGTAATTTAATATTGGAAAAGACAGCGGGAGTAATGGATATTCATATATTTGTCTCACCCACGGGAATAAGGAAGGACTTTCCGCCTTCTTCTGTACGTTCTTCTGTTCGTTCTGTAGGGTACTAAGAGCGCTTTCCAAGCAGGTGTAGTATAAACAAATACATACAACAAAACGCGACACTTAATAAAACTTTGATACGAGATATCCGCAATACAGTTACCAACAAACATCTTGTGTGAGATTATTAGTAAATGCTACGGAATCTCGAGTTGAAGCCTGTCTGAAACGCACTAAGTAAATTTTCCATAGAAGACCTACTTTGGTGTCGGACAGAAAGTTGATGCGAGTAGGATTCCTTAGCAACAGATAGTACGAGCAGTCACCTTAAATTTCTTAAATTTGTAAACTAACCTTGTCCGAAACAATTTGTTGAGTATAACTTTCTTGATTGTTACAGAATTTTTAATGACACGGTTGTCCGTTGTTAGGGTAGGGAGGGGGGCATTGTTAACTCGTGAAAATTTATCTAAACAAAAGTTCAAGTCACTCAACACCCTCAAAGACCTATCTAACGGTACTCCACACAGAATTGTATGGTGGTTCGTATCAGAGATATCAAAGTAGGCGCTGATACAGGGAGGTAATAAGAGCAATTGCCGATTGCCCCTCCTTCCCTTCTCTTCCGTTCTATATACGCCATTTGGCAACTGAATCTTGAAAACTGAACGTCTATTATTTTATCAGACTGTACACCTGGACGCGGCGCTAGGCGAGTTACGCACTTTACGGAGTAAACTAGAGGCGTTGCTGCATCAACTACAAACGGCCTCCAAGGCCTGTTTGGTTTGTATACCTATTGATTTAATAATCTATCTAAGTTAATAAGTTGAAATAACGGTGGGCCGGACAGCGTAATGCCAAACCGTATGTACAGTCACAGAAACAGCGGTTGATCAGTAATTGATCACAGATCGCTCTGTAAATGAAGAAAGAAGCCTTCTGTTTCGGCCAATCGCTCAGGATCTGAAAATTCACTGACCGATTGGGCGAGTGGTTAGAGACCCTAACTGCAGAACGAAAAGTCGTGGGTCCGATTCTCGCCTGAGATAAATTTTTGTGTACATAAACATGGCTGTTTGTTCCGTGTCTGAGTGTAAAATATCTATATAATTATGTACTTATATATTATAAAGAATACTTAAATATGTATATCAATTGCCTAGTGCCCATAACACAAGCATAATACTTGCTTACTTTGAGACTAGATGGCGCTGTGTGGGATGTCCCAGGTATCTTAGTATATTATTCGCCCCGGCTTCGCACGGGTAGCAGAGCATATAATGGCAAATTTTTTTTCTGTCGTAGTGTCTTAACAGCTAGTGTAATGTAACATAATGTTAGTTGGAGTATTTTTTTCTTTTCAATTCTGCAAATATTCCAAAAAGCAGAAATAGATACATAAAATATTTCATTATAATACTGTACTATACAATATTATTATTAACTACTACCTAATCAACTCGAGTCGACTGCTTGAATTTATTTTGTCATGCGACAGTTTTAATTTTGCGATAACTCCTAAGATATTAATTTAAATTGTATTATGATGTAAACTACGAGGAAAGAAGGTTGGTGTATAAGGCAACTATAATATGTATAAAATTGTTAAGGTAACTAACGTTACCAATTACCACATTATATGAGACCATTTCTTTGAACTATAAAATAGGTATAGTAAGCTATCCTTAAAAGATAGAGATATGCCATCGCAAATTTTTCTTTACATCTATAAAAGAGGAACAATTCCTCCATACATTGTTTTATTATATCTCAAAGGGATTAGGCAGCGTTTTCGATGAAAGCTCCCAGTCGGCTTGAATTTTTCCGACATCTTCAACAATTTCATCATCGTCATATTTCAACCAATTTACACAAAACATTAATAAATTATAAACCTTTAATTAAACCTTCCTAATAAATCACTCCGTCCATTAGTGACAACGCAACTGTATAAAAATGCGTTCGGAAATTTTTAAGTTTATCGCGTTCCGACATAGAGACAGACGCGGCGGGGGACTTTGTTTTATATAATATGCAGTGTTAGATTATAAAAGTGTAGATTTAAGACAAAATTTCAAATTAACTTATTCTTCGAGCCGCACAAATTTAATGTATTTTTTAAATATGAATGATGATTTCAGGAACATTTTGCCGTATTTCTGGCTGGGAATGAAGAACGCGAAAAAATAGCACCACGTTCTACTCCATCTGACCAAGTTGACGATCTGGCTATAAACGGTGTGAATTGATTGCAAACACCACAAGGATTCAAATGTCTTCTTTTGCGCATCAATTCATTGAATTCATCTTTCTCATATGCTTCGTAGATTTCATAGGTTCGTGTGCTTTCATAATAATTAATCAGTTCATATACAAAAATACAAAAGTTGATACGCCAAATACTTTCTATAGTACACACTGTATATGTGGATGTGTGAGGCTTACTTGCCTCTAGTTTACAGACTTACAAAGATTACTTATTTACCCAATTGGTACAGGGGAGAAACGAGTAACGATTAAAGAGATTGAAGGAACTTCGGTATGTGAAGCTATTTTTTTTTCGGATATATTAAACTATTTTGAGTAGTACCTAATTCCAATATTTTTGCCATGCGGCAAGTAATTTTTATTTTCATTACTTTTCAAAACTTTCAAAGTGGGTAAGTTTTATGGCTTTTACTTTGTCTAAATGTAGTCAAGGATAATCTGATGTAGGTATATTAAGACCTTTGAAGCATGTTTTCCTATACCTATGCATATTATTATTAAATTTACGTTTACTACAAATTGTTTTTACATGATTTTTAGTATGTTTTTAGTAATACTTATTCATATTATACTCTGTGTAGGTATTGCCATCCTTTGAAAATGAGTTACTTTTGGATACTAATATCTTACCCTCAAACTGTCATAATATAAATTAATGTGATACAGTGGTCAAACCAAGGTCAAACAGTTAAATTTATTTTCCTTGTAATAATTACCATCTTACATCTTACCGTAATCCGTCATATGGGTAAGAAACAATTTTCTCTAAGAAATCAATTTTTTGCTTGACATACCGAGTTCACCGAATCTACTTTCGTGATTGGATACAATGTATTCACTCAGTTAATGAAAAATACTCGCTAAGCGAGTATAATCCGATGTGGTTGTACTCGCTACAATTTCTCTACTCGTTTACAATTTCTCACCAGTAAATCCGCGTTTTAATAGGCTAACTCAAAAGTTTCTATAACAACCATCGAACTAAAAAATATATTTTTTACTTTTTACGAATTCGCCATATGTTTAAGAAAATTCATCCGACTTTAAAATTATCCCTGTGACGTCATCTGAACAGTAGAGCGTACCTATTCCTCTGCTTTTCACGGTGAAAACAAAAACTAAAAAGTAAGTATGAAGTATTTAGTTTTGTCACCACATCGAATGAAACTGTAGTGCTCAAGAATCGGTCAAAATATTATGATTTAGTTTAGTGTTAGATAAAGCAACCGATAATCACCTGTACAGACGACGTCACAGGGTTATTTCATTATTAAAATTTTAGTAAACAAATACCGAACAAATCGAACATTAAGGAGTAAGTTATATAAATGTGTCTACAATTTCCGGAAAAAATTTAATATGTTAAAAATTTTGGTCTAAGCGTGGTGTAGCCCATTTGACTCGACTATATTGACACTTCTTAGTTTTTAAGGAACGTACCTACCTAACTAGATTCTATTTTTATGTCTGTTTACATTTCAAATATTTTGATAAGCTCGTTTTCAATATTAACAGATAAGTACGTGTAGATAAAGATTTTGTGAATGCGAATTAATTTACATTTATGCGTTCAGATATGTGATCGAAGTTCTTAAGCAGTTTAATACTCATAATTAATACATAAAACACTTAACTATATAATTTTAGTATTATAATCATATATCATTCATTGAAACTTTTTTAGTAGGTACATTAAATATTTTAAAGACAATATTGTTTATGACATGCAATATTCGATACATTTAAGTTTTATATACTTACTTTTTTTTATAATTAATTAGGTTTAAGCATTTATATATAAAATCATTTAATAAAAAATTGTCTACAACACGTTAGTTATAAAATACTAATAATTCCGATTGCTATGTAAGGTTAATTTACGACAACCGATTTTATTGTTTGGTTAATAATGAAAACTTTTGCCTTTTTTATGCAAATGAAAAGCTGTTCAGATCTGTCAATTAATAGATTAATTATTATGATTAATAAATTTTCAAATATGTTATACCTACCATATATTGTAAAGCATATTGATACTATAAAAATATTAGAATGCTTTGTAAATTAAAGAGGTATATTTATGTAGTAATAAAATATTTTTTGTTATTGGTGGGAATTTATAGTAATCTAATAAATTTTTATGTCAATAATATTTTTATTTTTTTATTTTTACGCAATCACAGGCGTCGTGTTATGCAAGACGTTCCGCTCACTGAGCATAGATGCTATTGTTAATGCGGAGGACATTAGTAGTCCACCGCGGTTAATTCCTATTCGTATATGTTACGACTAGCGACCGCCCGCAGCTTCGCTTGCGTAGACTACAAATTCCTGTTATAGGTACTATTAACGTTCGAGATGGTTTATACGTACTTTTTGCTGGAACCAATTTTGGTTACACCTATACTATTCAAACTTTCAATCTTCATTCCCTTTCCACCCTTTAAAAAAACCGAAACAATTTTTCATCTCCCGTTTCCCTCCCTTAAAATGTGGAAATCTAAACATCCTGAAACACGTCATTATTAAAGTCCCTCCATTCCCATCCTTAAGTTACAAATTTCTAAAAAAGTCTTTCTTAACTTAATGCTCACGTTATAAAATAAACCTATATTCCAAATTTAAGCTTCCTAGACTTAGTAGTTTCGGCTGTACGTGGATAGATATTTACGTTGATGATAGATAGACAGACAAACAAACACAAAAAGTAGCATAGGACACTCTTGACAACCTTCTTTCACGTCTGCAAAGTTTCATTAAAATCTGTTCAGCCGTATTGCAAATTAACTCGAATAGATAAAATTGAATTGAATAGACACATAGACGTACAGACAAACAGATGGACAAAAAGTAGCTAATGTCAAATCTCTTGACAACCTTCTTGCAGTCTGCAAAGTTTCCTTAAAATCTGTTTAGCCGTTTTGGAGATTAGCTCAAATAGACAGATACACGTACAGACAGACAGACGGACAAGTAACATTTGTTAGTTTTGACGACCTTCTTTTCATACTTGTGATGTTTCATTAAAATCGGTTTAAACAGATGGACATACAGACAGACATACAAAAAGTTCTGTCACTGTCAAGTCACTTTTGTCTACATCCTTTCCATATGTGTAAAGTTTCATCAAAATCGGTTAAGCCGTTTTAGCCGAAGCCAATTTGCTCGAATAGACAGACAGTTCGTTTTCATATATATAGCCTATAAACCTACGCTAGATTGAGGCTATCAAAGGCAAAACAAAATTTCAAATCCGAGTGGTAGTTTCAGAGATTAGCGAATTCAAACAAACAAAAAAACTCTTCAGCTTTATAATAAGTATTTCTATTATATAGATTAATAGATTATAAGATAATAAGAAAATAAGATAATACTGAAAACCGTATCAAAGTCTATTGCGTGGTTTGGAAGTAAAAAGTTAACGAACAGAGGCAGACAGCGAATTTATTTTCTCCCGCTATAGTATTCATATTTTGATAAAAATTGCTAAGATATTAATTTAAATTGTGTGGTGTAAAGGGCAACTATAATATGCATGAAATGCTTAAGACAACTAACGTATTTAATTTGATAAGGATTAATATCACGTTTAAAAAACATCTTCGCAAATAGTAGGTACATTATGTTAGAACAAATTTGATTGTCATAAGAAAGGTTATAATAAGTTAACCTTAAAAAATACACATATTATGCTGTCGCGGACTTTTGGTTAGAACTTTTAAAGGGGAACAATTCCGTAATACATAATTTTTCGTTAACATCAACCGTTTACGTAGCGCGCGCGACGGAAGCTCTCAAAAGGAATAATTTTTCCCGTTTTTGCAAACATTTTTCATTAATGCTCCACTCCTATTGGTCGTAGCGTGATGTAATATAGCCTATAGCCTTCCTCGATAAATGGACTATCCAACACAACAATATTTTTTTAATTTGAACCAGTGGTTCCTGAGATTTGCGCGTTCAAACAAACAAACAAACAAACAAACAAACAAACAAACAAACAAACAAACAAACAAACAAACAAACAAACAAACAAACAAACAAACAAACAAACAAACAAACAAACAAACAAACAAACAAACAAACAAACAAACAAACAAACAAACAAACAAACAAACAAACAAACAAACAAACAAACAAACAAACAAACAAACAAACAAACAAACAAACAAACAAACAAACAAACAAACAAACAAACAAACAAACAAACAAACAAACAAACAAACAAACAAACAAACAAACAAACAAACAAACAAACAAACAAACAAACAAACAAACAAACAAACAAACAAACAAACAAACAAACAAACAAACAAACAAACTCTTCAGCTTTATAATATTAGTATAGATAAGGTCACTGAGCATAGATACTAGCGCTGGAGTCGCTGAGCATGGATGCTAGTGCTAATGCGGGAGTCTTGAGTGCTCTCCGCGGGACCCAGTACAGTTGGTCATTCTAGGTGTAGAGAGGTATACATGTTTTGTGTTAATACAGAGTATCAAAATTCACTAAAGAAGAATATTAAAGTAGAATATCTGATATTTCTGTAATGGTTATAAATTGTGGTTGTGTTTGCAGTCACTGGCAGACATTGTCTTCTGACAGTGTTTGCCCGGTAATTTATTTATTTCAGGCATGAACGACAGTCACAGCAATCAGCCAATATGACTGGTGTACTATAAGTAGATTGCGGAGCAGTAGTAATCCAGAAAACTTCAACATCATGAGATGTATATATGAAAATTCAATTACCTAACTTGGACATCGGTAAGCATATTTATAGTCCCCTTGAAGTAGCTCTAACTAGACATGGGTAGGTATAACGCTGCGTGGCGTTGCGCTATTACGCTAATGCAGTAGGGTGGCGTTACTGGCGTTGTAAAGCAGTCCGAAAAATTGTAGCGCCGATAACGCCAATGACGCCAAGGCTCCGCCACGTTTGTCGCGGCGGCCAGCGCTGCTGTGCGCCAATCGCGCTATAAGATACCGCTTCGACTCGCGCCGCGCCGGGGCGTTGGCGTCATCGCCCGCCGTTTGTACACCAATGACGCCAAGGCCGCGCCACACTCTCTGCGCTGCTTTGCGTTACAGGGAGCGAAATGTATCACGCGCTGCGTCGGTCGCTCGCCCTTCCCCACCTCAATGACGCCAAGGCATAAATAATAAATAACACCAATTTATAGATTTAAAAAGTTAAAATAAACTTTCCATTTTAAACTATAATCTTTATTATAAAAGTAACAAAAAAAACATTTGTTTTTCGTTATTACAGTAATCTAATATAAATACACGATAACAAAAACTATGAAAATAGCAATGTAATTGTAAAATTGGAAAGAAACTTATTTTAGGACAATTTTCACTTGCACTTATTATTTGCAATGCGGTGCATGCGCTATCAAGAGCTGAGAGGGGGGGTGTAGTGTAGCAGCGTTGTGTGGGCGATATTCATTCATTCAGTGCGCTGCGCTGGCGTTGGCGTTACGGCACCGCGCTGATACCTTACATTGGCGTCGGCGCTTTGGCGTTGACGCTAGAAATTTGCTGGCGTTACCCATGTCTAGCTCTAACAGTAGTAGATCACAGAAGTGATGTTATTCATAAAGACCCCATAACACACTTCGTGACGGTTTCCATCTTTCCTATTCATTGAATCATAATCAAAAGAATCATAAGCATCTACAAAAGAATTCTTATTAACTTATTGGATTATTATGGACACCTTAGCTCTTAGCAGTCTTAGCACCTATGCTTAGCACCACTTAGCACCTGTGTTAGCACCTTATTAATGACATGTGATGACATGGACGTCCAAAACTTCAACTTTGACAATACACGCGTCAAAATTCCCCAAATTCTGCTTTTAGTTGCCAGTATAAAACCATATATTAAGACATCCTTTTTAAATGTAACTGAAAATTTTAAGAAATTTGTAAAATGAAACGTAATGACTTTCAAAAATACGAGAAAAATACTATTATCATTCGAATACCAAGACATGTCAAAAATCCACAGATCTTGCAGTCCCCGCAACCATCGGTTTCATTGAAAATGAACCTACTCAGATCCGATTTTCACAGATTATTTCATTTTATTGCCACGATTTAAACTGCAGCCTCTGATATCCTTAAACGTTTTGAACTCGATAATGAAGCATTCGAACGAATGCAGGCCGAAAGGCGATGACCGTAATGTTAACAAGTTCCCGATCGTCCATAAAATCTAACATGTGATGTCAAATTTCTTGTTCGATTTCCAACCGATTTCCAAAATTTTGGTCTCAAACTGTAGCTATCGACGCCTTCTAACCTTTTCTGTAACACTTCAAAGCGATCCGACGAATAACCTCTGAAACATAGTAACTTATATCTGCAAACACCAGCGATCGACCAAAAATCTCATCTTTCGAAAATAATTTCTCTTACAATTACCAACCGATTTCCAAAAACTTGGTCTCAAACCGTAGCTACGTTAATGGCCGAGACACAATTTTTTTGATTTTCGATATCGGTCCCCGATCTCGAAATATTTTGGATTTAGTAAAAAAAAAATCCGAAAAAATCCCGATTTTTTTACATTTTCCAATTTTTTTTACAAAATTTACTAAAACGATTTGCAAAATTTTAGTGTTATAAGATGCGCAACTAAATTCTTGATCTTTTAAGATTTTAAAGTCTCGGCTAGACCCCATACCCTCGGAGTTATGGCCAAATATGCGTCTCCCGTGAAATGGATTTGATAGTCAGTTTCAATGACAAAACCAGAAGTCACAGAAAACAAATATTAAAAGAGTATTCGTATTTATAAAAGTCGATTATGAACCTACTAGATGAAATGTTTTTTTCTAATGGCAAGTGTTAGAAAGGGACAAAGGGACTTGCCGGTAGCTATCAACTCTCACCTTATTTTGCCTCTTTAAGGTTTACAATCTGAAGCAAATCTTATGTATAACACAAAGGCTTCGTTTTTGTATTATACAGTTCGGGAGTGCATAATCCTGAACCTTCGTAGTAGGTAGTAATCATAAAGGTATATATACTAGCGTAAGAGAGGAACACAGTGTGCGAATGACATCCAGCTCTTTGCGGAAATCCTACATGCGAGAAAGAAATGCAAGAAAATCTGACATAAAACCTCTTTGAACACATTTAGTCTTCTTTACTCACTTGTCAAAATAAGGTCCAGCTTTGTTTTCTATTTTGTGTTATAATCGTTTTGAATTCTACAAAAATTAATTCTTGTGATAAAAATGGTGTAGTGTTCAGTTTTAAATTGCACTGTAACATATGTTAATATTCCAAATAAAGAGACATTTCACCGGTAAGTACTGCCAATAACATACTGTTATCTTAATGCTTATTTTTATAAAAAGCAATCCTAAATTTACTTGGTTATACATCGGTAGTATACGGTAAATACTTTATTTTGTAAATAATTTGTTATTTTAAACAATTATGAGTACGATACAAAAATATTGTGTAAAATTACAATCAAACAATGAAGCATAGGGATTGCACAAAATGTATCGATATGTCGATATTTTCAAATATAAATATTTTGTAAATTTGATATTACCTAATTGCACCTGTTCCACTGGAATGATGTCGTTAACGGTTTTTAAACATATTGTGAGGTTTATTTAGCCTGGCAGCACATTGTAAGGGAAAGTATGACATCTATACATATATACTACACATAGGGTATATATGTAAATACAAGACTTTTTCAAATGAAAATATAAGATATATACACAATTAATTTTAATCGTTATTTATTTATGATTTAAAATCTGATGCTCTATTTAATTTTAATCGTTATTTATTTATGATTTAAAGTCTGACGTTCTATCTGTTCTCTGATTATGAACGTCGTAAATAATTAAACTTTGAATGACAAAACTACTGTATACAATAGTTTAACCTCATTTTTCTCCAAGAAACTGCGGTGTTAAAAAATGCTTCCTGATAATGATGACAATTTCATAATATCCAGGTTTCCTGTAAACACGGTTAGCATAGAACAATGGAAAAAAATGTTAAATAGAACAGGTGGGACTCCTCGAAAACATTCTTTGGTTTGCAGTAGACATTTTACGGATAACTGTTTTGTCTAACTAAATCACCGACGACTTTTGAAGAAAGGATCTATACCTACTGAATTTGTGCCGTTAGGGGTTTCTTTTTTTTCATATGTGCTTACTAAGTATATTAAGTAATATACTAATAATACTTAATATCTAAAGTCAGAGCATTTATGCCAACTGTAATTTCTGTACAGGTCAATCTGAAGACCAAGCGATCGGTGTCAGCGTACGTTTACCGGGATATATCACCAGGACCTTCAACTTTAGAGCCTAAACCTTTATTTCAGCACTAATATAAAATGGATTTGAAGAAAAGTCCATCACAGTGAAAATATCAATTTTAGGCAAATTATCACTTTGTCTTTTACAAAAACTTGTTCCTTTATATTCAAATAAAACTTAATTACCTATTACACAAAGAAACAAAAGATATTATAGACTAGTCCAAGGCATCCAAGGCATAATTTGTGGTGTAGTGAGACGACGCGACACTCAAGCGAGTAGACAATGTGACGTCATGGGCAGTAAGAATCCACCAGTCAAACCGCACGAAAATACATAATAATAATAATAACGTGCACATTACAACGTCGTGGCCCCAAACTAAGCATTAGCTTTTGTTTTGCGTACCAAGCGAAGACATCACATACATATAACAACCAAGACCCGGTACCAGTATCGATATTCATCATATAAATACTGACCCGACCTGGGATTCGAACCCGGGACCTCCAGCTTCGTAGGCAGGGTCGCTACCCACTAGGCTAAGCGGTCGTCAAATTAATAAATATCAATAATTTATTTCTCAGTCATTTATTGACGAATTTAAAAAAAACTTTTACTGTTTTATTAGTTTTGGTTTATCTTTCAATTCTATCGAGTTAAATTGTATATTTTGAACATCATGAACTTCTCTATTGTAAATGTTTTTGTTTTGTACATTCTCATTTTTTTGTTTACAAAGAGTTAAAATTTTGTTGTTATGCGTTGCAACGTGACGTATTGTAATTAAAAATAAAAATCGTTTATTTATATTGTTTTATTTATTACTTGGCTTGTATTCAACTAAATATTAACATTTCCATAATGATGTTAACGCTTTCTTTACTTCTGCAAATTTTTTATTATCAACTGTTAACAAAAAAAAATATTTATTGGAGTAAAGGAAATGGCATTTGAATTGACTGATTGATGATTTGTCATTTTAAAAAACTAAAAGTTAGGAAAAGTAACTCAAAACAAAAATTATGTAGTATAGCAGATTCAAAATAATAAATAGGATTGCCGATTTTGACTTATGATATCGCGGTAATTTCAACGACACATTATCATGGAAGTACTACGTGCTATCGATAATATAAAAAACACCCATGCACATCACTAAAACTGGCTCAACCACATGTGAATTTTGCACACATACTCATTTCCGTTTCGGTCATGCGATGTTTAGATGTCAGTTGGTCTCCTACGCTAGTATATATATGTCTATGGTAGTAATACGTCCATGGGTATAATTTATCGTTGCACTTCTTTTGAATTTTCACCGGAGATACCTACAAAAATGTAATAAATTAAGTAATAATGGTTACGCAGTTGATTTATCAATAAATATTACTATTCAAAAGTTTGTTTTTATTTACAATATTCTTTATAATACGAGATAATAAAATTAATAGAATATTGGCATTGGTTATTAAATCCTTTTTCTAGTATTTTTTAGTGCTGGCGACACAATTTGCTGGTGTATGTATTAGATTATTACAATACGGCACACTGGTAATCTGGTATCTGGTAATCAATCACTGGTTTCCAAAAAATATAGTAGTCAAATCAAAGATAGAGCGTAATCTACTTATTTTGTGGAGCGTAAAAAGTGCGTTGAAAAGAAAGCTGCTTAAATACAGTTGGAGGAGTAAAAGAAAAAGAGAAAATTATTCTGTGAAAAAGAGTGATTGTGAAGAAGCAGAAGATATTACTCTGTAAAAAGAGAGGAAGAATTTTACCCTCGGCTCGCTCTTGTTTTACCCATGGTCGAGGACCTTATTTTTCCATACCATGTTTGTCGGATGTTTGACTGAATAATTTGACGTAAGCTGCTTTATCAACAAGCTATTTCGAGATCTGAAATCACGTCAAGATAATTTCGAAATACGGAAAACCTCATTGAATTTAATTCGGGACGATTATCTATTTACGTGCTAATAAGAATAGAAACGTAAATAAATTATAATCTGTAAATATGGTTTAAAAATAAATTCAAGTGATTAAGTCCTATTTAACATCAACATAGGTGTGTATTATTGCCGAAAATGGTGAGTATTCATCATAAACATTTAAATTGATCGTGTTGTTGTTACAAACGTTCGACATTCAGATTTCAAAAACATTGGGGTCGGCTTTCCATTGTTGCCTGATGAAAATTATGTTCATAAAAATAATTAAGTAATTTGAAATGTGGCTAAGATAAGTTATTGGTCCATCATTTCAAAAAAATAGGTTAGGTTATGGGTTGCTTGTGATAATGCGAGGAGCGAAGTGGAGCGGAACGACGAGCCACTAATAAGCCTTATAAGGACTGACTTATATGTACCCAGGGTACTAGACCGTACGTACTACAGTATGAAACTCCGCACGAAAATTGTTCAGATCGTGGTGCTCTGAAAGACTTCTTGTGGACCGCCTGTCAGTGTAATCGATTGACATTATTTTATATTTTGGGAAAATATCTAAGAAAAATGCCCTGGTGTGCCTTTAAAAGTGTATAAATAACACCCGAAACTAAAAAGGCGGATGGGGTTACTTATCACACATAACTTCATAATATTTTATCACCAATCACAAATTTGATGGTTGCACATAAATTTAATTAGTTGATAGGCATTACGATAATACTCATTTAATCTCTTCTCAATCCATTACATTAATAATAATAATAATGTATACAACACAACAACAATTAAGTATTACCTTGTATTTTGGGTACCAAGCGAAGACACCACATACATAGAACAACCAAGACCTGGTATCTGTATCAATATTCATCATGTAAATACTGACGACCCGACCTGGGATTTCAACCTGTGACCTCCAGCTTCACAGGCGGGGTTGCTACCCACTAGGCTAAGCGACATCTTCATCATTATTGTTACATTGCTGTACAGCTACCCTTTTCGCTATCTCGTTCAGCGCAGCGGTTCAAACACAAATTTTGAAAGATCAAAGAAATTAGGGAGTAATTCTCGGACCACTTGAATTTATGTCTAATGAGACATTGTCGATGAAATTAAATATTTTTCTAGCGAAAATATAATTCTGTAATCTCAAAAGCCATATAAAACATTACATTTTTCAAAAATCATATGAAACATACCAACTATCATGATACAAAATTACATTTTGACAAGAAACAAAATATGTTTCATTGAACTTGTCTCATGAGACTAAAAGTCAAGTGGTACGAGAATCATGCCCACAAAATTGCAATCGACTGTCTTCAGATGCATTCGGCCATTCTCGTTTACTTTACGTGTGCTGTACAATATAAAGGGATCTTCACATCTAGTATCTAGGTACGTATAAGTCGGTGCTTATAAGTAATTTTTTTTCATTTCCTTAAAAAAAATTTACTGCATGAGCCTGATTAAATATTTTGTAAGTTTTCAGTAGGCTACATTGGAAAGCGCTGCCAAACATTGTCTATCATCTTATTAACTTTACAAGCTAGACTTTTCCGTGGTTATCTTAATTTTTGTTTTATGAGTTTTGCGATTATTTTAATCATATTTTTTATCATAGGCTGCGGTCGCAGGTGGATCAGCTGGAGGTACAGGCGCTGATTCCGAGGGCGAAGAGCAAGATGAATCTTCTTCGTCTAATTCCAATAACATTCTTGATGTTGGAGCTGCTTTGGAAAACTTGAACTTGAATCCTGAGGATGTTCAGGTTACAAATTGGGTTGAATTTCCAATGCTGCCTGATGAAATTTGTATTCATAACAATGATCAATTTGAAATCCGACTAAGATAGGGTGGACGGTCCATCATTTCAAAAAAATAGCCACCAACATATACGAAACTTTTTTGGTGGCTTTTTGAACCTGCCAGATGTATATCATGTCAATGATCAATTTGAAATTTAAGATCTAGGGATTTAAATTATTATAAATAAAAATTTAGTGATTTATATACTATAGTGTATGTATATTACCTCTTATAATCCAAGCTACTATGAGTTGGTCATATGAAATAAAAATGACACCTCTTTCGTTCCAACTTCATAAATCTGAATTTTTCCATCAAGTATCAAAATTTGTAAAATATAATAGTGAATTCACTTACATGGTTATCATGATTCACATTATTTAGTTTTTGTTTTCTTCATAATTATCAATGTGTGTTTCTTACATCTTGTAAGAAGCAACTATTACTTAAGTGGACCCATACATGTGGGTGTGGAGTCTCAATTATATTTTGGAAATGGATTTCTAGAGACGTAGGTTACACAGGCTTTAGGTGTGTTCGTGCACTAGGTATTTTCTAAAGGCATTCTGCTCATTCCTCGTTCTTCCTATCTAACTCTCTATGTCGCTATATACCAGCAACATCTCTAGAAAATTCCTTCTGCTCCCATATACCTACAACATACCTAGGCAGTCAATAGACTTGCCTTCCATGCAAGTCTGAATTAATGAAAGTCATCAAAATAGTTTTTGGTAAATCAGATCTATTTTGTGAGGCTAATCTTTTTTTTTACTGCCCTGAAAAATTACAGCATAACGTTAAACACCCTTTATGTTGATCCCTGTATCATGTATATTTAAATAATGCTTCATCAAAATTGGTTTAGTGGTTTATGAGTTATAACGATACAAAGAAACAAATAACCGAAAAAGAAATTTTATATGTTTTTCGACAGTTCCAATTAGTCAATCAAAATAATTTTTCCGGTAACATTTTCTGTGTACCAAGTATTACTCCATAACAGTTTTGTAATAGTACACATATTTTTTTATGCAGGTTAAAGAAGAAGATGCTTTGTCAGCATTTAGAGAGAAGTGGCAAAGAGAATTGGTTTCATCTCCTCAGCGTCAACTTATACAGGGCTCACAAGATAGAGTTATTGAGCCTGATAATGATGAAGACAAGGTAATTACCGTTCTCATTTTTGATTGTGATTTAAAATAATAACACCTGAAACATCTCACACTGCGCCATCTAGTACCAAACTAAGCAAAGCTTGTATTATGGATACTAGACATCTGGTATATGTACTTAAATTAATGCTTTTATTTAGTAAATGTATCTCGATGATGAGAACAGCATTATTACAAACCTTTGTGGTTTTTCCAATGTTGTTATTTTTGAATATAAATGTAAATGAACTTTGATTTGATAAATAAATTAAAAAAAAAAAATCATTATGATGTATACATATAGATAATAAAATCTTATTTCTAATAACACAAAAGTTTTGATGTGATTACCTGTATTGTACACTTTGAAAGTTTGGCCTCTTCTGAACCCTTCTAGTCTCTATGCAGCCTAATGTAGCTTTGTCTTGACCACCCCTACCCCCCCTTCAAGGAACATAGTTTTCTTTTACTATTAATTTTGAGATATTTTTTACAAACACTGACAAGGAGTTCTGTTCGGACCACGGTCGAGCGCGGACGCAACACATGTTGTCCCGTGTCTATTCAGAACCTTTTTTTGCGGTATTACCCTATCCGGGCGCCGTCCTTCCTACACAAACTACCCATCGAAAAGCATTCCTCTAAAATAAATTGATCAAATTCTTTATAAAACCAATTCACCATACAAATCCCGTAAACCGATTTAACTAGCTAAGTACTTATATAGTGCTAAAGCAAACCTGTGCGACAATAAGCTGGCGGACTTCAGGACAAATCAACTGGAATCTGGTGAGATCAATCCAAGCTTATTATACTAATTATATGTGCTGTAAAAATAATAATCATTTATTGTCGAGTGCTAGTCCCCTAGTATGTGCTATGTACTTTGTTATAACTAATTTAATAACTACAGGCTTGTAAAGTTCTATAATAATAATAAAATATGTAAATTAATTTTGTACGACCAAGACAGATCAAATAATCAGGAAAATATTAAACATTTAAGGACATTTACAAAATTCGCGAGACCCCACGCACACGTGTTTATGTGCACCTCTACACGCTTTACGTATTTATAAAAGTAGACAGGACTTTTTGAATCAAATTCTTATAACGAATTGCATGATATCATTAATAATGCCTATATAAATAGCTGTCACACAATATTAGTGCATGTGTAGACACCGTTAGGCTAACGCCACGTGATACAATTTACACCACAACGTTACGACATACCTAAATAATACCAAGATACTAAGCGCGAAGTCCTACTACCAACATTATCGTAGACGGAACCAGGCCGACGCGAAACATAAAAAGAAACAACAATTATTTCTCTCAGTACCTAACAAAAAAGAAAACACCAAATATCGTATTTTTATAGTTACAGAAATAATATCAGGAACAAACAGGGAACAAAATACAAAATCTCAAAACATACTCCATACCATACGCAATAATAGAAAAAAGACGCTACAAAAACGCTTTACCGTCGTTTACTGCCAATAGAAACATCCCAAGTCATAAAGCAAAACAAAAGAAGTGTAGGCAGCGGTTGCCTTGTATCCCAACAGATGTACCCAAACCTTTACATTTTCGTTAAATAAGGCGAGGCCCAAGTAAAATAACCCAGTTAATGTTACTGGAGAAATAAGCATTACAAAATCCTACAGAGTAGGTATTTGAATTTTTTTATATTTTTTTTCTAACTTTTCATAATAAATTTAAGCACTAATAATAAGTTCGTCTTTAGTAAACATTGCGCGTTTGCTCACACTTTGTTGTTCACTAATCAGTATAACTGTTAGACACGCCTGAATTTCCATAAAAGCAAATTAAATTAAAACAATATGGCATTTGAAAATGCAAAATCTTTCAATATTATCACTCTTAATAACATAAAATTTAGGATGGAAGAAATACAGGCTGATGGAAACTGCCTATTCAGAGCAATAGCACACCAAATCAACGAACTGTTTGGAATCACATTTACACATTCTATGATTAGAAGTGACTTAGCCAAATATGTTGATGAAAATAAAAACAATGAACAAATTAGACTTGCACTAATGAACAATATCCACGAGTTACAGTGGACAGAAAACCATATGTCGACGCAGGAGAAAATTGAAAAATATATTAAACAGCAATATCAAGACGGATTCTGGGCAGGTGAAGACATACTAATGGGAGCGGCGGAGCACTACCTAGTCAATGTGAATATCTTGCAAAGAAACACACCTACGATAACTTATCGACCACAGGGACCAACGGTACCGGGAAACATCTACTTATATTTCTCCAACAACCACTATGAAAGTGCTTTGCGAATAAGTGAATATACGAGGGAAATGGACCAGACGTGCGTAACGGACAGCCAATGTAAAAACTCCTCACCACAAGGTTCAAGTACACAATCCAGCCTGGAAAAATATAAAAACAATAGCCAATCAAGTGATTCGAATACCTGCAACTTCCCATATAACCAACATCTAGGAATAACGGATACCACAGCTTTCAGAATCAGTAGAATCCGCACCAAGCCACCCCTAACACAGAAGTATTGCAAAGTAATGAAATTAGCAACATGGAACGTACGCGGTTGCGCTAGCCTTGCAAAAAGGAAACACATAGAACACAAACTCCATAACCTAAACATTACCATAGCCGGCATTCAAGAAACGCATATGGCGAGTGGAATTTTCGAATCTAAACACTACGAATGGATATTAAGCGGAGGAACAAAAGCCCAAGAGAGAAGAGGGGTTAGTATCCTCATCAGAAAAACATATGCACAAAAAACTATTGCGATACACCGGAAAAATAATAATTTACTAGGTTTATACATCAGGATATTTTCGGAGAATAATCAGTACCCCAAGGAATGGTTTATTATTGTGGTACATATTCCACACAAATCAAGAGACGGCATACCGGATACAACATTCGTACAATTATCCTCGCTTATTAGGAAAAGACCAGAAAATACAAAATTACTTATACTAGGAGATTTCAATGCCCACCTTGGAATAAATGACAAGACAATCAAAACTAAATCAATAATCGGGAGTAACTTGTTCCACAAAACGTCGAATAGCATCGGTAATTTTCTCCTAGATCTCTGCATGCAGCACAATCTTAAAATCAGCAGCACATGGGGTCGCCGCTCTTGCAAGATAACGTGGAAAGCAAGTGGCAGAACATCCCAAATTGACCATATAATTACAAAAACTCAACAGGGTATTAAATTCGAATATATCAAAGGACAATGGTCAAATACTGTTAACACAGATCACAAAATTATCTGGGGAGCTGTCACCAAGAAACATAAAATAACACCAACATCAACAAGGACAAGAATACAAAATTCGACAAAAACAAAAACAATACAAGATACAAAGTTCAACTTTTTTAACTGGGATTATGATCTTCTCAAAACAAAAGAGGTAGCAGAAAAATATCAGAAAGCAATTCTAGAATGTATGAAAAATAAAATTAAGGCAAACAATAAGCCTAACCTAGAATGGCAAGACCTAACGAACGTACTTCGTGAAGTGGTACCAGAAACATTAAAAAGTAAAAAAAGGAGAACAAAAGAGAACAGGATACCACTAGCCGAATTATTGAAAGCTAAATACTGGAAAAATAGATACCCCGAGGACACTTCTGCTAACAATAAACTCAAGGAAGCACGTAAAAAATATCTCCTTACAGAACAAGAAGAAAAATGTCGTCATTTTTTTTCAAAGATGCATATGGTTCACAGATCACAAAGAATGAAGCTGACTTATAAATTTTTTAGACAATTTAAAAAACAAGTTAGAAAATCATGCCCAAAAGTTTATATCCCCATGTCAAGTTGGCTAAAAGAATTAGAAAACTTTGAAGGATCTGATTTGGGAATCACTAAACAAGATCAAGAACCGATTAGAGCGCCAACAGACGAAGACATTAAAAATATAATCAGTAGAATGAAAAAGGGCACAGTACCAGGAACTGATCAGTTGGTAATTGAACTGTTTAAGTATGCACCTGAGGAATTTATCAGTCAAATCGCGGAAGTGATCAGAAAAGCATGTGACAAAAACGAGTCTCCTGAAGAATGGATTCATACAATTCAAATTCCTATCCCGAAGGTAAGCCCAGCCAGGACTTTGAATGACTTCAGAAGAATATCCATCTGCAATGTGGGGTACCGCATATATGCTAACTACCTTCTAACTCTACTCGACGAAGAAATTCAGCAAATTGGCAATTATCAAGCAGCCTTCCTGACAAATCGATCAACGGATGATCACATCTTTACGGCCAGAAAAATACTTGACGAAAGATGGAGAGCTGGAAAACTTACATATGTTTTAAAGTTAGATATTGAAAAAGCTTTCGACACGGTCAAACTCGATGCCCTAAAGGACATTTTGGAAACTCGGATTAACGTAACTATCGTTAATAGAATAATCAAAGCCTGTCTTAGAGAACATACATCCATTTTATGGTTTGAACAAAAGACTAGAAAAATTGTCAAAGGAAAGGGAGTTAAACAAGGATGTCCTTTATCACCCAGATTATTCACGATTCTGATGGATGAAGTACTGAGAACTTTAGAAGAGTTAGTGCCGGAAGTGGAACTGGATCAAGATGTCAAAATCACACTCCCTCTCATTTTATCATTTGCGGATGACCTAATAATAATTGGTGCAGATTTGTCAGTAATTAGTAGGGTTATGCATACCTTAAAGGAACTACTATGCACAGTTGGACTAAAACTGAACGAAACGAAAACTAAGATTCTAGTCAAGAACCCATTTCGAAATCATACAACTAAGCAGGCTGATATAATCATTGATGGAACTCCGCTTCAACCAGTTAACCAACTGAAGTATTTAGGCATAGTTTTGACATCGGCACTAAACAGGAAGGACACAATCAGGACAAGGTGCAGAAAGGCAGTACGTAACGCCAAAACCATAATACCATTCTTAAAAAGGAATGAAATGAATTGGAAGATTATCAGATTAATATACAAAATGGTGATCCTACCGTCCATGACTTATGGTCTGAATGTAGCAGCCCTTACTAAAGCAAACCGAACAAGACTAAAACAATATGAGAGAGCTATTTTAAAAGATATGTTTATATACGGCAAAGATGTACCAAAAACAAAAGTTCATCAAATATTAAATGGACAAACAATTACTAAAAACTTGAAAGCCCGAAGAATCTGCTATTACGGTCATTTGGTTCGCAAACAAAAAGAAAGACACATATTAAACGCAGCACTTGAGTATACTGCAGGAAAAAAGAAAATAGGCAGACCAATATTCACCTGGAGGGATTCTCTAGACCATGACATGCAGTACTACGAGCGTAGCCAACGGGAGTGGATCAGGCTAGCAGAAAATCGACAAGGAATAAAAGTAGCAGCAGCTGAAATATACAAAACTCCAGAGACAGACAGCGAAACATCAGAGGAAGAACCGTAAATGCAGCGCTATCCTTTCACTATTTATATATGTACACAGTATAATATTTAACCACCCCTCCCGTTTCCTTTTCTGGCTACAGGTTGCATGTAAACCGGTCGGATGTAAAAAGATCCCTTCATTCCCCTTCCAAGCTGCGACGACCTACACTCCTTCCCATAACCACGCCCCCTTCGGTATATCGGGATTTATCCCTTTCAGTTGCATAACTGGCTGAAGGAGAAGCACTGATGATGATGATGATGATGATGATTTTTTACAAACACTGACAAATTGGCCGAGTGGTTAGAGACCCTAACTGCTGAACCGAAGGTCGCGGGTTCTATTTCCCCCCAGGATAAATGTGTATATGAACATGTCTATTTGCTCCATGTCTGGGTGTAAAAAGTATCTATATATATATGTACATAGGTACTATATAGAGAATTAAGTATGTATATCAGTCATCGAGTCCCCATAATACAAGCATAATACTCGCTTACTTTGGGAGTAGATGGCGCTGTGTAGTGTGTCCTAGATATTATTGTTATTAATAGCTTGGACTTTAACCCCCCTGCCCTCACATAGCCAAGCATAGCTTTCTGGATAACCCCTAGTAGTGATCCCAAACTTGCAAATCAGTGCATACTTGGTAAACATTGGAAATGTACTCTATTTGTGACAATTTCCAATGTCTGCAATATGAAAATCTAATTAAGTAACTTCATGAAAATTTTATGTAAGATGCATAATGATTTTATTGTTGAATGTTTAAGATCATTGTTTTTCCCTGAACAAGAAATGACACAAATAATTTTGACTTTTGTATGACTTCCATCATTTTTTTTTTCACCAGGGGTCATCCTCTTATACATTAATAAAAAAAAAACTTTATTAACTAGTACTGCAAAGAAAAGTTTGGTTTTTCAACTACAAAAGATAATTTGTAAATAAATGGCTATAGAAAAAGTCTTTCAAAGTAATGTTATTATTTTGTCAACAGGCCAAGCAATTATTCCTTCAAGGTGTGGAGCTTGAACGTAATGGGAAACTGTATGAAGCTGTCCAGCAATACAAGCGTGCTGTACAACTATTGCCAGACGTTGAAAGACGACTTTATCACAGCCCGGACCACCGATCAGAGACTCCTGAAGGTGTTTATCAATGCATTTAAAAACTGAAACCTCAGATATCGCTACCGTTGTGTGGCTTTAATTCAGCCATTTTGCTTATATAGAGGTTTTTTTTCTTCAAAATAGTGCACCCACGTGGAGCGTCGTAATCCCTGACGGCATTTTTAAAAAATCCATAATAACCATGCAACTTTTGTCTTTTTTATTGTTATCGAATGAAAATAGTTTTATACGTTAGAACTGAAATCACGTGTTTAGATACATCATCACTTAGAGAGGGCTACTATTTATGAATCCGGTACTGGCCACTTATAAAAATATTTAAAAAGTAATGGCAACATTTAATAATAAACTCTTAATATAAATAAAATAGAACTCTTTGGCTGTAGAATACAGTTTGTTTCATGTAACTGTCAATTGTTAATCCACTGTGGCGTCATATTGAAAATTGCGTGTGTTCATCACCATGGATTTGACTCGTGAACAATTTCGTGCTTTATTACGATTTTCGACGTAAACTAACTCAAAAACAGTGCATTGATCAACTGACATCGGAGCGAAGCCACAGAGGAAAGGCTATTTGAAAATAAAATGTAGCCCATGTTACTTCCTGATAATGTAGCTTTCTATAGGTGAAAGAATTGTTTAAACAAGCAGTTATTGAGTTTTTCTGTAATAAACAAAAAAATCGAATCCTTTTTATGATATTAGTATAAATAAAATGAAGATTGTTAAGTTGAACTTATTTATTTATTTATTCATATACATATGCCAACAGAGTACATATTCCCAAGTTTATATATTTTTAATAATCACAATACAACATGTACGCCAAATTATGGGTATACTATGTCAAACTATGTGAGTGGCTGCAGAATCTTTCTTTTGTATATCAATTTTTCGTCACCAAAAATATCAAACTTAAGTCTTTCACTCTCGAACTCTATATTTTATGACAGCTATCTTTCATACAAAATTTAATTCATTTTAGTTTTATAGAGCACGGCACGAAAACTCAGCTGCTTGAAAAAGTATGTATTACCAATCATATCATGTTCCAAACGTAAAGTACCCTGAATACTGTCCTAACGCTTATGTTCAAATGTCAATCTCATTTGGTATTGTAATTACATAAAATGTAATTCCTTAAGAGTTATGTTTTGAAAACTCATAATCAACAAACAATATACAGAAATTCCTGAAGAGAAATCTGAGGTGACAGAAGAAGTGGGCAGCGATGAGGACGATGACAGTGAAGGTACCAGCGACCTGGTTGTACGCTTCCAAAGGATCCTGGCCAGAAAGGACCGCTTGTGTGAGCCAGAGCATCCACATAAGGTGCTTATTCAACTATTAAATTAATTTATGTTTTAATTAATAATTAACTACAGTTCCAATCAAACTTTATGGCGGATGTGAACATAGGCACAAGTCGCGTCGCAGTAACCAGTTTTAGGTGTAGCGGGACGTAGTGGAGCGAGGGGCATACGACTGAACCTGCGCAAGCACGCATAAAGCGTTGTATTCCGATCCGCCATAAAGTTTGATTGGAACTATACTATGAGTATAATATGAACAAATGGTGAATTGTTTGTATTCCCATAGAGGCGACCATGACTATAAATTCCGCCGAATAAACTTGGTTGTCTACAATCATGCGAATTGTTAGGTATCAAATCGCTTAAGGGGATAGTCTTTCTCTCCGCGGCTTCAATTTGGCAATTCATCGGCCGCGCTTGTTTCTACTACTTAAACGAAGTATGTAGAATGAAGAAGTATTTCTAAAACCAAAATTTGCAGTGTTATCAAGAAAGGCCGTCCCAAGGGCGGTGTGATTTCCATTTTTTTGAACATTTCTTCAAATAGAATTTATGAACAATTATTTTCAAAACAAAAAATTCAAAGAAAATCATGTTTTTGTAAAATTTATTGTATAACAACTAAACGAGATATCGAAAATATAAAAATACACTGCCCTACAACAGGGGTTTTCCTGTTAAATATTTTTTTCTCTCTAGAAATTAGTTAAGAAATTGAGCGAGGAACAGACATGGGTTGGACCTTCATTTTTGTATGGAAAGCTCACCGCCTTATTATGTTTTGGTCCTTCGAGCCGATTCTTCCTTTTTAATATTCTTATATAACTGCTTTTTTTCAGGGCGCCCACATCTCGTGGTTGCCCTACGAGTTGATCCTCTTGATACTGCGTTGGACGGTCAGCTCGGAGTTGGATGCGTTATCGCTAGAGCGTGTCGCCGCGACCTCTCGTGGTTTGTACGTTGCCGCACGTGACGACGACATATGGCGCGCCCTCTGTGCTAGGTAAGTTATTACAAACCTGAAACAAAGCCTGAACATGCGTGTGCTTGAACAGATGTGGGCTCGCGCCGTTCCACATATTAGCTAGACCGATTGTCGACACCCCACCGCCAAGGTACGAGGTACTGGTGAGTGGTATCAGGCGGCAAACGGACCTTTTGCTTTGGAGTATTATGCGTGGCGGGTGGTGAGCCTCGTCGCCGCGATCGAAGCTATGGCTCCTTCACCCTGTGATTTGTGGGTTTTTTTTGGAGTTTTAAAAAACTTGTTTTATTCCATATTGAATCGATAAAAGTATCGATAACTGTTCTGGAAGTGAAGCGAAAATGGATTTCTAACGCGCGTAGATAAATACATACACCCATTTTTTTAACCTACGGTAGTCGAGTGGCTGAGTACCCTGCCTTGGATACGACGGTGATGAGGTTGGCATGATCACGGGCATGATCATGGGCATGTCAACCAATGAGTGTTTAATCATAATTCAAATAAATATCACAAACTCCGTCGATATCAGCACTTCTGTATCGATGGAGGCTAACTGCCCTTAGCCCACACCAACCAGCGTGGCAGGGTTATGGCCCAAACTCAACTCAATGTTATCGAAAAGCTGTACTCCAGCACTCAGGCAAATGAGCCTGATAAAAAAACTCACTTTGTTTTGTCCATTGTCACCAGAACCTGGGGTATCAACTGTGGAAACCCCATAGCATATGGTTACACGACTTGGCGCGAGATGTACGTAGAGAGGCCCCGACTTCGCTTCCACGGTTGCTATATAAGCAAGACCACTTACTTGAGACATGGTGAAAATTCATTTCAGGACCAGTTTTACAAGCCTTGGTACCTCATCGAGTATTATAGGTACCTTAGGTGAGTAATTGAATCATACTATTATAATACTAGCTTTCCTCCTGCAGCTTCGCTCGCGTGGACTACACAGTTTTACCAAGGCCCCTTTTTCCAGGGAAAAAGTAGCTTAGTCATTCTTTAGCTTATAAAATATATCTATGCAAAAAATCATGGCGGTCCCGGTACAACCATGGAATTCACGCGAGCGGAGCCGCGGGCGTAAAGCTAATTTGAAAATAAAGTATAGCCTATGTTACTCGCTGATAATGTAACATTCTATAGGTTAAAGAGTTTTTAAAATCTTTGTACCACTGTGTAGTCCACGCGAGCGGAGCGCGAGCGGAAAGCTAGTGTCTTTATAAATAATAGCCTAAGTATGTGTTATTCTGATGTATAAGCTATATTATTGTAAAGTTTCATTAAAATCCGTTCAGTAGTTTTTGCGTGAAAGAGTAACAAACATACAAACTTTCGCGTTTATAATATTAGTAAGGATTATTGAATTAAAAAATATTTAGAGGCGCTGGAGTACTAAACTTTTGGGATTATGTTTTTTTACATATAAAATAATTTTAAACATAATCCGGAAAATTAACAAAATCTGGGTTTCGACAGCAGCATTTTTCGACATGACCTGTCAAGTCCAACTCTAGCCAAGAACTATCTAGGTGACCCCTAAGTACAACAAAAAATTCAAGAAGATTGATAAAGCTGTTTAGTAGAAGAAGAATTACGTACACACACACATACACCGGAATTCTATACGTAAAGATATAATAGCAAAAATGTGTTTGCCTGTTCTTTTTTCATGTCTTAATGGAGCAATGAAATATTATTTATTGCATGTACAAAGTTGAAGGCACAAAGAGTATAACATAGGTTACATATTGTTTCACCGACTCGTTGGCCGAGTGCTTAGAGACCCTAACCGCGGTGCCGAAGGTCGCGGGTTCGACTCCCGCCCGGGACAAATATTTGTGTGCATTAACATGTCTACTTGTTCCGTGTCTGGGTGTAAAAGTATCTATATATGTATATATTATTAAAAAAAGAATATTTATGTAAATATATATCAGTTGTCTAGTACCCCATAATACAAGCATATTACTTGCTTACTTTGGGACTAGATTGCGCTGTGTGGGATGTCTCAGATATTATTATAATATTGTATGTACCGTACAGGCATATTTCTAAATTTAAAATGAAATATAGTAAGTTAATACTGGTTGTTACATCAGGTGACAAGAAAAATCCTAAATTATAGATATCTGTGTTAGCCACAATAAGTAAGATTTTTGAAATGATCATGCTTGATCAAATGCTTTCATGTTTTATGTCCCACAATCTACTATACAGGGTGAGGTTTTATGACCAGCCAAATCTATACTAATATTATAAAGCTGAAGAGTTTGTTTGTTTCTTTGTTTGTTTGTTTGAACGCGCAAATCTCAGGAACTACTAGTTCGACATGAAAAATTCTTTTTGTGTTGGATAGTCTATTTATTGAGGAAGGCTATAGGCTATATGTATAAAACAATACTATCTGTCTGTCTGTCTATTCGAGCAAATCGCCAAAACGGCTAAACTGATTTTGATGAAACTTCACAGATGTAGAAAGAAAATGTTAAAAAATGGCATACACTGCTTTTTGTATGTCTGTATGTACGTCCATCTGTCTATTCGAGCTAATCTCTAAAATGCCTATAACCGATTTTAATGAAATTTCACGGGCATGAAAAGGAGGTGGTCAAAAGTGAAATACACTACTTTTTGTCCGTCTGTCTGTCTGTACGTCTATGTATCTTTTCGAGCTAATCTCCAACACGGCTGAACAGATTTTGATGAAACTTTGCAGACGTGAGAGAAGGTTGTCAAGAGTGACATCAGTTACTTTTTGTGGCTGTCTATCGTTTGTCCTCACTGAGCTATCAGCGTAGATAAAGCCGAAACTACTAGGTCTAGGAAGCCGTAATTCGAAACAGTGGTTTATTTTATAACGTGTGTATTAATTTTTAAGAAAGGAATATATGGAAATTTAAAATTTAAGGAGGGAGGGATGGAGGAGCTTTGTATGAGAGTTTTTGTTGTTTATAGTTAGAAACATGAAAATTTTTACATAAATAAATAATGACGTGTTTCAGGGTTTTTGGATTTACACATTTTAAGGGTCGGGAAACGGGAGATGAAAAGTATGGGAGTATCTGTTTTCTTTAAGGAGTGGGGAGAATGAAGACTGAAAGTTTGAATGGGTGTACCCAATATTAGTTTCAGCAAAAAGTACCTACATATAAACCATTTCGAATGTTAATACTACCTAAAATAGGAATGTGTAGTCTACGCAAGCGAAGCTGCGGGCGGTCGCTAGTTTTAATATAATGATCTTTGGTGGAAAACCGATAGCCGTCTTGTTTCCTTTTAGTATCGTTCTATAGAAAAATAGATATGAATATGAGATATGACTACACAAACCTTTCCCGAAAAAAGCAATAACCCTAGTCACCATTCATGCACGCCGCCCCATTCCGTTTCAAGGCCTCGGGCGCGTACGTTTACTATAGCGTTAAGAAGGCAACCAAACGTTATAAAATAACACTAGATAAAATAATTTGTTATGATAATGTAACCCATATTTTTTATTTACGCAATGAGGTCTATTGGTGATACCTAACATCTAGAAAAATTTTGGCCAGTTACTAAAATCTCACCTTCTATATTAAACAATTTGGTTTTACTCAAGGAACATCCGCAACAAGAAACGGGCTCGCTACCATTTGGCTTTCATGACACCTATCAAGTTATTATGTTCTTAATACCTGGGAAATCCCACACAGTGCCATCTAGTCCCAAATTAAGCAGAGCTTGCATTATGGGTATTAGACAACTAATATACATAATTAAGTATTGTTTATAACATATATATATTGATATTTTACACTCAGACATGCTAGTAATAGCCATTTTCATGTGCGCAAATATTTGTCGCGGGTGTAAATCGAAACCGCGAGCTTTGGTTCTACAGTGAAAGTCTCTAACCACTCGGTCAATCGGTCAGCCACTCATTCATTTATTAATGCTTATATTGTTGTAATAGATACTTTAAACCAGGAATATAATTTCGAATTGATTACTCTTTAGTTATCTATTCCTGGTAATTTTAATACATATGTTATTAGATCACATTGTCTGAATAAAAATTAAATTCTATTAAAGTCTGTCATTTGATTCGCATGTCATAATATTTGTACTTCAGGTTCTTTCCCGAGGGTCTGGTGCTAATGTGGACAACTGCTGATGAACCGGCGGCATGCGTTGGCCACCTCAAGGCTAGGGTGGTCCGGAACAACTTGGGCATCATGTCTGGACACTACAGGCTAATCGCTGACAAGGTTTGTAGGGTTTTGTAGTTGACAGGCATGCTTATAAATTTCTTCATATTTAATAAGCTTAGAGTGAACAAAAGAAAATGTTTTATTCAATGCACGCAATAATAATAACCCTAATCAAAGAAAACAGTAACTCAAATTACATTGAAAGAAAGAAAAAGTATTTATTTGGTACACTTACAATAACGTTTTAAAATATAAAACGGTAAAAATAGAAATATAAAAATACATAAAGGAAAAAAAAACAGTTGGGAGTCTAAATAAAACTAAAAATAATAACAAGTAGTAAGTGACCAAAATGGTTTCCATTCTGCTGTATGTTCAGGGCATTTGGAAGCAAAGTCGCTAGTTTTCTGTGGAACCGACTGGAATTGTTGTACATAATACTGTGTGATAATATTATAATATGGCAACGTTGGAGATTGATAGCTGTCAAGTTTTTGACAGCTGATAAATTAAAATATTCGGTTTTAATTACCTACCCCATTAAGTGGAATGAGATTCTGCTTTGTAATTATACTTGTATAACATATTTTTGGAACAAATGTTGAGTTTGAGTTAATATCGGAATTGTCTGTATTGGGCTACCAACTATTAAACCAGCATATTAAATACAGTCCATGCCCATTATTCCCGCAAGGGCCACTTTATACAGGCTACACGAATAACCTTTCAGAGTGCCTAATTTTTCTTTTTACGAATTTACCAGAGATTCGTAATGTATCAAAATATTATTATATCATTTAGTATTAGATAAAACAAATAATAAACATCTGTCCAGGTGACGTCACAGGGATAGTTTATTAATAAAAAAAAAAGAATAACAGACTTGAAATTTTTCTATTTCGAGAGAAAATTGTACCTTGGTCTATATTTTCAGAATAAAATAATATGTTCAAAATTTTGACCTAGATCCTTGTTACCGTTGTGCCTTCATAGTTTGTTCGATAAACAATTGATATTTTTTAGATGTACCATGTCGATTTTAATTTCTTTAATTTTAAAGTGTTAGTAATATCTTTTTTTTAATTTGTTAATTATCATTCGTGTCGTAAATAATCGTAAAGCAATATCGTGATAGCCGAGTGGTAGCGAGTCCGCTTCTTATTTAGAAGGCCATAGTTCGAATCCCAGGGCATGTACCAATGAGTTTTTTCTAACTTATGTATAGTATAACTATCTTTGACTGTGCCTCGAAGAGCACGTTAAGCCGTCCCCCTCTTTCCAAGGGGAGGCCTAAGTCCTTACAGGGGCCATTTAATGGGCTGATGGTATTGTATAGTAATTATCGTTCCATTATTTGTATTAATATGACGGCGTGTATTTATCACCCAGGTGATAATCGTGGTGAAAAAGCAAGGTGACAAAAAACCGGCGCAGTCGTCAAACACGCGGTTCCGCTCTCGCCGCAAAGACAACACGCACGACCAGCAACAGCAGACTTTTCACTTGGTAAATATCACAGAAAACCAAAATAGTGTTATGTCAGGAGTGTAGATAATAACCGCGTAGAGGGGCACTTACGTCAGACAGTTGAACGTGTCCCGATCGTATTTTGTTTACCGTTAAACTATTGCGCGAACGAACGGACTTCATTTGGAGATAAATACCGAGCGTGCGGCTAAACGTAATCCAAAGCTATAGAGCATGTAGAGCTTTCCAAACTTCACAAAAAGTCTCAAGTGAGCAGATGGCGCAAACTAATGATTACCGAGAAAAACATGTTTAAAGTTTAATTTTTTGTTTTATTCTTTTTTACTTTTTGTTTAGTTCAGTGAGCTCTACACGCTTATATAAGTTTGGACTACGTTCAGCTGCATATCATGTATATCCCTTGGGTACTTTTAGTCGGGTATGTAACTGTTCGTCCCTTCAGCTATCTATTTGTGCGGAACATATCGTTTCGTCGCTCCGTCACGACGTAAAAATAATAAGTGAACGCATTTTCACAGGAGCTGCAATTAAAAACGGTACGGTCACGTCGCAACTGGCAGTTGTGCTGGAGGGGGTATGCTGTGAGCGCTCGACGCGACTCCTGGACCACCTTCGATTTAGTACCCGGCAAATACCCGCCTTTCGCTTTTTCAAGAGTCCGGCAGTATCACGCTGAGGCGGATGCTCCTCTCTCTTAAAAATCATTCGACACAAATTCCCTCCAATGATATTTTATAAATAGATACGCTATAATTTTATGGGCATCTGTTAGTTACGTGAGTTTTTAAGCCAGTTTTTTACCCCTCTCTCCCTTCTGGTGATGCGTGGTGATGTCCAAGGTTGTATCCAGCCCCCCACCGATCATCATGTATATTTTTTTTGATAAGTAAAACCTTTTGGACAGCATTTTGAATGTTACAATTATTTTTTTTGTAAATATCGACATTTTTATTTCTTTAGCGACTGTATCTGATTCAGATGGTCTCTGTATGACGCCTGGTTGACGATGCGGCATTAACCGGCACAGTAATCTAGGCCATACTAAGTTAACGATCGTTGTTGTTACATATATTACAAATAGATTTTTGCGAAAATAATTACACGTGATACGTCATGATACCCCCTCCATCTCCACATGAATGACCGTGATGCTGTCCGAACCCTCTCTCCTTCTAATTGAGCCCTACGTGATTGGTGCACAGTTGCAACGGAGGCAATCTAAAAATTATCTATCTTCTCCACTCGTAAAATATTTGACGAATTTCGGTTGATCAATGTGATTTATTAATATGTATCCCTAAATAAATTTCACACACATGCACTTATTGTTCTGTGGACTATTTCTATTGACGTTAATGACGACTGGGTGGCCGAGTGGTTAAACACCCCCTAACTGCGGAGTCAACAGTCGCGGGTTCGATTCCCGCCCGGGCAAATATTTGTGTGCCTGAACATGTTTATTTTGTTCCGGGTCTGGGTGTATAATATTTATCTATGTATATATTATAAAAAAAAAGTAAGAATGTATATCAGTTGTCTAGTAACCCATAACACAAGCATAATACTTGCTTACTTTGGAACTAGATGGCACTGTGTGAGTTGTCTCATGTATTATTATTATTATTAAAATATTAATGTGAGAAAAAGATTGGAACGTCACAGCACACCGGCCTTATTACATATTCACGTTTTGTTGTTATCTACATTTAATAGACTAAATATAGATCAATTGCAAATGTTGGTATTTTAAAAGTGTTTTCATAATTCTTAATCTGTGACTTATAGTATGACACTTGTGTGACATATTACCACCGACTTATATGTACCTAGGGTACTAGACTGTATGTACCGCAGTATGAAATTCCGCACGAAAATCGTTCAGATCGCGGTGCTCTGAACGACTTTGAAATAGTCGCTTGTGAACCGTCTGTCAGTGTAGCCGATTGAGATTATTTTGTATTTTGGAAAACTATATGAGAAAAATGCCGTCCTGTGCTTTTAAAAACTTCATAAACAACACCCGGAACACTAAAAAGGCGGATGTGATTACTTATCACACGTAACTTCATATTGTATTAATTTAGTTTTTACTAATTAAAATTTTTGACAACTACAAATTTGACGGTTGCACATAAATTGAATTAGTTGGTAAGCATAACGATAATACTCATTTCATCTCTTTTCAACATATTACATTGCTCTATCCTTTTTGCTATTTCGTTCAGCGTAGCGGTTCAAACACAAATTTTGAAAGATCAAAGGAAGCAGGGGGTAATTCTCGGACCATATGACTTTATGTCTCATGACACATTGTCGATGACATTCAATATTTTTCTAGCGAAAACGTAATTCTGTATTCTCAAATGCCAACTTTTATAATACAAAATAACGTTTTCACTACAAACAAAATTATGTTTCATTGAAATTGCCTCTGAGACTAAAAGTCAGGTGGTACGAGAATTACCCTCACAAAATTGCAATCGACTATCTTCGGATGTGTTCGGCCATCCTCGTTTGCGTTACGTGCGACATACAATATAAAGGCATCTTCGCTAGGTACATATATGTCGGTGCATAATTTATAGACGTGAGATCGGTTGTATTTCGGTACGACAATATGTGATTGGTCTAGCAGTATAGAAACCCTGTTGTTGGAAAGAGATAGGCGTATGTACTATGTTAGGTACCTATATGGCAAACGACTGCCGACCTGCAAGAAGTAATTACGCAACAAAATAGTAAGACGTGTTTACAGAGCGCGAGTAACGTATCTAGTATAGAATATCATTGGCTCCAGTATTGTACTAAAATTGTAAATATTTTCCGTTTTTTTTCCCTTGTGCCTTTTGACGTTAAAGTTGCTAATATTGCAACAATTAAAATTTTGATTATGACACCATTTTTCTAATATTTCTTTTTTAAATAGATAACTTGCTGAACATAGTTTAAATTTTCGTAGAAATGTAAAATTTTAGATTTACCACCTTAGAATAACAAAAATCTAAAGTATAAAATATGTAGAATGAACACGGAACCATGTGAATGGATTCGGGAATGTTTTTAAACTTTTAAAATTATATTTTAACTATGAAAAAAGACATGTACAATTTCATACAACCACATAATTTATTTCGCAAATTAATCGCATTCAAAATTAATTCTAGTCGTGTTTTATTTTACCTGTTTTTTTTTTCTTTTTTAATCTGGAATTAAATATATTTTATAATGTAACCTAATTGGTGTAAAATTACCTTCCTATATTGCTGTTTTTGTAATTACACAGTATTTCTACATAATTACAAAAAAATCTTATTGTGGTGTTGTCCCAGAAAAAGGGGTCCCAAAACAACTGTGTAATTCACGCGAGCGAAACCGCGGGCGGAAAACTAGTGCACAATAATTTGGCAGAATGGTAAACAACACCTTGTATAAAAAGCACAGACAAGTCAACCTTATAGACCACGCTTTAACAGGGAGTAGCATTCGCCAAGGCTATGTAGTGACACTACATAACTACGTCACTAGTGAGCCGTCAGTTGGAAGCACGTCGGAAGCCATTAAATTGTCAATTTTGAACGAGCCAATGAAAACTAGCCGACCTCTCCCCGCACCCCGCCACTTTTTGGCGATTTCATTTTCGTACTGACGTTTATTAAAGCGTGGTCTATAGGTTGACTGGTCTGTGATTAAAAGTCAACGATTATGAAACTAAATGTAGATAAGTCAGTCTTTTGAGATTTTAACCTTCACATTTTAAATTAAAAGCACTTAATTTATGATTAATAAGACAAAAGTTGTTAATATTAATGCTTGTAAAATTTGAGCTTCAAAATCTTTTTATTTATTTTGTTAAGAATTCATATAGATACATTGATACTAATACAAACGTGTACGTATGACTAAAATAAGATTATTATTTTCTATATCGAAAATTGTTAAGAGGAGTGTGTTGTGACAAATTTCCATACAAACGGCGTTAACTGTTGCATCCCATTAAACCTTAACCGATTGGCGCATAAAAAACTATATGATATTATTGCGTGGGGTTATTTTACAATTTTTTAAATTTTTTGTATCATGTGAAAATGAATCTAGTTTCATGTTGAACATGTGAAAAATGAAACCCTTGAGAAAAGAAACCCGCGCGTTTAGGTTTTTTTTTCTAATAATATATCAAAATATTTTTAAAATAAAATGTATAAACCTAGTTTCTACTGATCTGAATACCATATAATTATTTTGCGCCAATCGGTTAAGGTTTAATGGGGTACAACCGTTAACACCGTTTGTATGGAAATTTGCCAGTACACAATCTTCTTAAATGGCAGTGAAATCCAGTGGAATATTACTTGTACTAGTTTAAGATGAAGTGATCGAAAAATATGTAGATAAATTAAAATTAATTGTTGTATTTAATTACGAGTTTTAATTTTCTCTCAACGATTCAATCCATGAAAGATATCGTTGGAGATTATAATTTTCTGCCACCAAAAGTTTGTATACGTGTTTTTCATCAACTCGTATCCTCTAAATGTACGATTAATTTTCATGAAGTAATTTTATTCTCAGAATAAATGAAAGTGTCTCCAAGTATTGAATGCCTAATTTAAGTTTGTATCGAAAATAAGTTTCATCACCATAATTGATGCCCCAAGGAGAAGCTTCGTGCTCAGAGCAGTCAGTCAAAGGCAAAGTCAAAGGTTAACCTAATCTCATTAATTGACTATTATTCAATTATTATACTTAAATTATGAAGGAATTGTTCGGATATAGGTGACTTTATTTTGGGTACAAACCCTGCTAGCTCCTCATTATAGTTTGACCGAAACCGTTGTACCGCGCCTTAAGTATGTGCGCGGCGTGGAGGGAGGCAGATCTATGTCAGTCCGTCGTCAACGCTTGGGAGCTGCCTTCATCCTCCTCCTCGCTGCGCACATACCCAGGGCGCGGTACAGTGGTTTCGGTCAAATTATAGGAATTTTAAGTCTGATGTAATTGGAGATAACTAAAATCGTACCTACTATTATTTAACTAGTGTTTGGTGAACGAAGTAAGCGGTGCGGTGGTAGCGGTGGGGCGGGGGAGGATATAAAAAGACATAAATTGTGAAATACGCTTTAATGTGCTTCTCCATTTCTAAGTTTTTTAAACTTACAATATAACTTTGACACATTTTACAGTACTTGTATACAATAAGAATCAATAAAACAACCGAGCTTAATCACTATAAATTTATTCATTATAAGTTTTTCATATATTATTTCTGTGTTAATAATTTATTTACATATGAATTATAGATATAGTGGTGTGCGCGCCGTCGCACGACGTGCGATCCTTTTGGGTGCGCGTCGTTCGGCGGCGGCGAGCGAGCACCTTGCGCGCGCGCCGGCCTTGAGCCCGAGGCAGGCGCGTCCGCTTAGATGAGGCGCTCGCTCAGCCAGATTCAGGTGTCGTGGGGTGGCGGCGGCGGCGGCGGCTCCGGTGGCGGCATGGCGGGCTCCGTGTTGCGTCGGCGCACCTTGCTCTTGAGTTTCTTGAGCATGGTGGCCTGCGGGGCGGAGGCCGGGAGGCGGTGAGGCGCGGGCGTCACGGGGCCGCGCTCCCCGCCGCGGCACCGCGCTTGCTTTTCTTCAGCATCGTCGCCTGAACACACAGACAGCTCATGGGGCACTACCCCCCGCCCCCTGGCGCCCAAGCCTCACCACCCCCAACCCTCGGCCTCCGGACCGCTCACCGGACTGTCACTACACTCTTCTACGCGCTACCTTCTTAGTACAGTTCAAATAGATTATTTTTTGGATCGGTGTGTGCATTTTGAGTAATGACAGTCCGATATGGGGTCGCGGCGTGTTTTGCTTTGTGCTCTATCGGTGAGACGTGCTCGGGCGTGACTTGTGGGCGGGGAGCGGGCGGGCCCTTCTTTTAATTAGATGCAGTGAAATGACAGCTTGTCACTTTTATACAGTATGGATACGACCATGCGTCTTTTCGCAAATGTATTTTTTTCAAAAGAAACCATAGAGGCGAGTTAGAAGAAATTGAATTAATAGTTTTCAAGAAAACTACTCTGCCGCCGAATGGCACACAGCACAGCGTGATTAAAATTTATTTGTTTCAGATTTTTTCTCATTTAATTACACCGTAATTAAGTCCAAATTTGTCTAAAAGAGCAGGACATTGTAAATATTTGCGAAAAGGCGTATGATCGTATCCATACTATTTATATTTCATTAGATTGTTGCTTAAATAAAAATTTTACAATATAAGAGTGATAATCCATATAGAATGAAATATATTATATATAATAAGAATGACGTTTTGTTCTATCATTTTACTGCATTCAATCAAAAGTTACTAATAGTTGCAGGGAAATTTTGTTATTTCATGTTAGCAATTCGGTATATGGACTATTCTTGACTTGACGGTGGTTCAATACAGATAGGAAGGCATGTTAGTTTGATAATGAGATGAAGCGATTCGATATTTTGAAAGGAAGCCAAGCTATGTTCCTGACAAAAACGAGTACATGCACACACTTGCTCAACGAATTCAGTGTTACGTTCAAACTTCAAAATCGTTACTATTTTTTTAACAATTGCATGAACTATGCAACATTCGATGAGTCGAGTCAAATGATTAACTGTATAGTTATTTGTACATACAATCAAGTGTCGAATAATGATTTTGTTTTTTAAATGTATATTAATATTAAAATTTTAAAAATAACGGTTCCAAAATAACGACTTGCGTATCTGCCGTTTTCCTGTACTATGAAACACCAAGCGATCTCATAATTCCTTGTCCGCAAAACAAAAGCGATATTGAACATTAACAGTCCTAAGATAACGTAATAAAAGTCTTTTGCATTATTTATCTCGACTCGTTTGCTTTCCTTTATATCTAACAATAGGGTAGCTGACAATTTTTTTTTTTACTTATATGAAAGAGTTTTCTAAATATACCGCGTGTCCGGCTGAACGTGATCCAAACTTATAGAGCGTGTACAGCTTAGGTATTAGGTAGGTAGTTAATAGATGGTGCAAATTAACGGTTACCGATAAAAACATTTAAAATTTAAAATTTCATTTTTTTTTTTTTTTAATTTATTTCTTTAGTTCGGCAAGCTCTACACGCTCTGTACGTTTGGATTACATTCAACCGAACACCAAATAGTAACAATGAAATAATTAAAAAAAAATATTACACTATAAGAAAGTTAAGACTTTAAAATGTCCTGTTAGCCATTTAAAATAATGTTAAACTTCTTTTTTTTTTAAATACAGAGATAAATTTTTAATAGTTTATTTTTATGTTATGTTGGTATATATATTTCCAGAATTAATCAAATAAATACCCTATTTATGGGCTGACATGTAAATTAATGCGTGGTAGGTATTTTATATTTTTATGGTATGGCGAAAATGATTTATAACATATGAAAATCGCGTACTACATCTAGGATTTTTTACTTCAAAAAGAGAATGACCGAGTGCATCTTAATTGTCAAACTTAACATCTCATACTTTATTTGATTTTATACTAGCGACCCGCTCTGGCTTCGCACGGGTAGCAAAGCATATTATTTTATGCCAGTGTTTTTTCTATCGTAGTGTCCTTATCAGCTTGTTGCGTCGAACATGTGGATTAGATTTAAATGTAACGTAAGTTTATCCTACTGGAAGTATTTTAAATGTATTTTATTTCAAATTCTATAAATATTTGAAAAAGTAAAGAATAAATACATAAAATCAAACTACAATATTTCGTTGTATACAACATTGAAAACTTTTGCCAAATTTTAAATCACGCGTGTCGCGTCGAAGTGTGGCCCTGGCAGCTTGTCGCGCGATAGTTTTTATTTCGCGATAACTCCTAAGATATTAATTTAAATTGAATGGGGTTAAATGTGTTGAGTAGGTATGCATTTCGTGTATTAATTTTTAATGTCACTGGATAGTCATGTCCAGCATGAAATCTGTAGATTTTTGAAAGTAGCAGCTGTTATAAGTATATTTTATAGTGTTAATTTATCAATTATTTATTTATATATTTAACTGTAAAATTGAACTGCGTATTATTAGAAGCAAAGGTTCAACGTTGTTACCATACCAATTTAGACCTAAAAGGAGACTATAAAGACTTTATTTAAAAATTATAAAATTTTCTTGTAAAATTATTTTTACAGCGTGTGATACAGCGTGATTACTAATTTAAACACTATGCAGAAGAAAGGAGCGACCGCGGCTGTAGCGAAGAGGGATGTCCCTCCGGCGGCCACTGACCGACGCAAGTGTTAGTCATCCATGCATAGCCACGATAATTCGATACCTTCGTGACGCGATAGCTTAATATTTAGCACTGAGAAATATTAAAAGAAAAAAAATACGTATTTATTTTTTATTATTATAAAACAAAGATAATATTGTATATTAAAAGTCAGGTGATGAAAATATTACCTGGCGTTATTGTGCTGAGTGTGTCAAATCTCGTTCATTCTCTTTTTGATGAGCCATATCTAATTTAGACGTTTTAGGATCTGACCTTTAGTGCAGATTTGAGTACGACGACCTCGCTTGGCGCTGCCACCCAAGGTTCACCATCAACTTGCACGGGAATCTCGCTCTTCAGGTTGATCTTTATGTGACCACCCTGAAACATCATGGACCTCAAGTTGACATTGGTCATAGAATACCTAATAATGTACCAGCGTAGAAGAAGCGTGATAGCCTAAAGCGCAACGAACCTGTCTCAAATTTATAAGGCCATAGGGCCATGGTTTGAATCCGGGCGTGTACCAATGAGTTTTTCTGATTTAAGTACATAACTATCACTGACTCGGCGCCTCGCAGAGCACGTTAAGCAGTCGGCCCCGGACGCTGTCAATAGATGGCGGTCGTTACAATCCCCGACCCGCAGTGGAGCAGCGTGGTGGATTTAAGCTCCAAGCCCTTCTCACCCCGGGGGAGGCCTAAGCCCCTGCAGTGGGGTAAAAATGGGCTGATGAAGTGAAGTGATGTAGAAGAAGCTGGTCTCAGAATACACCCTAAGAAAAGTTTTCATCATCAGTCGAGCAATGGATGACCCCCATAACATAAAACGAGAAGTAAGAAGACGACAAAATATGCGTCATTGGAAATTATGGTTCCTGTAACGTATTTATGCTGACGCTTAGTTTTTCTTCCTTGGTTTCCTCCTCGTGCTTATGGTCTCGATCATCAATCGCTCTAATGATGGTGAACCATAATATTTTTTGAAGAAAACTTTTCTCAAAGCATCTACCTATATTATGTTAAATAGTTAGGGGGGCGTGCCTCGATTTCAAAAACCTATCCACGTTAAAAAACCGGTCAAGTGCGAGTCGGATTCGAACACCGAGTATTTTTTACACAGAGCATTAGAGTGGGTTAGAGTTTGGCATGTAGTTACGCTGCCCCTTTCAAGTATGCAATATGATGTATACTTAAGACAGATCTTGTAACCTAAACTCTAAAATGCGACATCATATCAAACCAAAGATGTAAGGGAAAGGGATGAAGTACTTAACTGCTTTCTAAAATGATATAAATCTGCAACAAATATATTTACGTAATATTTGCGTTGGGTGAGTACCTAGGTGATTATTTTTCGGACGCGTGCCTGTGAACAAATACTGTGACATGGCACTTCTAACCTACTCGGTACTCTGTGGTACCTTACAACCACCCAATATATTAGGTTTATGTAGTTACCAATAAAAATGTAGATTTGTAATAGCAAAAACATTTTATTTTTGTGGTACTACTACAAATTAACGATTTCCGGATTTTCTCCTTTACTTGTGCTGTGAGGCCACTGTGAAGCCTTGCTTCTTGTCAAACATGATCATGGGGCAACGGGAAGTACCCTATAGGTTTTCATTTACTTGCGAGTGTCAAAATATGCGGCATAGTTGGCCGTATTTTTTGGTTGCGTTGACTCACAAACTTGGTTTTTTCTCCAAGGATGAAAGGGTCCAAGGGTCCGTAAACCTAAGTAAAAATGTGTTAGTCTTCTGTTGGTCTGATTTTAGGTTTTTTACGGATAGTTGTATAGATATCGATGGAGTTTATTTATAGCTGGAGCGGAGGGGTTGGGTTGGCAACTTTTTCTAAAGAACAGCATAATTAAGTCGGAGAAAAAAAAAACAGTATTTAGTAGAAAAAGTTATATTTAAGAGCATACACACAAGTCACAGACGAACACTAAGTTCACGCCAACAGTGTACCTAGTTAATAGGTATTAAACAATGTCATGACGTTGAAAGACTCGTTCTGTTGTCTGGCTGGGCACGTATTGTATTGCAATTCACTCTGTGATTTGGATGATTTTTGTTTAGGACACTAGTATTTTTGAGTCAGTTATTAAAAACAGTATTTTGGATACTTTATTTTTTTAGTGAACAGTACATAGTAGTATAATATTGTATTTTAACAGTATTGTTGGCAACCCTAAGGAGGGGGAGGGGATAATATCAAGAGATCTTGCATTACTTTGAAAGTTATCTAGGACCGCCATTGCGTACAATTAACGCACTCTCTTATATCCCTGCGAAACGGACCAATCGGGACGCTGGGTGACTTGACACCATAGACAATTTCAAAGTCTGAGACATGCACCGTTGTTTAGCATGAAACATTTCGTACTGCGACTTAAGTTGACTAATGGGTTTTCCTAAAAATAGATCATGGATTTAATTTGTAAAAAGTTACCTGCGCTATCCGCATGGCGCCGCGCAGACCGGACTGTATCTGGCCGAGGTGCACTACGCCCGTGACGCCCACCACCTCGAGCATCCCGTCCCAGTGGTTGGGCTTGTTGAACTGGTCATCCTTCTCCGGACCCCAAGGGTTCGCACCGGAACCCCAACTGTTATACAACACGTCGATTTGAAAATGATGAGTGTTTTGTTCAGTCTGCATACGGTACACCCACAGATTTGGTTGTGGGTGTACCGGATTCACCTAGAGTACGCCAGGCAGGCTATCGAGCTGATTGGCGTACTGGCGTCTCTATTATACATTTTTGTGTGGTAAATTTTGACAAAATTGTTTGTGATTCCAAACGATTAGTAATCCATTTGTTAATGTATATTTTAAGCATTATATTACAAAAGATTACACTTAGATTACCTTATAGGTGCCATCATTATTTTTTTTAATAAATCTTAATCAGTGCGCTCATGTCATACGCATACGCCAGAGAAAGTTACGTTCGTGCATGAAAAAAATGTCAACAGTAATAATAGGTGGTCCATATACCATGTAACGTTTTTACTTACGCTTTTTTACATTTCCCTCTCTATGTATGTAATGACATATACAGTAGATACGGCGCAAACTTTATGACTTCTCTGAAGTTCATCCGCATTAACACTATTTTCAGAGAGTAGTGGAAAGGTAGGTGCAGGGGGGGGGGGATGTTTGAAAAAGGGCGAATTCTAAATAAAAAAACCAGATCCGCCCCATCACAGAATGTATTTACAAAAAATATGTAATTTTTAATAGCGAAAGGTATTTTTTATGTGATAGTGTTACAAATTAACGATTTTCGCAGTTCCTCCTCTACTTTGCTGTGAGACATTGCTTCAAGGCAAATTTCAAGGTTCTAGATAACGGGAAGTACCTATTACCCTTTAAGCTTTGATTTACTTGCGAGTGTCAAAATATGTGGCATAAATGGCCGTATTTTTGTAACTGGTTGACTTAGAAATTTGATTTTTTGCAGCTCTAAGAGGCCTTAGTCCTAAGTATTTTATATTAATTTCAACTTATAATATCTCTACCCATTTCTCAGTAAAAGGCTCTACACAGACAGACAACGATCTAATTTGGACGGCTCAGTCGTATCCTCGTATCTTTTTCGACGCTGCCGTAATTCTCACATTTGTTTTTTGTTGCAACTTGTTGCATTCCTTTCAACGTGAGCTTTTGTCTGACATACGTTTTTTTATAATGGGGCGGAGAAAACAAAGCTTTTTCAGATGGCGCTGTAATCACTGGTGCCTTGTCATAACTTGGAAAATTGTCATTCTCAATAACAACATGTCGCGTATTTATTGTAATTGGAGAAATTATATAAAATAATATTATTAAAAAAAATATTTCTTAGTCTATTTGGTAGGTAATCAAAAACTTTTGAAAAACTTTTACGCCGATCTGATCTGCTGACTGCTAGTGAACGTGGGGACGTTCTGTTGTACCTACTGGTTTCGCTCTGTGCAGCACAACGCATTCGCAAACGATATTCACCGCCTCCAGACCAATAAGGTTTCCACAGTTCGTCTCCAACGCCTCTTGCCATTCATAAAAGATTACTTTTTGAGACTTGGTGGTCATCTCTGTCACGCGTCAATTAGGTACGACGCACAGCATCCTCCCATTCTGCCCAGCTCTAGCTCTCATAAGGACCTCATCATAGATCACTAGCACAAAATATACTGCCATCCTGATACTGACACATTACAGGAAATTATAGGCCAGCGATTTTAGATACTATACGCACGTGTTGTATCGTATCATTAGACGACGCGTAGGTATTTCATACTGCGTTGCGGTACTCTGATTCTCATTCGCTCAGACCGCAGCACAAATTATGTAGATGCTATAAATTGGCTTATTGACCTTTAAAACTTTCTTAGATTAAATAATGATGCAATCACTCACAAACTCAATCACTCAATCAAACACAAACTTATTCATTCACAAGCTCGCAAAACTACACTTATCTTGGTTATTGAACCCCAGTAACAACACGACATTTCACTATTGGCCGCCCGCTCACAACTTTACCCGAGTCGTTGCTTGATGATCGGCCACTCTCTGATGTTAGACGTTTTAAGCTTATTCAAGCTCTCTCTCAACGCTTCTAGACTCTATGGGCCAGAGCCTATCTCCATGCTCTCCATGTTCACTTCAAATGGCTCTCCCTTTCCTCTCCTCCTCAAGTGGGTAAACTGGTACTCATCAAGGAGGACGATTTGCCTCCGTTACAATGTAAGCTGAAGAAAATCACCTGCACAATGCCTGGCAAGGATCAGTGTGGTGGACTTGAACACAGCTAATGGAAATCCACAGAGACCTGTGGCCAAGCTTGTCAAGTTGTCGTTGGATCGGACACAAAGAGAGACTCAACCTTCCCAGGATGTTCACGCTAATATGACCTGACACAGTATAGCCGCTTTAGCGTTCCGTTAGTACTAAAATCCGGCGCGCAGGCCATCTAATTAAGTTCACTCGAAAATAAAAATAAGAAAACACATAGAGATCTCAATTTAGCTCAGAATATTACTGTTAATAAATGATCAGTGCGAACACGAAGAAGACGACACGCCTTCGCTCCAGCTCACTTCGACTACAGGTTATTACCACATTCAGTCAACCTATTCCCAACTCACGTCTGATGTAATCACCCTAGCAGTTACACCAATAATAATTGAACCACCCTCTTCTTGTAACACCATGTAGAGCTGGTGGTCCACTCTCCTCTCACCCCAACAGCGTTACATATTTCATGGACAACCAATTACCTATATAACATATTAAAACATCTCTTCTGATACATAGTGACAAGCAGTTTAGTAATAAACTTGAAATAACTCCAAATCTTTTCAGATCCTAGTATGTATACTGACCTGAGTATATTGAGTATGATGATGCCCTCGACAGCGGGCAGGTCGACTTGTTTGCCATCCACTTCTAGCCGCACCGCCTTGTGCAGGTCCTTGCACATCTTGCGCCCCACCATCTTGCGGAGGCCCATCTTCACGTAGACACCTTTGTTGCGAAGCCTATGATAGGTGACCATTGAAGTTAATGTTACAACAGTAGTAAAAACTTCAACGACGTAAGGCTAAGGCCAGACGGGCGTAGTTTGAGTCGCGTAGTTACGTTACAATACGTCTCACAGTTAATGTAGATCCACATGCAATGCTTAAGCCAGCCAGCGCCATGCGGCTATGCGCGGGCCTTTATGATCAATAGTCAGATGATTTACTCTTTTTCCCATTATTTCGATTGGCTCTTTTTCGAGAAAAAATAAATAAATAGATTGGGAAAAACATTATATAAGAGAATTCAGAAATAAATTGAGAGTTTATAAAATATTTTTAACAAGATCTCATAGGAATATTTAAACTCCGTTATTATAACAACTAGGTACAGAACATAAAAATATTTTGTAAAACTATAAAGAACTAGTGGTCGCCCAGCGGTCGAAGTTCGACCGTACTCACTTTTTTGAAACCACCAATAATATATAGACGAGAGTAAGTCAATTCAAACTGCATCAAACGACAGACTATTAAACTCGTATGATTGACAGTATTTGTAACACAGGTATATATAGATTTTAGCTTTTGGCACTCCTTTTTTTTACCTATGTCTAATCTCATACGCCTCCGTATAAATAAATACGCTTTAAAAGGGGTCCAAAGTTTTCTCTTCACGTTTTAATATATAGATAACCAATTAAGTAGTTTGATTTCCTGTTAAAGTAACAAATTCTTCAAAAACGTTAATACGCCGTTTTTTTCTCTAAAATCGAGCTCATGACTCTTTTGAACACTTTTCGCTATTTCTCATACCTTTAGGATTAGGCCCTACAGTCCCATTTCAAAAACTCATCCTGTATATAGAAGTTTACGGGAGTAGGAGTGCAGAATGCTAAAGCATTCTGCACTCCTACTCCCGTAAACTTTAACTATGCCGAATCTCATACTCTTACATAAGCGTAGTATGCTTAAACCTTTTTTAGCATATTACGCTTATGTAGGAGTTATGTAGGAGTAGGAGAAGGAGACCCCTTGGTCTAAAGCTTTTCCTACACGTATTTATACATAGATTTACTTAACTGCATAATTTTATTTACTACATAAGAATTATAGTCTCATATGAGTAAAACCTAGTTTTTTTTAAAGCCAAAACTTTGAAATTTATATATATTTTTTTTTTAAAGCCTTTTATTTTCCTTAATAACATTTCACTTTCAGTTACCTATTTACATCATTTCTATATATATTGATTTCAAAATATTATAGTAACAACTTTAAATAACTTGTTATATATCTACATTAAATTTACCAATATTTCAAATCATAAAAACTTCAGATGAATACATCCCATAATTTAAATTATATTCAAATATTTATAATTAGATTTTTTTTTTTGTTATTAGGGACCTCTCAACGAGTAAAAGCCTCCTCCAACTTTTTCCACTTCTCTCTGTCTTGGGCTATTTCATTCCAACTATGGGCGGGCCATATAACACGCATGAATGATCAAAAATGGACTAAACAAATTACTAGCTGGGCTGACCCCCCCCCCCCCCCCCCTGGGAAACGAAAGAGAGGCAGACCTTTTGAGAAATGGGCAGACGAAATTAGGCAGGTTGCGGGAAATTTATATTAACGTCCTAGTTATAGAAATTTCGTGATAGTTATATAAATATACAAAATTTCTGTAACCAGGATGTTTATAGAAATTTAGAAGTTTTGGCTTTATACAAACCTAGTTCCAACTCAAATGAGACTATAACTAAGGCGTATTAACGTCGTAATAATTTAAGAGCGTTTTTATGGGCATTCACGCGTACAGCCCGTTCTTAATGCTTTAAAAACTTGCCTGCTGTTGAATTTGTTGGGGTTTTCTTCCCGTGCATTGTGGAAGTCCAGACACAGGTCAGCGTCGATGCCGATGCCGAAGTAGTTGTTCATCACCAGGATCTGTGCGTTGTCCTCACTCTGCGAGCCTGCTGTCACCGACGCTGTGTCATTCGTACGATTTATTCATTAACACTAGGTACTCAACTATTTTTTATACTAGCGTTTCCACTTTTCGATTTATTCCTTATTGGCCTTGCCAACTAGTTCATTGGCGCCGGACCAATACGGAACTCCAAAAGGTCTTGTGAGCAAGTTTTTGTTTTTCGTGTACTGTTGACGAATCTTTTAAATAATCTAATGCAAACAAACCAAACCATTTATCATACCATATCAGCCCATCATGCTTCCCTGCAGGGGCTTAGGCCTCCCCTCGGAATGAGGGTGCTTGGAGCTTAATTCATTACGATGCTCCAGTGCGGGTTAGTGGATTTTAACGACTACTATCTGATGATGGCAACCAGGACCGACGGCTTAACGTGCTCTCCGAGGCACTGAGTCAGTGATGGTTATGTGCTTAAGTCAGAAAGGAAAAAACTCATTGTTACATTCCCTGGGATTCGAACCATGACCTTCTAGACAAGAAGCAGACTTGATACCACACAGCTATCACAATCTTTATATACCTACGTTGAGTTGACACGGATTGTGATTAGGAAATTCTATAAGTGAAAACACATGAAAATTTTTAATACAAATAAAAGTATTTTTAATTTAGTTCAAATTAAAATTAAATAATAAACTTTTTATACTCAACAGTACATAAAAAACAAAAATATGCTCTTAGTCCTCTTTTTATTTTATATAGGTACCTAGTAAAGTTATGTTTACACTATGATTTACTAATATGTAATTATACGGGTTCCTAACAAAGTGAATTTTGCTTACAAGTTCTCCCAATGTGTGTGGACACACATTTTATTTTAGTAACGCCGGCGCCACACGTTAGTCAAATCATTGGTACCAACGTTGCCTAATTAATTGATGACATTGTTTAAACAATAATCTATAGACTAAATAGAATTATTTTTTTAAGCTTTTGTGTTAGTATCTGTTAAAGTTTTTGTGGTAGTACCTACTTAGGTATATTTAGATGAAGACGCGTTGTTTTCGTGCTACATCGGGGTACCACCCACACGTTTGACCATCGACCGACGAATCGATTCGATAACAAAATCGACGGCGATCGATCAATATCAATCGTGTGGGTGTGGTAGCTTATAATGAAAATATTCGCGATCCCGCTCGCACGCGGGACAAACTAAGATAAAAGTGAATGAGACGCTGAATGTCACCTAGACGTACAACATTAAAAAAAAATCGGCCAAGCGCGAGTCGGACTTGCACACGAAGGGTTCTGTACCATTGTACAATATAAAAAAAAAACATGTTTCTTGTATGGGAACCCCCTTTAATTTTTAATTGTATTTTATTATTATTATTTGTTGTTATAGCAGCCACTCCATAAAAAATTGTAAGTGTAAGGAATGATCCCACAACAACCAAGTACCAAAAACGTCGAAAATAAAACCTTCCTCTTAGGGGGAATCCCTTATGTCTTTTACTTTATTTTATTTTATTGTTATTATATGTTGTTATAGCGGCCATAGTAATACACACTCTGTGAAAATTTCAAGTGCCTACCTACTAGGGTTCAGACGATACAGCCCTGCGACAGACGGACGGACAGCGAAGCCTGAGTAAAAGGATTCTCTTTGGTATTTATTGGGTACGAAAACCTAAAAAATCAGACACGATAAAAAGAGTTTTCTTCAGCCGAGATTATTTTTTATACATATACTGCATCAAAATAAGAAAACAATATGTCTTGAAACAAAGAAATATTCTTGATCGAAGATATCGTTTTTCACCGTGTATAGATAATACAAACTATTTATTATTTTTTCGTTCGCGTATGTGACGACCACAGACCAGTCAACCTATAGACCACGCTTTAATAAACGTCAGTACGAAAACGAAATCGCCAAAAAGTGGCGGGGTGCGGGGAGAGGTCGGCTAGTTTTCATTGGCTCGTTCAAAATTGACAATTTAATGGCTTCCGACGTGCTTCCAACTGACGGTGACGTAGTTATGTAGTGTCACTACATAGCCTTGGCGAATGCTACTCCCTGTCAAAGCGTGATATATAAGGTTGACTTGTCTGTGGTGACGACCAATGATTTGACTTAGTCAATGACCTATCAATAGATATATTCCTATTATTACATAATAATTTATTGTAGCTATAAAACTGATTTTGCATCATCAATACCCCACGTGTTTAAAAAATAGCTCCATCTGATAAAGTTACTAAAGTCATGTTTTCAACGATCAAAAGCTTTAGTAAAACTTATAGAGCATGTAGAGCTAACGAACTAAACAAAAAGTTTCAAGTGAACATATGGCGCAAACTAAGGGTTACCGAGAAAAAACATGTTTAAAATTTCATTTTTAAACTATTTGCTTAGTTCGGTAAGCTTTACACGCTCAATACGTTTGAACTACTTTCAGCCGAACCAACTACATTAGAAGTAGTAGATCTATTCAGTTCTATAGTTCTGTTCTCCCTATGCACTATTGTTACAAAAAACGAACGAAAGCTTTATGCAAAAGCTTATTATAAAGTATCAGACTACTTAGATGATAAAAATCCATGGGTGTAAGCCGCTCGCCTATCAGTTTGTTTTAATAATATTATTCTTTAAGCACTTATTGTTAATTTTTTTTTAAATGATTTTGTTAAAAAGAGCGTCCCTCAGTTTCTTACGTACTCTTCTGAGAGGAACCAGCATTTTTGAATGCGCCTTTGTGGTGACGTTCTTCCACAAAGTAATAAAATTCACTCATATGACGTATTTCAAGATTATGTTACATAACTACGAAATAAAGATATTTTGAAAATTTGATTTGATTTGAATGGGTACTTTACCGGGTAATTGCTTGGAGAGTTCCTTAGGCTCATCCTGTTTGTCTTCAGGATGGAAGATGACCGTCCATCGGTCGAGCCTGATTTCTTCGGCGTCGATGACGTCACGTAGCAACGACAGAGGATCCTCACAACCCGTGTAACCGCTGCCCCAACGCAACACGCGCGCTAAATCGTTGCCTATAAAATATACATTTATATTAGCACGTGTAGATTCACAGGGTCTATTAAAACATAGCTACGGACAGAATTTCGATAACGACCAAATTAGGCGCTGGTGATTCGAACCTGGGATCTTTCCAGAGCATCCTGAGTGAGCCTGAGTCCAATTTTGCTGACATTATATATAATTATGTACATAAATATGTATTGAAGGCATATATGTATACATATTACAATAGTTACCAACGAGGCTGACATATCTCACAAGGGATAAAAGCCTCTTCAAAAATTTTAATAAAAAAAAAATAAAGGCATAGCTGACAGTGAGTGGCTCATTGTCTGCCAGGGTTACACCTGAACTTCGGTCGGCAGGCTTGCAGCTCAAAATTTGAGAGAAACATGTAAGTCGACAACAACATACTAAAATGATTGTGCTAATATTACAGATGCGGTAGGAGAGCCAATCAAAAACGTTTCAATGCAAGTCTTACAAATCTGTAGATATATGTAAGTAATAAGATCGTAGACTTTCCGTGTCTGTCTGTATAATAACATTTTTGCAAAAAAAAAAAATACTGGGTACGTGAGAAATACGTGTAAAAAAGTTATTTTACAAATTTTTGTTTCTTTGTTTGTTCGTTTATACACGCGTCGTGTAAAAGCCACTCATTTGACCTAAAAATATTTATTTATTTATTGGGAACAGCTTACACATACGATATAAACAGATACAAGTTTTACATAATTATAAAAGCATTACAAATTTCTTCGGTTATGCAACATGTATATGAATTAAGTACACAGGGCAGAGCCAACAAAAAACAGTAAAAAAAACAGTGATGTTCAGATAAAAATAAAAATATTTAAGTATTTAGTATTATAAATAACTGTAAAATATGAAGATTCCTTTTGAGTGACAGTGTTTATTTCATCAAAATCGATCCACAGAAACAAAAGATATATAATTTTTAAATTTAGTTAGAAACACAGCACCACGCTGCCACACCGTAGCGTCCTGTCACGCGTGCCGGATGTGTCGCGGAAGACAGAGTCACGTTGCATTTCATTATCGGCTGAGATAGACCTCAGTCCACGCAGACGAAATCGCGGACACAGCTAGTGTAAAATAAATACTTCTCTATCTTTTTTCCTTATTTCCTATCTCTGAAATGTTTGAAGCATATACATGTTAGCTTGATATTGGTTGATGTTACCTGTCCCGAGCGGTACGATGGCACATGGCGGATTGGAGCACTGCGAGTCCTGGCCAACGTTGTCGAGGCACTGCAGCACCCAGCCGATGGTTCCGTCGCCGCCACAAACCAAGATCTTGTAGTTAGGGATGTGCCGGAACACGTACAACCTGGAATAGTCATCATTTTCAACGTCGTTGGTGGCCGGCCAAGCGTAATGTAGACATTATTGAATGAGGTAAGCACGAGATGTTTTTTATTTATTAATTTAAAATTAGCTTAACACATCAAATCAATTTACTCTAAGGCTTAACAGGTAGTAATCTCTACATTCCTTTATTTCTATTCTCTTAAAAGTTTCACATCTTCAGATAGAGACACTTCAAACAATTCGGTAAAATAATTAGGGTTCCGAACCTCAAAAGGAAAAAACGGACCCCTTATAGGATCACTTTGTTGTCCGTCTGTCTGTCTGTCTGTCAAGACCCTTTTTCTCAGGAACGCGTGGAGGTATCAAGCTGAAATTCATATCAAATACTCAAGTCTACTGTCCCTTGGAGTTGTAAAAAAATCAAACTTCTAAGTCAACGCAATCGAAGGATAGGTACAGCTGTTTATGCTGCAAATTTTCTATACTCGCAAGGGAATCAAAAGCTACAGGTACTTTCCGTAAACTCAGAATTTTGAAATTTGGTACGAAGCAACGTTTTATAGCACAGTTAAAGGAAAAATTGTGAAAAGCATAAATTTTTAGTTACATCATATAATAAAAATATTTTTAATAATTATAAACTTACTACCCCTTTCCTCATGAACGAATAGAGGTATTCAATTGAAATTCATATCAAATACTCAGATCTATTACCTTTAAACTGTAACAAAATCAAACTTACTTTTACTTATATACCTACAGGTTTGTATGGAACCCTTCGGGGGTTTTGGATTCGCCCTTGGCCGGTTTTTTTTTCTATATAACAGTTTTTATATTTTCTATTAAAAATATGGTTCCAAATAAAAAACAGATTTCCATCATTTCAGTTAAAAAAAAATATATTTTATAGTGGTTCATTTTTCAAAATTATGATTGACAAGACCGGATATGACGACATATTAACAATTCAATAGAGAATATAGAGTTAAAATGACTCTAGTGTCACTAATTGATGTTTGATTGTCTAGCATTTTTTTTTCGAAATGGTGGATGTGTGAAGACGTATTTTTGGGTCAAATTAGAGAAAATTTTGTGTTAGCGGTACGGTATGTTAGAAAAAGAGGTCCTACCCAATCCCCATTTTTTTAAGGTATTATTGTTTTTCTTTGCTAACGCTTTTGGCTTGTGAGAGTTCGGTTTTCAAAATGTTATTGCGTAATAAGGATCATAAGGATTGATTTTCCTACAATAAATAAATAAATCATACTCACCCAGGCAACGGTCCACCGTTCTCCAAGTCAAAGACCTGGTAAGGGTTGAGGAGTTTTCGGAATGAGGAGATCAGCTCCAAACCCTGACATCCGCCCGACTTGACGTTCACGAACACCAGCAGGGGTTTCACGTTCGCTGGCACCATAGAAGGTTCGATGCTGGGTAGCAGCATCACTGTACAACAATTGAGCATGTATTCTATCTCAGGCAATGATGTTTATAGTTATAGAACTGAGCGATTTCCGCTAATGGACCTAAAAGTCGAGGCGTACATTGTTTTGCATGTGCTTCATTGCCTATTTAGTATGTTATATTTTGAATAAAAATGAAATAAATAAAGTAATTTAATTTCTCCGAATTTTGTGAATTCATGAAAAAAAATTCCTACCACATCAGGCTACATTTAGCAATAAAATTAAGAAAAAGTTTTCTTATTATGGCGTTCATCGAGTCCTTTATGGATCGATAGAAATGAGACCAACTCACGTTACAGTAAGTATCTATTAGACACATCAGATCTCTTAAAAAAAAAAAAAAAACTTCTCTCAGCCGTGGTATACCAATACGGAACTACTTTGAATTTTACTGATCTTACAATTTTTACTGCTACGTTATATATTTAGATGTATTATAAATGTCATTACCTACAAAATTGTGGGCATTAAAATGTACCTATCCTGTGACATACGTTGACATTTTACTTTGTCTCGGAACATCATTATTATCGATCTCTCTTTCGCTCTTGTTGGTTTTTCGAAAAGAAAGAAAGGGGGAGTATGATAATGATGTGATTAGGCTCCGTATTTGGTTGTTTTGATGTATGAGACATGAGAATTATTGTGATTTATAAAATTAGTACGTACCTAATAAATGCTTATCTTCATATTTGGCTTCGCGCAATGCGTAGAGTGCGCGCACCGCTTTACTAGCGTCTTCGTATGTGATCACCATCGAGCCATATTCATAGTATATTGGCCCAATGGATGTGAATTTGTTCTCTGTAACAATATACAGTTACTTGTTTTTTCGTCTGCGGCTATGCCCAATTAGTTGAACTTTATAAAATTTTAAACTTTAACCCAGATCGACCGTCCGAGGTTTCTCCCAATACTGGCTGTTACATCAAACATAAATACTACGCATGAGAAAGGTGCGACCGCGGGTGTAGATAGATATCCCGCCGGCGGCAGCCGACCAACGCAACTGTCAGTAGCCCGCGCATCGCCACGGTAATTCAATAATTTTGTGGCTCCATATCTCAATATTTTAATAGCGAGCGACACTGAAAATACACCTATCATTTTCACTAATGATCAGAAGAGTAAAATTTGGTAAGTGATTCAAACATCATGGTAGATAAAGAATCTGAAAATCATATTAAGGCACTGCCTTCTATAGTTACAAGCCATGCTATTAGATTTGGCAACGTCGCATTAACTGTCACTTGTAGTCTGATTTATTTCGTCAGCTGATAAGATGTCATGATTTAATAATTAAAAATATGGGATTTAAATAACTAAATATGAAATTATCGATAGCATTTAACAGAAAATAGAAATAGGAGTATCTATTAAATTGTATTAGCACCCACCCGCGACTTCGTTTGCGTGTCATAAGTGGATTTTATGAATAGAATAGAATTATCAATAGAATAAAAATAATGGTTATTATATCTCATTTCGGTTAGTGTTACTATGATTTTGTGCGTTTATCACAGGCTATATCTTAAAAACTAGTTTTATTGTATAACGTTCTACGGGAATGTACAGTTCCCTTGCTGTTTATTTCTCTTCCTGGGTTCTACGTAATCAATCTCGCCGGACCTGCTGGTGGCTAGCATGCGGTTAAAGTGACCATGAAAGGTATAAAATATAGTTCCCCGGGATCCTCCAGATTCCGTATCCTAGAACCTATTCGAAAAATGATAAAAATTTACTGTGATTTCCACCCAAACGTGTCAAGATTGTGACGTGAAACGAAAAACAATTATGGTGAAAATACCAACTTACCTTACTAATTACGAATAAACACGATGCAAAACGTAATTTTTAACACTGATTTATTATTTTAAATCAATAACTCTGTTTACATAACGTTTAAATGGAAGAAAACGCGAATTAATGACCTGATTGATACTAAGGCTCGGATTATACGCAACGTTGCCAGATTGCAGTAGCATGGCTTGTAAACTATAGATGGCAGTGATTAAGGGTATTAAATTGCAGGTTTACCCCTGACAGACTTTGTTTTATTGTAAATTTTTGATTGCTTTAAATCATCTCTTTTCTGCATAAATCTCTAACTACACACCTAAATATTATGTTCTACAGCTTCACGTGCCATTTGGTATAACTTTATCTCTATGGTATGGCTAGAAAACTCACCAGTCCCAAGAAATTCAACTAAAATGTTCTCGTAGTTCCTCTCAGAGAGACCAGGAGGCAATGAAGCGACGAAGAGTGCAAGCGTTGGCCCGTGAGGATCGCGTCGCGGCTGCAGGTAGAACCGCGCCAGCTCCATTCGCCGCACGGACTCACGAGCTAAACGGACGACGATGCGCCAAGGTCGCTCGTCTTCATCGAGGACACGTTCCGACACTGTATCATACAGAATAGGTTACATACTAGTATTGAAGGTTATAATTTAAAATTAAATGTATTTCGAAAATTATTATGCAGGCTGCTCGCCTGAACGTAGTTCAAACTTGCAGAGCGTGTAGAGCTTATCAAACTAAAAAGTTTCAAGTGAACAGAAAGCGCAAACTAACGGTTACTGAAAAAAACTAACGGTTTGTTGTTTCATTTTTTTGTCACTTTTTTTTGAAACTTTTGTTTTAATTCGGTAAGCTCTACCTACACGTTCTATAAGTTTGGACTACGCTCATCCGAACACCCCGTATACCAGCAGCAAACCACTTTAATAGGATTCTAAGTTGTAACTACCTCAAATTAAAATTTATGAAAGTATAGGATTTTTGGAAAACTCAGAAACGTCTTCTCGTCCAAAATACCTCAGTGCGTTAAGACTAAAAGTCTTCGACCAGTGTGTGTTGCCAGTGATGACATATGAAACTGACACGTGGTCTCTTACTGTCAGGACCTCATGGGTAACCTCGAGGTCGCTCAACGAGTTATGGAGAGGGTTAAGCTCGAAACCTCTACGAGATCGAATCAGAAATGAAGAGATTCGTAGACGAACAAAAGTCACCGATATAGCCCAGCGGATTAATAAGTAGAAGTGGCAGTGGGCAGGTAACATAGCACGCAGAACTGATGGCCGATGGGGCCGAAAAGTTTTGGAGTGCAGACCACGCCATGGCAAACGCAGCGTAGGATGTCCAGCCACAAGGTGGAAAGATGACCTTGTAAAGTCAGCGGTAGGACGCTGTATGCAGGCCTATTGGAAATCAATGGAGGAGGCCTATGTCCAGCAGTGGACTTCCTATGGCTGAGATGATGATGATGATGATGAATAAGGTTTTTTAAGATTTTAAGAGATTTATCAATGGTAATTTTATAATTTGTTTTAGTATTTTTTCCATGTATGTGTTCCACATATATTTTGTTTTTGAATTTTTTTTTAATATACATACATAAACATTTTACACACAGACACGGTACATATAGACATGTGCATGTACACGATGTACACGAAATCGGGCGAAAATCGAACCCACTACTTTTGGTTCAATAGTTAGGGTCTGTAACCACTCGAATGATCGGTCATCGAATCGTCGAGAAATATTGATCGAAGAGTGATGCTTCATCCAGTGTTCCTCTGAAGGTTAAATAACCAGAAGTATGCGTCGGCTGCACTTGGGAAATCACACAACTGACTCATAATACCCACGGCACGAAATAGTCATGTTATTTTTCCTTATATCATGGTGGTTACTATGTTCTAGTCTGGCATGCAAAAGGTAAATTATAAAAGAAGTTACTAATTACCTCCACGATCGAGAAGTATCTCAGAGCATCGGTAGTCGTGTGTTGCCCGTGACGGATCCAAGTTGAACCGTTCTAACGCTGCGGCCATCAAGTCGGCCACTGTGTCCTCGCCGCCACAAGGCACCGTCACGTATGTGTCCCCCGCGCCGGCTATACGCCCTGGGTACACTCGAACCTCTCCCCTGCCCGTTTCTTGTTCCCTGGTAGATGTATGTACACGTATAATAATTACAATTTGAAAATCTGTCACGGTTACATCCACGGAACATGAAGAGGCTGAAAATGGCATATGGGATACGCGACCGGAATACATAACCCGAAATGCCTAATTGTGCATTAACTTTCGATAAAAATCGTCCCGCACACAATAACTTTATAACAACAGTTACGGTGTTACAAATCAACGGCAAGCACCAATATTTAGAACGAATTTTCTGGAAATCATAGACAATACAACAGCCATTGCTGGTTTAACCCTTTATTGGTTTATTAAAAAATATGATACTAAAATAATAATGTTTATTTCTCTTTCACAAATGGGTCGTATTAGCATTCAACTTTAGGCATTAAAATTAGAACATGCATGAGATTCGGTATCAATAAATACTAGATTAAAACCTGTATTAGCGATTCACCAGGCTCCCGCCCCCAGAGTATAATTCAACAATATCTCAAATGTTAAAGGTGTGATATTTGAGGTACGTCCGCAATAAACTGATTTGGTCTAATTGAAATAATGTGAGTGTCGCCGACGGACCATAGCGAGTGCAAAAACAGTGCAGTGATATCGCGACTGTGAATATATAAGTTTTATAAGACGATGACTATGAATATAAGGAATATTGTATATAAGAATTGTACATAATGGTTTTCAAATTAAAGATGATCGTAACGGTTTTTATTTCCCCCCGCGCCACTGGCGTCTGCAAAGAAAGAGAGGAGAGATGGGCACTCTCCTCACACTATGCACATTTCCACCGCGATGCGGTCCGCTGCGCTACGGTGCCAAAAAAGGCATAAATACGGTGACGAGGCACCGTAGCATTTAGTCGACGGCCAGCAGCGGACCAGCAAGGAAGAAAGAAGAGCAGACAGTGGCGTGGCGTGGTGAAGGAAGCCGGTGCGGTGTAATACCGAGCCAGTTGTTTCATTTCATACAGTCCACTACCGAAGGGGGCTCGCCGGGTGTTCGCATGACCCCGGGGCTGATAGTGAGTGCGTAATAGATGCTTGTGTACTGGAGTGTGTTTTGGAGTTTGTGTGGGTGTGTGTAGGGGTGCGTTTGTGTGGGGTAGTGTTGCCTCTACGTTGTCATTCTACTCTGGTCTGCCTAATGGTCGTTTATTCGAGAACTAAAGTAATCACATTTGAGCCATAGTAGGATGAGGAAGGGAGACGGACGCGACGCGTGTATGGCCCACGCGATTGGTTACCTAGTTTTTTGTGTTGTGTCAGATCTTTGTGTATTACTCGTCACAACTATTTACTTACTATTAAATGAAAGGCAAATACAGATAAAAAAATTTAAAGTAGGTAAATAAAGTTGACAATATTTTTCCGCTTTGAGTCGTTAAGTTTAGGAAACGTGCATCTTCTAGTCTATTATATTCAAAGTTCATTGTTTTATTCCCATGGCCCAGCAGTAGACGTTGACAGGATCAAGATGAAGTAAAACTTACTTGAAACGCAAAAACAATGCTGGCCTCTTGTTTGGCAGCCTAGTGACGCGTGACAAAGGGTTGGGATCTTTCAACGGCGTCTCCTCCCCTCCCAGGGCATCCGTTAGCTCGAAGAGTTCAGGGTCCCGGGCCACGTGGAAGGCCCTGAGCGCTGCAGCGACCAGTTCCCTCTCACTAGACCCCCGGCCAACTACCACAGGCCGATACAAACGGCGAGACCAAGCACCTTCGCCGTCGTACACTTTGACCACTTCTGTAAAGAGTAAATATTTCTTAACGAGATATATATTGAAATAAAGTACTGGCTTCTATTATTAATCTTTCAATGTATAGTATTTCCAATGTATAAAGAGATAATTAACCTTCATCTCTGTCGTCGGTTGTGCGATCCCGATGCTGTCTGTGGTCGGGTCTGTGCTCCTGATCAGAGGGGGCGCCGGTCGAGCCGCCAGCGGAGGCCGACCGGCCTTCGCAGCCCGAGCTGAACTCCTCGCTCACGCTGCGCGCTGCAAACAAGACACACTCCACTCACCCCCCAACCCTAACATATTAAACTTACCTACTTCACGACAAGTCCTGTTGAGAATAAATAAAACATGTATAGGTACCAGTCATAATGATTTTCCTGTTAATCATCATAACCCTGTCATCTAGAAGAATAGAGTCTGTCCGGGCTGAACCATCTCACATTTTTTTACCTCTGTGTTTAATCCCAAATCACGTAAAACTTAAAAGTGACGTGACATAGTTTTAATTTTAATCCTAATTAAAATAATAAATATAATAATAATAATAATAATAATCTAACGGCTGCTATTTTGTCTTATAAAGACATGCCAGTTAATATATCCAATAAATGTAATATCTATATATTATATTAAAATCATATTATAAAAATAACTAAAGTTTAAAAGATGTGTTTGAATAAATTAAATATATAAACTTTTTGAGTATTCTATTTACCAATCCCAGCACAGATTACGGGTAGTATATATATACGATAACAAACAAAGCGGCAGGAGACATATAAGATTGATTTTTCGTTTGAGCATTCTGTGTGTTAAATTGTTAGCACACCGCCTGTGTTTCAGTAAAATGAATTGTAATGTTTTAGTATTTTTAATTCTCACACTGTTATAATTTACAAGTTTTTCGTTCCAAATAATTACGTGGCATTGGATACATTAACGTACCTTCTATTGTAAGACGAATAGGATTGCTAAATGAACTCATTTTATGACTACGTGAAATCTGTTCTGCATAACTTCGAACCTATATTAATTAGATACGCATTGAGCGCAACTGAAATCCAAGTTCCAATATAATATGGTGAAGTTTGAAAAATCAAGCGGTTAAATTTGTGAAGCTAGAAGTTAATATTTAGGTTTCCAAGTCAAGAAAAGATAATGTCATGTGTATTTTTCCAGACCCACGAAAAGAGCATATCATTTGTTCTTTTTTGGACTTCCGAAAAGATCATGTCATGTGCTTTTTTCCAAACTCAGAACAAAAGCATGGCATAGTTGTTTTCCAGACTCCTGAAATGAGCAATTTGTTATATCTATTCTATGTTGCTATAGGTAAAATACTGCAATTAATGCATTTATCAAAAAACTAAATTAACATGTTGGCACTCGGTGGTGTCCTTCGCAAACCTTGGCGACCAACTTGTTAAGGCTTTGATGTTTTAAAACTCATCACATATCTTGATTCGCTTTGGTTCCAGTTTCTAATTGGCCTACATATCATACTATGTAATTCAACAATATCCCGCCACTTCTTTCTGTGTTAGAACATAACCCTATTGCAAGAAACGTAATTATAAAATACAAAATAAATAAAAATTAGATAAAAAAATCCCATAAATAAAAGTAAGTAATGAAACTAATAAACCTACATATATTTTGTTTACAGCGATACAAGAAGAATCGATGCAAGCATCCATATGAGCTGTCTTCAGCTGTCAGAAATAATTGCTTAACTAATTTTCATACAACAGATAAACTATTTTTATTTAATATAACGAATGAATATGGTGAGGTATCTCATAGATTAATCAATACGATATTTGACTAATATCATCATCATCATCAGCCCATGTTACCCCACTGCAGGGGCTTAGGCCTCCCCCAGGGTAAGGAGGGGGTTTGGAGCTTAAATCCACCACGCTACTCCACTGCGGGTTGGGGATTGTAACGACCGCCATCTATTGACAGCGTCCGGGACCGACTGCTTAACGTGCTCTCCGAGGCACGGACTCAGTGATAGTTAATGTACTTAAGTCATAAAAACTATTGGCACACGCCCGGTTTCGAACCATGGCCCTATGGCCTTATAAATTTGAGACAGGTTCGTTGCGCTCTGGGCTATCACGACACTAATATCGACTAATATCGAAAATACTATATTTTTCAAGGAAATATAAAATTACGAGAATATACGGTTACATTTATAAACAAAATTACATTTGGTTCAAGAGTATAATTTATTAAAAATTTATCTGTTTAAAAAAAAATTGAACGTTATTTTAAATGGGCTGACGTTACAGGACAGTACACTTCCTCTCTGTCTAACAGACGTTTTAAACATTCTTGACTTTGTTATTAATCATTATTTTTTTTCATTTAATTCACTGTTATTATATATTTAAAAAATTCTTTCATTTAAAGTAATAATTAAAAAATAGTAACTACCCCATAACTGCATATCACTTGTATAAGCAAAATGTTATTAATTTACGTACCTACTATAGATAATATGGTATCAGAAAAAATCTGCTTCTCATTGTTTAGTTCCGAAATTATTTATCATAATCTTTGCTAACAGAATTTACTGTGTTGGAATATTACGACCTCAAATATGCCATCTTATGCACTATCAGAGGATTTAAAGAGTAATAACTCATTCTGCCGTCTGCAGATGAATTGTGAACGCAAAAAATGGTCTCGTCCCTTATTTTCAGAAATCTAGTGTAACTTTTTACTACACTATCCTCGTAACGTAACTCCAACCAAATGCGAACAAAGCTCACATCGCAAAGTGTAAAAAGCACAAGCACTTATGCTTAGATAACATAATAATCAGGATGGAGCGTCTCTAACTTCGAAAACGTGAGCGAAATTTCACACTCATTGATTGGACAGAGCATACGCCATTAATATTGTTTTAACAAACATATTGTTATACTACATATGAAATGTATTTTCAGAATCTTTATTTTCTTTTCCAGTACAAATTTCACATGCGCATCACATAAAATTCACAGCGAATATTTCAAAACGTCAACTGGTGTGTATATTTGGTCTGGTCTATATTTTTTTGCTCACATTTTTGTTCTCACAACACGGTATCTCTGGACATCCACAGCCTTAAGATGGTATAAAGCGCGAACCACTAATCGCCCACACTTTAGTAGGTAATATAGCCCTGAATAGCCGAAAAGTACGAAATAGCCGGTCAAGACGCTGGCCTGCCGGCCACTTTGAATGGAAATAAAACCTGCGTGATGACAGTTTTTAATTTTGGGACTTCTTTTAAATAAAGACCATTGTCGCCCACTGTTGTTTTTATTGGGGTCGGGAATTACCATTTGCTCTCTCCAGAGGTCACTACTGTCCATTGATCTTATAGTTAGACATATAGCCGTCAAACCCCTTAGGATTTTACATAGCGAGACTTTTTTTTTATAGATAATATTTAAAACTTGGGTTGCTACTGGTTATAAAAATAAAGAAACCCACGTTTTGCCGAATTAACCAGTACGTAGAAAACTGTAGGGGAAAAGTATAGGATACGTTGAAGTTATGTGGAAATTATTTTAAACCGGATGATTATTATGAAAGAAACACTAGTACTCTAATTGAGAATTGTCAGTTTTATAATGAACAAATATCTTAAATAATATACTAAAAATTATTCCCGGACCAGACTAAAAATTCAGGAAATTTGTGAATGAGGGAAGAGTCTAAGAAGATGGGCCTTCTTAAATCGCCTCCCTTGATTGAATATAATTCTTTATTGATCTTTATTACCATTTTTTTAAATAACATCCTGTAAAAAAGAAAGCAACTTTTTATAAAAGCACACACACAGTAACAACTAAATCTAACGTTAAAGAAGCTTGAGGTGCAGCACAACTCATAAGGTGAGTTGGGTGAAAACTGGATCTCGAGGAAGATCGGTTACGTTTAATTGCGCGGGATCTAGGCGACCTGTGTTGCCAATTTCACAATAATATTCCCGAAATTCCCAACTCACCTTATTAATAACATCTTTATATATACATCGACGATACTAATGCAAAAATGGAGGTTTATTTTTTTACCACAGAATATAATAGTACAAGTACAGACATATCAAAAAGAATACAGTTTAACTCTGGCAGCGCTATTTGTGTTGTAGTGCACATTGTGAATTCACCTACAAGTGCTTACAAGCCGGCGCTCGCCGATGTACTTGTGGCTCCATAGCTAAAGTGCGGAGTGCACCAGGCCTGTTTTCACACAATTCGATCAACAATGTGCGGTTATTTACCAATAAAATTGCAAAAAAAATCGATGATTTCGCATATTCCAGACGATGTTCAAAATTACTAGCCTCTGTTCGTCTGAAATAAAGTAGAAGACACGCGATCCCATCTTATTAGCGATTTCACCATTTTCCATTTGCCGCACAGGTATCGTCCATGAATACGTGTAATAAGACTATATTTTTCTGTATAATTCGTATGGTCTGTATTTGATGCTTAAATAACTTTTTCGGTTTTTCAGGTTTTACCTTAACAGTTGGAATACTGCGACATGAGTATTCTTCTGGTCGGATCGGGATATTAATTAAAAATAGAGAAAAAGGCCGAATAGGAAAACAAGCTCGTGAAACCTAATTGACTTGGTAGCTATATTCAGAATTTAAAAAATTTATAGTAAGAAAAAAAAAGCTGTAATGTCTTTAAAAATGAGAAAGCTTTTATTATAAAAAGTTTGAGCTATCGAAGCGAATTGTCACTTTGCGAACGATAGAGTTGAAGAACTGGCTTTCGAAAACATTAGTTTTATCGAAAACTCGAAAATCATCTTAAAGTGACCTGAAGAAAATATTGAGATACTGTGTGATAGGTATGTCTAAAACTTGAATAAACAAAATTATTAAAATACCGTGTCTCAGAATTCGAAACAATCGGAAAAATTTTTTCTCTTTCGCTAATTAATAATAATTGATGAGAAAAAAATGGAACCTCAAGATACACCTGAGGGTACTTTTTTTTTTGTTGTAATGACGCGGTATCCTTTTCTTTCTGGTGTCTAAAGTGCATAATTAGCGGAAGCGTTTCTGAAAGATTATGCGACATTAAAGCTTTATCCATGCTTTATCCATTTATTCTTTATCCATATTACCATGCAAGTGACATGAAGGCAATCAATCAAGGCAAAAGAAATAAAACTGTATATGAGAATAAAGGTTTTATGGTAAAAAATGAAACTTCCTACACTACCATTTTTTTACACAAATTAACTTTTTTTAAATATATTAAATGACACCAACAACATAAACGCGAACAAAAACAATTAAATTGATGAATAAATAGGCTATATATTAACTTCATTAGTTTTGAATATAATTAAAAAAAATACAAAAAACATCTCGCATATAATTTCTTAAATAGGAAGATATTAGAATGGTACACGAAAACGGGAGAGAGATGTTATAAATGTATCTGTAGGTAATAATTTATTATTTTATTAAAATTTATTACTTAATTAATTCTCAAAACTATTTAATTAAATTGCTTCTAATTAAAATATATTCCTGATATAAATATCCATTGTATCCGTATGATGTATGATGTATCATACGGATGTATGATGACTTTTTTTTATAAAACAAAACAGTTCTATTACAATTTAATTTTTTTAAGCCCTATTATTGAAAATAAAATTAGAAAGGCGAAGCGTGGAGGCAATAGAAAAAAAATATACATCACAATCGATAAGGAATTTTAGATATCAGAAAGAACATATGCTACCACGGCGTATAAGCGGAAAAATTCGCCGGGCGTATTTTGATGTTTTCCGGTATTTACAGATTATTACATCATTATCTCTCACATTTAACCTTAATAATAATTGCTTGGAGTGAAAGAGAGAGTGGTAGTGACATAATGGCCTGACAGTTTTCGATCTTTTCAAAGTATGAAAACATCTTGTTAATTCTGATATCTAAATAGAGGATTTAGGTGCACACTATTGATTGCCTACATAGCAACAGCAATGCGTACCTTTCGTATAAACCTGAACGCGACACGCATAAAGCGTTAAAGCATGATGAGATGAATCCAGGTAAACAGAAAGTAAATAAAAAAAAAATTGTTCCATACCAGTAATTTAAAAAAAATCTAGGATTGATCTTGATTATAAATAAACGAAAGCTAAAGCAAATTAGACGTAATATTTTATGTGTACAGATAACATTTATTTCGCACATATACAGGGCGATTTTTTCTTTACTCGTCAATTTTTTTTAAGGCTTTAAGTATCACCCCAGAGTCTATTTTTGAAAAAAATAATTAAAAAAATTTTCACTTTAAAATAGATTTCCCGAAAGAATTATCGATTCAGCTTCGTCACTCAGTCAAACGTATACTCTGTGCAACCGAAGACGTAGCGAGCAAGGGTATCCCGCCGGTGGCCGCCAATTCAATACAAATTTGTGGTGCCAAATCTCAATATAGTGAACATAGTGAAGGATGAAAAGATAACATGCGTATTTCATTATTTTCACCAAAAATATTAAGATTTTACAGATAATGGAAAAATTATCTGGTAGGTATACAACTTCTGCTTGCTATTCGTTACGCACAGAGCTTGTCAATGTGCCACATAATTTCGTCTATTTGTTTTTTAATAACGCGGTGTCTTGTTAGCGAGACCAATTGTAGATCTATGGTTTACATATTTTTACTTTATTATATGTAAATATAGAACACTTTAATCCAACTTAGTTCAATACTTTGGTATGGAACAATAAAATAAATACGATATTGCTTTTCGTAGTTGAAAAATATGCATATTTTCGATATAAATTTTGTACAATATATTTATTTTTATAAATTTCAATATTTATGTAAGTTTTAAAGTTTTAAGTAAGTAAAGTTTACTATAATATAATATTATATAACTTAAGTTTGTTAAATATTTATTAAAGATGGCCACAATCACACAGTACAATTTATTTTTTAATGTATCAACATATAATAATACAAGTACCACTTCCGGAAAATGCGCTATTGATTGGCCGAAACTGTGGAGCCAAGGGTAGCAGGTTCGATACCCGCCCGGGACATATGTTTGTGTGCATGAACATGTCTATTTGTTCCGTATCTGGGTGCAAAAATATCTATATATGTATATATTACAAAGAATATTTAAGTATGTATATCAGTTGTCTAGTACATACCCATAATACAAGCTTTGCTTAGTTTCGGACTAGATGGCGCTGTGTAGGATGTCCCAGGTATTATTATTATATTAGTAGGTCCATCAGAAAGAAAGAAACTTATGAAAGTTAAAGTTTCACTAGATGTGACTCATTTAATTGTTTCGAATTTAATCATTCTTATTTAACAATTAATCAAAAATATTTCTTAGAGCATATTTTTCATATTTACGGAATAGAAGCTATGTCGTATTATATATAAATTCAGTTGATTTACCCAAAAATCTATATTTTTATTTCAGGCTATGAGTCCTTCATAAAACGAATCTAAAATAAAATAGTCCACGGAAATGTTTAATGGAAATTTTGCCGTTGTTGGTTCTCGCCCTACGATTTAAGGACATCGGTGATAACAATTTTTATTTTAAAATATCGGAAAATAAAAATAGTTCTTAATATCTTATTATCTATAATAAAAATATATACAATTTAAAATACCAACTTTCATATCTATTATCCGATCAACTATTAGAATTAAATAATTATGTCTATTTATTTTGGATTTCGTTAAACGGAACTTTCTCGAGGTATTAAAAACGTAGTGAAACAAACCAGGCATTTGTTAAGCTAAAATATTTTGCTTTAATACGTACTGAGTAAGGCTTTGAGAGCTTTTTTTTTGAGAGGATTCACATTATAAATTTTACTAGAGTTGTATGTAACCCTGTTACTGTAATGCCGTTGATTCTTGCATTAAAAGTATTACCCCGCTTTCTACAAGGTAGTTGGGCACGGTCCACGAATCTAATGTCTAGTAGCTTTAAGAGTCTTGAAGATTCACCGATTGCATATAGTATAATTTTCCGGGCTTGGGCGATCACGACTGCAGCCAGGAACAGTAATAACTTAATTTTTATGTGAGAACCTACAGCCGAGTTATTACTGATACGAGAATATTCGCGCGCATACTCACACACGTACTTCCTTAGCTAAGAATGAAATAATTACTCTTAACCATTATTAGAACGTAACATAAATATGAGACTCTTGGGTAAATCATCGTGTTCGGCGTGATGGCATCATGCAAGCGATACCTCTGGAGTATGGAGGAGAGGCTCCACCATGAGGGGAGCAGGCTGATGGTAGCAACCGCCTCGCCAAGGTCACCAGCGGCCGCGCGTGACGCCAGCCGCCCCAAGCACGCGCTGTCCCAACAACGGCAACAGTCGCCGACCTGTGCCGCTTTTGTGTTTACACATGTCTTGCATTCCTAACGTCACTTTTATTTGCCCTTTTTGCTAATCTATGGTTAGGTAACGAAGAACCAGACATAAATCATTCTGTCCTTACTGGCAAACTACCTACTTATAAATGAAAAAAAAAGTGCATAGATGATCGAGGTGAGGTTAGTTACCTAAAACTAACGGGAGAATTGTACTAGAATCTTACTGTCAAAAACGGAGACAATTTAGATCTAGTTTAATTTCGAATAAAATATGTTTTGTCTCTTGGTCTTGGATTATTAATCGATTGTTAATTCTTCTTGTAAATTGATAATTTTGATTATATTGGATAATTAAATTTTATGTACACTAGTGTTTTAGCACTAAACGACATGTTCAGCTAGACGTAGCCCAGACTTATAGAGCGCGTAGAGCTTACCGAACCAAACAAAAAGTTTCAAGTGAGCATAGGGCGCAAACTAACCGTTAACGAGAAAGACGTGTTCAAAGTTTTATTTTTTCTCAGTTATCTTTTTTTGAAACCTTTATCTTCTACCCATAACTAATAGATTTATTATTTAGATTACATTAATATCATAAACGGGATTAAATAAAAGGCGGGAGTTCGAGGTACAGTGCCATAATTATTGATTATTACAAATTGGACTAGGAACAAAAATTCCTTTAAAATAAATAAAACTGCTTTCAAATTTTTTTGATGAATGACCGGGAATTGAATAATGAACATATATATTCATGTACCTATATAGGTACATATATAATGCTTAGTATAATGAAATGAATGCTACGTTTAATAACATCGAAGGATTATTTCATTCTTGACAATAGGTGCCGTTTTGAGCAATTCATAAGTTAAATAAGTGAAATAATTACTTTAATTTGTACTTTAGAATAAATACCGTTTATTTTTTCTTGGTCTTTCTTTTATTTAGGATTCTATGTTATTTAGAAGTAATTAATCCTTATAACTGACCCTGTCGCTTGGTGCTATGAAAATTCAGGAATCTGACTTCATTAATAAATTCATTTTTCCTATATCAATTTCCCGTTAGTAATTAGGTAATAGGCAAAATAAGGCCTAAAAATAAATGATGTATAGAGTGAAATATGATACTAAGAAACGCTACCGGCGAAGGAATGTATAGGTATTATTAGTTAAAATAGAAGAACAATATTTGAGTTCCTACAGAACGTGAAACGATATTTGGATATAATATGAGATGGAATACAAGACGTGTGTAACCCACCTAAAGCAGGCGAAGTGTCCTTCTGCTGTACGCTGTAGACGTCACATTATGTGGGTACCGCATATAGGTTCTATACTCACGGCATCCGAAATCCCGCGTGGTTGGTGGCGGGCGTACGTGGACGCCTATTATCGCCTCCATTGGCACCTCCGTTCGCGGAATAGATACGGCTGAAGGTGGCAGGAAAATCGGCTGCAGCATCCCGAAGTTGCATTCTTCTGGTATCAAGGCCCGGCATCCCGCGTGACACTGTACAAATTATTGAATTAATAACTTTAGGTGTCAGAAAGAATTAGATACCGCATCGTAACTAGAAACTATTTCCTTTTATGGGCAGTATGTCAGTGTTATACGCTACCATATCGCTGCAAAAGCAGGACTGACTCCAACTACTCTAGAAGCCAAAAAATGCATTATGGTTAAGGCAGCTGACACTTCACCCGATCCGATATCAGTATATAAGAATCCAATACCGGTATCTTAGTAAATAAAATGGTATTTCCTTGCGTTTCACTTCGCACGATACGATATCGGATAACGGGATCGGAGTCCGATATCGTAACGGATAATCTAAAAACACTTTAACTTTTATTGGCATTAATTTCTGTTATTTCTACTTTTACTACCTATGTATGTTATTGGTTTCTTTAACTATCTATAAAAAGCTGGTTTTCATTACTAGAGTAAATGGTAGAGTTAACTAACTTCCTTTCTTACTCTACCAATAGAAACGCGATTGTTCGAGTGGAATACTATTTTTTGGCGGAATAGATAGCACACTGATAGAGTTAAGGCGCTGTCACAAGACGACGACCTTGAACAATCGACTACGACGATTTCGGTACAAACCTAAAAGACACGCAAATATTCGCTTTTAGGTGCTTCGTCGAATCAAATTCGAAATATACGCTATAAAAATCAATACTTAGGGTAAAATTTAATACTTTATTAAAAATATAAATCGAGAAAGTTTCTTAACAATGTATACACCAACGTAAATTCACTTAATTTCAGCAAGTTATTATAAAGTTTAATAAAGATATAATTGTTGAAAATACATATTAAGGGGTAATTTTGTAATATTTTTTTTTTCATAGAGAAAATCTTGATAAAACTTGTTTTGTAATTGGTGAAGTTTATAAAATGTACGACCAATAATAGCAATTTTTATTCGTGCCACTAAGTTATATGGAATTAGTGAATATTTTAAAAAAAAGTTGAAATTACAGTTATTTATTTTATTTTATTTGTATGGAAAACCAACAGCACAATTAACTTATTGACAGACATAATAGCTACAAAAGGCCAATAACAGGTTCTCACACGATTCATTGAAATCAAAGGTTTTGTGTAAACGTACAATTAACTTAAAACTCATGGTTGAAACCAGACTTAATAAATTGTTAGTTATAAGTATGAACTCACAACTAGCACTTAAACTGCAGAAAAAGATTTTATAGCATCATTATTATCATTCCTATCATTAATATCATTATTATCGAATCATTAATATCATTGCTCACCAAAGACATAGAATAGCTGCATATATTTTGTTTCTGCTGTAAGAATACATTCTCATGACGTTTCAAGTTCATCAGGATGGACTTTTAGTTACTTTTACTCTTTTTGGAGTTACAAGAGCTGTATATATATGCCTATAGAACTACTTTATCACTGACTGACCAGTCTAGTGGTTAGAACCTCTAACTGCAAAACCAAGGGTTTCGATTCCCGCTTGGAACAAATATTTGTGTGTATGAACATGTTTAATCGTTCCATGTCTAAGTTCCATGTATATAGGATGTAATATAATGAAATATATCTATGTATGTATATTAGATTCTAATACCCATAACACAGGTTCTCCCTACTTTGGGACTAAGTGGCCGTGTGAGATGCTCCATATTTTATTATTATTTATAGCTCTATAAATAGAATTATATAGAAAGTCGTGATAGCCCAAAGCGCAACGAATCTGTCTCAAATTTATAAGGCCCATAGGGCCATGGTTCGAATGCGAGCGTGTACAAATGAGTTTTTTTGACTTTAGTACACAACTATCACTGACTCCGTGCTTCGGAGGGCACGTTAAGCAGTCGGTCCCGGACGCTGTCAATAGATGGCGGTCGTTACAGTCCCCAACCCGCAGTGGAGCAGCGTGGTGGATTTAAGCTCCAAGCCCCCCTCCTCACACTGGGGGAGGCCTAAGCCCCTGCAGTGGGGTAAAAATAGGCTGATGAAGTGAAGTGAAGATATAGAATTAGTCAAATGATCTACTATGGAAATAAAAATACAGCAATTATATCTAATATATAAAATTCTCGTGTCACAGTTTTAGTTGCCATACTCCTCCGAAACGGCTTGACCGATTTCGATGAAATTTTTTGTGCTTATCCGGTATCTATGAGAATCGGCCAACATCTATTTTTCATCCCCCTAAATGTTAGGGGTAGTCCACCCCTAAATTTTTATTTTTTTTTTAGACAAAATTTTTAATTTCTATTTTTTTATGATACAACATACAAAAATACATACAATCCTCAATTTTCACCCTTCTACGATCAACCCTTATTTTTTAATAGGGGGGGATAACTTACTCTCAATTAAATGTTAGGCTCAACAGCCTAACATTTAATTGAAACTTATTACATAGTAACATTAGTATCAAGACAGTTTATTCCTGCTGTAATTAGTGTTACCAGTGCTTGATTTTTTAAATTTTCCGCGCTTTTTCTGGATCAACACTCATTTGCCAGCATTTGTGTCGCGGGAACGAAAACGGGGAAGGGATGAATGGGAATGAGTTAAGATTGGGATAAAAAGTTATTCTTGATGAGAATGGAAACGAAAACGAAACGACACCAGGGCCAAGAACGGAAACAATAAAGTTGGTATTTTTGCGATGGGAACATGGGAAATACGGGAAAAGATGAACGGGAATGAGAAGACTGAGATAAAAAAAGTGATTTTCATGATGAACGAATACTACCCGTGCGAAGCCGGGACGGGCCGCTAGTATAATATATAATTATATCTGGGACATCCTACACAGCGCCATCTAGTCCCAAAGTAAGCAAGTAATATGCTTGTATTATGTAGTACTAGAACACTGATATACATACTTAAATATTATTATAATTTTTTTTAATGTATCATATATACTTTTACACCCAGACAAGGAACAAAGAGACATGTTCATGCACACAAATATTTATCACGGATGGGAATCGAACCCGCGACCCTCGGCTCCGCAGTTAGGGTAGAGACCCTAGGTTAGAGAACCACTCAACCAACAGGTCAGTCGAATGCTTATTATATGCTTATAATATGTTTTTTCTGTTTGAATCCCTTATAGGTATAACGTTTTTGTATGTATGTATAATATATAAAACAATTGTTTTTAGTTTTAATGTAAAATTGTAACTGAATATTCTATTGAGCCTGCACTGGTTATGTTGTGATGCGAGTAAATCGGTAATTTAGTCACGTATTTGAGGAGGAACTGTCTCCTATAGCACAGGTTCTTACCTAGTTTAGGAGACAGGGATCCCAAATTTATATTTTATTTTGTAGCATTATATACCTACTCGTAATTATAGAAAATAGTCAGTGTTTAATATTGGTGTATACTTGTGCTTTGTAAACATTTATGTACTACTTTTGTTACAAATTTCTTTGCTAATAAATATTATTATTATTATTATATTATTATTAATATCTTTATTCACTACCTTCTATAGTTGCTTATTATATTATATGCTTTTTATATGTTTGGATAGGTTTACAAAAGTAGCTGTTTCTTTGGTACGCATATTTTTTCTACATCATATTGGCCATGGTCTTGATACTGAATTTTTTTTCTTTAATTATTTATTAGAAAACTTAGTCATATATGAACAATAACATAAATAGGAGATATAAATAGAAACGATAAATCAGTCAAAATTACAGTAGATCTACTGTAATTACGTCGAATCTGGAAGCACTGGTACCTATGTATAATAACCCAAACAGCGGATGCGAAAAGCGGAGGACCGTGCGCGCGTGGTGTCGAGCTTTAGGAGATGCAGCAGTGGAGAGACACGGGCTGATGATGATGATGATGATATATGACAAGGGTGTAGATAGTTACCGTGCTGCCACACCACTCGCAGCGGTAGCCGGTGAGGCACTCGGCGGAATGACAGGCTCGGCGACACGCTGCGCATTTGCTTGCGGGCGGTAAGTTGCCTTCGCGCCAATGATGCACGTGCCTGGATTCGCCGCCCGCTGCATACGTTGCGTTTTCTTTGCAGTCCGCGGCCGCGAAGTCCGCGCAGTCGCCGTGCACGTAGTACTCGCATACTGAACAGATGTATGTGTGTGATCAGGTTGTTATTGGAACCCAATGAGGGCTACCAAATTAGCTTCCGATCGGTGGCGCCACTAGCAACTCAAGTGTCTGTCAAATTATACAAATAGAGGTATTTCATTATTTACTCACTTAAAAAATAATTAAATATCTTTATTTCTTGAAATAAGTCACGAAAGTGATTTCATTACTTCGTGGGAAACATCCTATTCATCACATCACAAATCGCATTCAAAGAAATATTGGTTCCTCTCAGAAAAATACGCAACAACCTGAGGGACGTTCTTTTTTTTAAATATAAACAATTGTAAAATTGTCCTTAAATTTATAAAAATATGTTTTTTTCTATCAGAAGTGTATAATTCTGGTTTTTAAAGGTCATTTTCGATTTAGTTAATATGTTTTTTTCGAAAACGAAAAACAGAACTGTTTGGTGTTAGAAAGAACATATTTTATTAATTTAGCGACAGGTTTATGATAAGCTTAATAAAATAATAAAATTAAACTTTTGGCCAAATGAGTACGTAATATTTGCTATTCATTTTTCTCTCAACACACATGAAAATGTTTAAAAATTGGAAAAATATGACTAAATACAAAACAGTCGTATGAATTTGACAGTTACAAAAACCTGAGTCGCAAGTGGCGCCGCGTAGCAAAGAAAATAGTCCAGTGGCCACACAATGTACTACATTAACTAAAACTGTAAGACAGAAAATGCCGTCCTAACAAAATATAATTATTTTTAACACTAATATACCAAATCTAATATAACAATATAAAATATGTTCATAGGATCTGATGTTTTTGACTAATGGTATACCGCAGGACGTTGACTGTCCCTGCGGTTGATAGCTGATGAGAGGTGTTTCCGCGCTGTCGATTACTCCAACAATAGGTACGACGACGAAGGCAGACGGCGCAAAATGCTTCCTCCTGCATTGCACAACTATCCCAAAGAAGACCAACTGTATGAGCAATAACCTTTCGTTCCCAGTGTAGTTGAGACTTAACAACGCCCATCAAGAATTATTTGACGACACTTATATGTGACATTTACTGGGTTGAAAATTTTATTAATAAATCGTCATTGGCCTTAAAACTTTGCCTATTTCAGCTAATTTTGAGTTCTAGTTTAATCGAAAATTATCGTAGAATACCAAAAGTGAATAAGTTGAATATATTGACGACCAAGAAGCATCGTATGCAAAAGATGTTTAGAAGAAAATAGTTTTTTGTGGTAAATGTGAGAAAACAAATCCATGAATAAACACGACTGTCGAAATCGCGACAGATATGTACCATAATTCACACTCGTTAGTGAGGGGGGGGGGGGGGGGGGGGGAAGAGGGTACCGCAATTACGAACAATTGACAGAATTTAATGTTTTCCCGTTTTTTGTGTCTCGTAGCGCAGTTTTAACATTGAAAATGTTTATCAGATCGTTTTCGTGGGGAACGTAATTGGGCTGTATTTCCAAAATTTATGATGGCCGACTAAAAGCAGTGATGTCAAAAGATGCAGGGCCTTGTGAGGCATAGTATGATATTAAATATTCTATTTAAACTTACGGACTGATGTCCGTAAGTTCAAATGGAAAATGATGAGAAAAAAGACGAAATTTCCCGATTTTTCGGACAAATTTAGACAAAAAATAAAAATAAAAAAACTACCGAGGCAGATAGATTGTCTACCATGTGGCAAAAGAAATTTTGGAATTGGTAGAAAACTGTGGGCTGGGGGGGGGGGTGGGGTGCATTTTTCATAGAATGTGGTTTTCAGATCAGTTACCCCGGTGAGTGAGATTCGGCTATATTTCCAAAATTTATGCTGGTAGATGAAAAGCAGTAGTGTCAAAAGATGCAGGAGTTCGCGGGGCATGGTGTGATACAAAATTTTCTAAAATCGGTCCATAGCTTTTTTCGAAAAATTTAATAAAATTGTTTGGCAACAACGTGTTATGAGTTTTTAATTTTTGATTTTCATTTTTAATGTCCTCCGATAGTCGCGAGAAGCGCGAAATCTGTAAAAAATTTAATCTAGAAAATTTTAAGAACGTCCTCACAATTTTAACCTAACATTGATTTCCAATGTTTAATTAAGCCTAAAAATATGTTTTGACATGTAAGTACTATAAATATTACCTACTTCTTGTATTTGTCTGAAGGTTCATCATATTCTTATTTACTTAATTACTAATTTTAATCGTCAATATTTATTATGTAATATCTTATTTTACTTTAGAAGAAACCACATCAAAAAGCTCTCAGCAATATTCTTGTCTATGAGCGCTGCTAAGCTTGGAATAGGCGGTCATCGTACTTGAGGTACTTACATTTTATTCTAAAATCTACCGCGTTATCAGCGCCTCCTCTTCAATTCAAATATATATCACAAGCTCCTCAGGACACGCGTAAGGCCCACGCGATTGGTTACCTAGATGTTTGTGTTGTGTCTATGTCATTGTGTATTACCCCGCTCCCACACATGTAAACATGCCAAACATTGACCATTCACGCATGTTGGAGAGAGGCCATTCGTATTCGGTAATGCCTCGTGTGGCAAACATTTGTTATCCGTGATAGCGTATCGGTTTTCTTGCGCACTTCAGTGGCCGCACGGAAAAGAAACATTCGCGAAGTAGTGTAGAAGTACAAATTCGACCAACATTTGTCATTTTTTTTTTTCACGGAAAACGTTTGCTGATTTTAAGGCCAAATGTTTGTCCACATCTGTGGGACAGCTTACAACTAGTTACATATTACAGAATGAAAGGTAGATACTGATCATTTTTTGAAGTAAATAAAGTTGACAAAATTTATCGGCTTCGAGTCGTTTGAGTTTAGCGAGCGTTCGCCTTCTAGTCTGCTACATGCAAAGTGCGGTGCGGTGTAGATAAACAGCCTAAACCTGCAGCGAACCAGCGTGGTGGACTTATGGTCTAAACTCCTTAATTTGATGTTGAGGAAGGGTTGTACCCCAACAGTGGATTCAAAAGAGCCTGATTATGATGATACAAAGGTTTACATTAGCGAGGAAAGATGACGAGGGAATGAATTTATCTGCCTACTCGCTGAGATTGGATAAGACCAATAGTATTGGACCAAAGTTTTGAACAGTTTTTATTTTTCGAAAATATAGACCAATCTATATTTTCTTAAAATAAAAAACAATGTATTTTTCTTAGTAATTTTTTTCCAAAAATTTATTAATGAAATATCCCTAACACGTCAACTAGATAGACTATTTGTATTATCTTAGACTAAATATATTTATTGATTCAAGACCATTACAGTTTAATTTGACAAAGTAATCTTATATCAATATTTCTTATTTACTTTTAGCTTTACTTTTTTACTGTGGAAAGCAACGCCATAAGCTAAACCGCCCAGCTGACGTCGTAGGGACAAGTACAGCGTCTGATGAATTTTCATGAATATCTGGCAAATCCGTGAACAGAAAATATTGATATGAATATCTGATTTTTTAATCCATTTATGACAAAAAACATGTTTCAATCTTTTCTAGTACTTTTATTTCGAGGTTGCTCTTCGGACTGGAAAGAATAGTAAACTAATGGCAAAGTTTAAAAAGACAGACCACAGATATATAGAATTAATAGATTACGAAAGTTGGTCAGGGCCCACTAGGCTAAGCGGTGACGAGCACTTAGCCTAGTGGGCAGCGACCCTGCCTACGAAGCTGGAGGTCCCGGGTTCGAATCCCAGGTCGGGTCAGTATTTATATGATGAATATTAATACTGGCACCGGGTCTTGGTTGTTATATGTATGTGGTGTTTTCGCTTGGTATCCAAAATACAAGCTAATGCTTAGTTTGGGACCTAGACGTTGTTGTGATTGTATGTGTTATTATTATTATTATTAGTGTTTTCGAATAATATTACCGGTATTTCATTAACAATGGTACTCACCGATAAAACGAAACATCTCTCATTCACTGGGCCAAGTAGATGTTTTTGTAATTTTTTTACAGGCTACTACATCAGTTTCAAGTCACATGCTGCTATGAAAACAGTTGTAACCATACAGATAATACAACTAGAATAGGCAAGCTCCATAAAGCCCTGTATGTAGCGGTTGGGCATCAGTTGGGCATGGGACAAAACAGGATGGAAAAGAACTGTACCCTATATTAATCAAGGTACTCCTACGAAGCACTCTTATTCTCTATCTCTTTCTATTGAGACCCGCATTTCGGACTGGCTTGCCTGCTCTATTCTATTATCTTTATGGTTGTAGCAAGTAAAAAGATTGCTACAATTTGCGTTCTCTATTATTACTTCTATATGTGTGTGTATTACTCACTCATGCAGTGTAGCCCGGGCAGCTCATCGAGCCGTTTCCGGCACACCGTGCAGAACTTGCGCTTGTGGTGTGTCGGCTCCGACCAGCAGTGCGCCACCGGATTCTGAACAAACAGTACATCATCTTTTGTCAACTGACAACGTTGCTGCATCCGGCTCGAAGGACCAATTTGTTCGGCTTGAACTCTTGTTTATCGTGGAATAAAATTATTTTGTATTTTATTTATTTATCACCAATCTTCTTTACTTCTTTGATACGATTCACAGCTTTTATAACATGTTACAAACGACATTCCGCTTTTTGTTCTTCCATACCTCCGCTACCATTTTGGGGTAAAATTTAGAGAAATAAATGATTCAAAAAAATTAAATCAAAAAACATACCCGGAATCAGTTTACAAGACCTCCACGTATGTATAGTCATAGTTGAATGCTTTATTTGCTTTGTTTTTAACATATAACCGAAAAAAGTGAGCTAACGAAAACTTTCGGTTATTACTCAAATGCTGACAAAACTGAACTGTCGAAACATGTAATAAACCGAATTGACCGAGAGTTCTGTCGGTAAAACAGTGTTGAATAACACATCAAATCCGGAGAAAAACAAAATTTTAATTGGTGCTTACAGATAGCGTTAATTACAAATGTTACAACCAGCCCTCCGTCACAACCGACACACCCTTCCCCTACTCAACAATTACAAAGGGCGCATCTATTGATTTGAATCTATTCGCGTATCACTCTTACAGACATTAACAGTTTTTCAATACAAAATAGCATTACCTTGATAAGACTTGGCGCTACGCCGCAGCATGGCGTCACCACCTGCCCCACGCATCGCTCGTGCACTATGAAGTTGCACACTGAAACAATACAGGTATATAATTTAAAATTTACATTGAAAAAAATGGCGGTCAAATAGTAAAAAGTTAAAATTAGAAGCAGCCCATTTTATAAACACAGAAATAAAAATTGCCATATGGAACCATAACCATAAGATGGATAACCATAAGACTGACCGATTGGCCGAGTGGATAGAGACCCTAACCGCGGAGCTAGGGTCGCGGATCCGATTCCCGCTTGGGACAAATATTTGTGCGCATGAACAAGTATCTATATATGTATATATTATGAATAATATTTTGTATGCCAGTTGTCTAGTACCTCATAATACAAGAATAATACTTGCTTAGTTTTGTACTAAATGGCGCTGTGTAGAATGTCCCAGTTATTATAGGTGTTACAATATGATTTTAAATATATATTGAAAAACTTGGCAATCAAGTGTTCAAAACTAAAAAGTTAAAATTCGAAGCAGCCCCTTATATAAACACAGTAATGGAAATTATAAGCATAATATTATATGTTTGATCAAATACGCGTTGGTCGAAATCTCGAAGTTTAATATAGAACGAAGTTTTGATTACTATATACGTTTCTAGATAGAATTTTGGAGTCAGAAACGTAAATAAAAATTTTCCCTAACTGTTATAACTGTATAATTGACGCACACAGACACGAATAGTAGTACACGGTTGATACGGCGTTGTGGCAGTATGTGATTTTTTTAACCATCTCACAAGCATATAAAATAATTTTCAAAAAAAAAATAAAAACCGACTTCAAAAACATAAACTAAAAAGTTAAAAATAAAATTTTCACTTTAAAGAAAGGAGCATCAACAGGCGGCATATAGTTAATGAAGTCGGTGCCTACTCACTCAGACACTTTAAATTGTGTTCTATTTTTGTTATAGTTATAAATATATCATTGTTGTAATTGTTATTACCTGGTAAGTACCCATTTAAAGTGTCTGAGTTGGCACCGACTTCATTAACTATATGCCGCCTGTTGATGCTCCTTTCTTTAAAGTGAAAATTTTATTTTTAACTTTTTAGTTTATGTTTTTGAAGTCGGTTTTTATTTTTTTTGAAAATTATTTGATTTTTCAATTTTTAGTTGAACGCATCTGCAACTTATTTATATTTAGTATAAGTGGGGCTACTAAACGCGCTACTCTAATGAGACAGCACCGCGATTACGCAACGTAAATTCAGTGTCAAATTGACGCATCAGCATGCCTAGTAGGTAGTGGTATTCCTATGTAAAACTTCAATCTTAATTATTATTTTTGTGCGAACTGAACATTTTGGCATATTCAACCGTATGAAGGAAGCCCAACAAAAGGTAACTGCTGTAAATCGTTGAGGAATTCCCTCGACTGTTTATGGTCTTCATCATCCGACCTTTAATGGCACTTATAACCCATATGAGTGCAAAGTTCTCTTCAATAGAAATGAATTAAGTCCAAACACCAGGTAATTCCTGTAAATCGTTAAGGAGTTCCCTCGATTGCGTATGGTCTCCATCATCAGATCTGTAATGGTACTTATAACCCATATGAGTGCAAAGTTCTCATTAATATAAATGAATTAAGTCCATACACCAGGTAATCGCTGTAAATCGTTGAAGAGTTCCCTCGATTGTGTATGGTCTCCATCATCAGACCTGTAATGGCACTTGTAACCCATATGGGTGCAAAGATCTCATTAATAGAAATGAATCAAGTCCAAACACCAGGTAATTGCTGTAAATCGTTGAGGAGTTCCCTCGATTGTGTATTGTCGCCATCATCAGACCTGTAATGGCATTTATAATCCATATGGGTGCAAAGATCTCATCAATAGAAATGAATTAAGTCCAAACACCAGGTAATTGCTATAAATCGTTAAGGAGTTCCTTCGACTGTGTATGGTCTCCATCATCAGATCTGTAATGGTACTTATAACCCATATGGGTGCAAAGTTCTCATTAATAGAAATGAATTTAGTCCAAACACCAGGTAATTGCTATAAATCGTTAAGGAGTTCCTTCGACTGTGTATGGTCTCCATCATCAGACCTGTAATGGCATTTATAATCCATATGGGTGCAAAGATCTCATCAATAGAAATGAATTAAGTCCAAACACCAGGTAATTGCTATAAATCGTTAAGGAGTTCCTTCGACTGTGTATGGTCTCCATCATCAGACCTGTAATGGTACTTATAACCTTTATAGGTGCAAAGTTCTCATTAATAGAAATGAATTAAGTCCAAACACCAGGTAATTGCTGTAAATCGTTGAGGAGTTCCCTCGATTGTGCATGGTCTCCATCATCAGACCTGTAATGGCACTTATAATCCATATGGGTGCAAAGATCTCATCAATAGAAATGAATCAAGTCCAAACACCAGGTAATTGGTGTAAGTCGTTGAGGAGTTCCCTCGACTGTCTTTCAGCTCCATCATCAGATCGACTCCCGACCTTCATTAAATAGTACTAGTAGTCGTACTTTATCAAAACACTTAAAATACGATACTTTAAAATACGATTTTCGAAGGTTGCCCTCGATTTCTCTGGGATGCCATCATCAGATCCTGGTTTCCTTATCATGGTACCATTTCGGAGATATCTCCCTTTCACAAAAAAAAATCATCCAATTCGGTTCATAAACATGAACACACATAAAAAAAAAAATAAAAAAAAAAAACATATACGGTCGAATTGAGTAACCTCCTTCTTTTTTGAAGTCGCTTAAAAACTCGGCCTCTTTTTCTGTTGTCATTTTATCGCGTGGCTCTATCTAGACATAAATACTCTTGATATAGAGACTCTTAAGAACCTAGAATATCATCATCATCAGGCCATTTTTACCCCACTGCAGGGGCTTAGGCCTCCCCCAGGGTGAGGAGGGGGGCTTGGAGCTTAAGTCCACCACGCTGCTCCACTGCGGGTTGGGAACTGTAACGACCGCCATCTATTGACAGCGTCCGGGACCGACTGCTTAACGTGCCCTCCGAAGCACGGTGTCAGTGATATTGTGTACTTAAGTCAGAAAAACTCATTGGTACACGCCCGGATTCGAACCATGGCCTTATAGGGGCCTTATACATTTGATGATACCTAGAATATATTGGCGCATAAATCCCAAAACAACTTTTTTCACGTGTCAGTAATGTGTCGGTAAATTACAATCATGGATATACCTACATATAGATACCGCATCAAGTCTACAAAAATGTGAGGAAAAAAATATACACTGCAAAGTAAATAGATATATACATACGCGTTACGCCACTGGAAGTTTCGATATATATTCAGGGAAGGAGAATTAGCAAATAAAATGCTGAAATTACTTTTCAAGTGTAATTTAAGAGTATATTTTAAAACAAACAATAATAATGGTATATGGTCTGTCTAATCTCTACTGTCGTTTTGCTCACCTTCTCGATCATCTCGAAGTATGAGACACTCTTAATTATATAAATCTAAGATACCAATATTTATTTAAGTGTTTTTATTCCCTATCTCGTAAAGAATTAATAAGATATAAATATAATTGTGAATTATGATTTGACAAATGAAGTATAATTTCATTACTGTAATAAAATAAATCAAATTAAGTATAATTTAATTATGATTAACATTCATATAAATCATCATCATCATCAGCCCATTTTACCCCACTGCAAGGGCTTAGGCCTCCCCAAGGGTGAGGAGGGGGTTTGGAGCTTAAATCCACCACGCTACTCCACTGCGGGTTGGGTATATTAAAATTGGGTATATATATTGGGTATATTGTGTTGGATTCATATAAATGTTAGTAATAAAATTGTTGGCGGGTCCCCGTTGACGACGACTGGTAGACCAAGACCGTAGTGTGTTTATGATTGATTATATTTAAAGTCGATTATTTTGAAAACGAAAGCTAATGACGATAAAACTAAAATGCTTATGCAACGCAATTTCCGTGGTGTGAACGTGGATGAGCTCCGTAAGGATGCAGGCGGGATCGATTGGGCGCCTCTTTCGGCCTCTGGATCTGTCGATGATAAAGTTAGAAGGTTCAATTTTGAACTCACTAAGTTATACGATGTTCATGCTCCGATTCACCCGGTCAAAATGAAACACCTCTCTACGCCATGGTTGACGGCGGAACTCAAAACGTTAATTAACAAAAAAGCGGCAGCCAGAACTCGGTTCAAACGGAATCCTACACCTTTTAACCATGATAAATATGTAGCTGCCCGCAATCACTGCAGAAGGGTGTGTAGGGATGCTCAGCGCCACCACATTCATGCTTCCGTTGAAAACGGTGATCCAGCTAAAGTCTGGAAATTTCTTAAATCACTGGGAGTTGGGAAAACACGACAAAACACTATCCCTCAAGAATTAAATATTGAGTTATTAAACCAACACTTCTCTTCTTCATCAAATTGTGATAGTGCCGTTAAAGCGAACACAATGAATTTTCTTTCATCTTTCCCGACTCCAGATTACTCACAGTTCTTCTTTAGTCAATTCTCTGATTGTGATGTTAAAAAGAGCGTAGTTTCTATTGCCTCCAATGCCGTTGGGAGTGACTGTATCAGCCGTAAAATGATACTTCCCATCCTTGACGAAATTCTACCAGTTATTACTCACATCCTTAACTACTCTATTTCTTGTGGGGTCTTTCCATCTACATGGAAGGATGCTCAAATCATACCCTTACCCAAGAAGGCAAACCCCATTTCTTTTTCCGAGTACCGTCCTATTTCTATATTGCCATTCCTTTCTAAAGTTCTTGAGCGTCTTGTCCATAATCAACTCATTGCCTTCCTTTCCAAAAATTGTCTTCTAAATCCATTCCAATCCGGGTTTCGTCGTGGTCACAGTACTGTCACCACCCTGGTCAGGATTACGGATGATATAAGACTAGGTATGGAGGGGGGGAATTTAACAGTCCTTGCACTACTTGATTTTAGCAATGCATTTAACACTGTTGATTTCGATATCCTTCTTGGTATACTTCGCTCTCTTAACATATCTCCGACAGTAATTGATTGGTTTCGTAGTTACCTATTGGGCCGCCGGCAACGTATCTGCCTCGAAGGTATATTTTCTTCGTGGTGTAGCACTACTGCCGGCGTACCCCAGGGTGGCGTTCTCTCTCCCTTGTTGTTTTCTATATTCATAAATTCTATCTCAAATCAACTTCTTTCATCCTATCACCTGTATGCAGATGATTTGCAGATCTACTCGCAAGCCTCTTTGGCAGAGCTATCAGTGGCTATTCGAAATATTAATTTGGACTTAGCTCGAATATCAGAATGGAGTGTGGCACATGGATTGAGGGTGAACCCCGCGAAGACCCAAGCCATTGTTATTGGCAGTTCTAAACTTAGCTCGAGAATTGACTGGTCACTTATACCTCCACTTGTGCTGGATGGTGTTACTATACCCATAAGCAACTCTGTCAAAAGTCTAGGAATACAGATAGACAAAAATCTCTCTTGGGGTCCTCACATTCAAGAACTAAGTCGTAGGATTTTTGCGTCGGCGGGGTCTTTGAGGAGACTGCGCAATTTCCTTCCAACTTCGACCAAAACTGCGCTTGTCCAATCCTTGCTTCTCCCTATACTTGACTATGCTGATGCCAGCTATTCTGATCTCACCGAGTCACAACTTGATAAGCTTGAGCGACTCCAAAATTTCTGCATCCGATTTATTTTTGGATTACGCAAATATGATCATGTTTCTGAATTCCGCAATAAGCTTAAGTGGTTACCGATTCGCCTTCGCCGGAACGCTCACATGTTATCGCTTCTCTACAGTATATTGTATAATCCTGCAACCCCTTCATACCTCAAAGAACGTTTTAAGTTCCTTCATGACACACATTCTCGTCATCTAAGATCGTCCGAGAACTTGGGACTGGTGATGCCTAGGCACTCTTCCAATTTTTTTGATAAATCTTTCACTGTGCAAGCTATTCGCCTGTGGAATGGACTCCCTACAGTTATAAGACGCGCACAATCTATATCAGAATTCAAGAGAATGGTGAAGGATCATTTATTGTGCCCTTCTTAGCTTATCTGATTGTGTGGTATGTATGTGTTTAGTGTTTAAATATTATAATAAGTTTTAAGTGTCATATTTGTGTATTGTTCTGAAATGTATTGTGTGGTATAGATATATGTATCTTGTTTAGGTAGCTTAAATTATTCTTAGTTAGTACATCATAACCATTTTGTTGTCTCAGGCCTATCAATCCATCCAAAGGTTGTCTGGAACAGATTGCTCTTAGCGATAAGACCGCCCACTGTACCTACCAAACATAGATATAAGAGATACCTACATTATTTATTTTTGTTCTAACTTTTGGTGTACAATAAAGAATATATTATTATTATTATTATGACGAAAAAAAATGAAAAAGCTTCTGAGGCAGATAGAGTGTCTACCGTTTGGAAAAAGAAATTTTGGAATCGATCGAAAACCGTGGGCTAAACACATTCCCTTCTCGTTGAATGATTATGATGAATAATAAACATTTCCGACGACCGCTTAGCCTGCCCACGAAGCTGGAGGTTCCAGGTTCGAATCCCATGCAGGTCGGGTCAGTATTTATATGATGAATATTGATACTGGTACGGGGTCTTGGTTGTTACGTGTATGTGGTGTCTTCGCTTGGTACCCAAAACACAAGCTAATGCTTAATTTGGGGCCTAGACGTTGTTGTGATGTATACGTTATTATTATCAGATCAGTTACCCCGAAAATTCGCCTATGAAAGAAATTTATGAAGGTAGACGAAAGGCAGTAGTGTCAAAAGATGGAAGAACTGGCGGGGCATCGTATAGTATCAAATTTTCGAAAATTGGCCCATAACTTTTTTCGATAAATTGAATAAAATGTATTATATAAGTTTTCATTTTTAAGCGACTTCAAAAAAGAAGGAGGTTACTCAATTCGACCGTATATATGTTTTTTTTTATGTGTGTTCAGGGATAACTTTGTTGTTTATGAACCGAATTGGATGATTTTTTTTTTGTGGAAGGGAGATATCTCCAGAGTTGTACCATGATAAAGAAACCAGGATCTGATGATGGCATCCTAGAGAAATCGAGGACAACCTTCGAAAATCTTAATTTAAAGTATCGTATTTTAAGTTTTTTATAAAATACTAGTACTATTTAACGAAGGTTGAGAGTCGATCTGATGATGGAGCTGAAAGACAGTCGAGGGAACTCGAGGGAACAGCAATTACCTGGTGTTTGGACTTGATTCATTTCTATTGATGAGATCTTTGCACCCATATGGATTATAAGTGCCATTACAGGTCTGATGATGGAGACCATACACAATCGAGGGAACTCCTCAACGAATTACAGCAATCACCTGGTGTTTGGCCTTAATTCATTTCTATTAATGAGAACTTTGCACCCATATGGGTTAGTACACCATTACAGATCTGATGATGGAGACCATACACAGTCGAAAGAACTCCTTAACGATTTACAGCAATTACCTGGTGTTTGGACTTAATTCATTTCTATTGATGAGAACTTTGCACTCATATGGATTATAAGTGCCATTACAGGTCTGATGATGAAGACCATAAACAGTCGAGGGAATTCCTTAACGATTTACAGCAGTTACCTTTTGTTGGGCTTACTTCATACGGTTCAATATGCCAAAATGTTTGATTTGGATAAAAATAATAATTAAGATTGAAGTTTTACATAGGAATACCACTACCTACTATGCTGATGCGTCAATTTGACACTGAATTTACGTTGCGTAATCGCGGTGCTGTCTCATTTGAGTAGCGCGTTTAGAAGCCCATTTATACTAAAAACAAATAAGTTACAGATGCGTTCAACTAAAAATTGAAAAATAAAATAATTAAAAAAAAATAAAAACCGACTTCAAAAACATAAACTAAAAAGTTAAAAATAAAATTTTCACTTTAAAGAAAGGAGCATTAACAGGCGGCATATAGTTAATGAAGTCGGTGCCAACTGTTCAACAACAAAAATTACAACAATGATATATTTATAACTATAACAAAAATAGAACACAATTTAAAGTGTCTGAGTGAGTAGGCACCGACTTCATTAACTATATGCCGCCTGTTAATGCTCCTTTCTTTAAAGTGAAAATTTTATTTTTAACTTTTTTGTTTATGTTTTTGAAGTCGGTTTTTATTTTATTTTTTTTGCTGTTCATTTTAAATGTCCTACGGTAAATGCAAGAAACGCGAAATCTGTAGATTTTTTATAACAATACATTAATACGAATGTAACGATTTTACATAACACCAAATTCTTCTCCATACTAGTCAAATGCGTATCAGATCACACAAAAGTCATAATAACTACAAGAACTTATAAACAAAATGATAATCTTAGTAAATTCGTTTGTTTTTCCAGATTTTTAGAATGATGAACCAATGTTCACGCACAGATACGCACACGTATAAATGACAATTTTAGAGTCGAATAATTTGTAAACGGGGTCTAAGGAGAGAAGGTAATTAACATTTCTATCATCCCAAATGTCGACCTCACCTTCACGCACCGGATGGCTGCGGAAGACAATCTGCTTTCGTGGCACTCCCTGCAGGATAACCAACGAAGATACTTAAAGTAGATGAGGCTACAGCAGCCTTGGGGTCCAAATAACCTCTAAAATTACTGGAGCAGAAAGCAACGAGAAACCATTGCTATTTTTCCCATGATAGTCATGGAAAGGTGTCTTATGAGATGAACCATGACCACGAACACTCCGCCAGGAGAAAAAGAATTTTGTGAACGAAGCCTGATTTTTAAAAAGCGTTGAGGTCTGCTTCCCAATGCTGCCTGATGAAAATTGTGTTCATAACAATGATCAATTTGAAATCCGGCTAAGATAGGTTGATGGTCCATCATTTCAAAAAAATAGGTTAGGTTAGGGATTGCTTGTGATAATGCGAGGAGCAAAACGAAAGCGACGCCAGCAATAAGCCTAATATTTTTTTCGCGTTTCCTTAAAAAAATATTTACTGCATGAAGTTCCTACAACCCTTTTCAGCAGGCTACATTGTAAAGCTCTCCAACCGTTGAACAACCTCATGATGATTTTGAAATAGCTCTTTATCTTAACTCCGTCAAGGGGTATATAATTGGGTGGAACATCGGAAATTAATTTTTAATAGATTTTAATACACACCTGTACATTTACGGACAGACATGGAGAAACTATAAGATTTCGTTGTCTACGAAACCCTTGAAAGGCTTAATAAGGGCCGGTAAAAGCCGAGCAGTGTGGGCGGGCCGCTGTCCGGAACTCGTGTTCACGTATTGGCTGTGAGTATTACTCCCACTCTGCTCCGTGCTTTTCCTAGAACGCGCCGTGTCTCAACATGGCGATTTTCCTTGTTTATCACATCTTCGCTCGGATAACGTACCTTATCTAAATCGTAGTTTGCTCCTTCAACGATCGTAAGGTACTGTATGACAAGCTTTCGGTAATAGGTTTTTTTTATAACCACTGACACCATAGGCGTTATCATGCTTTTATTTGTTATTAAAATATTCAGGATTTGAATTTTAAGTGTTTCTTATTAACCCACTGTATAATATGGTATTAACATAAAGTGAATTAATTTGACAGCAGTGTTTGGTTTTAATCTCAGAGTTTTGATAGAGCCATAAATGTCAATTCACAGTATCAAGGTGTCGTTACAAAATTTTAGGGGTTGAAACCGGCGCGCGGGGACTCTCGGGGGTGAAAAGCGGCGCGCGGGAACTTTGCGCACTAAAACTCGGACTAAACCACGCCATCTGGCACCAGCTAGCCATAGTATGAGTAGATAGAGGGTAAACGCAGAAGAGGGCTTCTAGTCAATTCCTACTTTTATGGACACCATAGACGTTAGGTTTATGACTTTATTTTTTTATTGAAATATTTTGGATTTGAATGTTAGGTGTTTCTTATTAAATGGTCACCACTATATATGGTATTACAGTACAGTACTAGGTACAGTACGTCCCAAAATAAATCGACGGAAGTAGAAGGACGGAAACTCGAAATAGAAATGCGCGAGAATTAACAACATCAATTTGAATAGTGGCGGCTAGAGAGGCGGGTATACGAAATGTGCATGCCACAAGTGTGTAAAGTGTATCACTCAGAACGATTACTTCAAAAATTACGGAACCACAAAATACGCATGCGCGAAAATTGACAACGTCAATTTGAATTGTGACGGAAACGCGTAACACGCGTAACACGCGTAACACGCATGACTCGAACGTGCCGTGTAAAATGGCGGAACGCTACACAGGCATGCGCAAAAATTGACACTTGAATCAAATAGCGTCGGAAAGAAACAAAACCTCATCTAAACCCGCCAAATCCGAACACAGAGAAAATATGCACATATTATTGCTAGTTATTTGTGTGTTAGGAGCCCTATATTTTTATTTTTGTTAGTTGCACTTTGTTTATTCATGATTATTAATTATACAGTGGAGTTAGGGTAACTTTGATTGTGGGTGGTGTATTAAATGGCTTCAGAAATCTATGGTAATATGCTGACGCTCAAAGTAAACCGAACTTTATATATAATGTTGGCACCGGGCAAAGGTTTTATCTTTAAAATTAGTACCGTTTCGCAGACCTATCGTGTTGGTATTCAAACTTGATGTTTTGACTAGATCTAAGTGACCACGTGACCAAATTTTTTCGAATGCTTTTTTTGAAACTATCAGTCGCAGATTTATCGTTTGGTACTTAAATTTACGTTTAAAAGATATATACTTATGTAAAACATCAAAAAAAAGAAGTGAGAATTGACTACGTCGTCAATTCAATTCAAATGCACCTTAAAAACAATTTAAATTAAAGGTGCATTAAACAAGTAGTAAAAATAGAGTACAATTACAATGTTACCTGAGTATACGAAAATGTGAACTGTATTTTTTTTTTAATTTTTTTTCTTAGATAGCCACAGTCGATAGCATATATAAAAATCAGAATAGAGCGTCTCAAGTCTCATATTTCCACTGAGAAAAATTCTATGGTGAATTCAGATTTTATTTATGATGGTTTCACTATCTGAAGGGCAACTGATGTTCGAGATCATCATAAATACGAGGAAACCGAGGAAAAAAATTACACGTCATCATAATTACGTTGTTATAGGAACTATAATTTTCGCTGACGCTTATTTTTCTCTCTTCATATTCATAGTTTTTTATTATGCGGGTCATCCATTCCTCGACATTTTTCGCGCGAACTCATTGATTAGACAGACCATACGTCATTGGTTTTAAATAAACAGTTTGTGAAATTTCACAATTACTGTGTAATTAAATTAATTAGGTATATAATATTAATTATATTTCATGTCATGAAACATAATTTCAGAATATTTATTTTCCTTTCCTACTGGAAGTTGTACATGTGAATAACACAAACTTCCACTTCACAGCAAATATTCCAAAACATCAACTGGTTATATTATTTGATCTGTGTGTATAATTCATGGCACACATTTTTATTGTCGAAACGTGGTAAGGATCTCTATATCGACACCCAGGTTATATGTAATAGGCGTTGTGGTTAGACGACAAGTTACAAATACAATTTTTTTTTTTAAATCTCTCCTAATACGTACGTAACTACCAAATGTACTTACAAATGCATAGTCACAACATAAGGTTAGAGATAGAGACCTCATAGAAGACCAGTTTCAGTGTGGAATGCTATGAATTTGCCATGAAATGCGAAAGTTTTTGAATCAAATTAATTTAAGTACAAAATTCGTATTTTAAAGTTAAGGCACGTTCTGAAAGCGCTTTATAACTTAGATATGCAACGAAATGCGTGCTCTTCATACAATAAAAAGGTAACATTATTAACTAATTCCCTAAAAGAAAACAATATGAAGTTAGCCGTCAGAAACAAGTAAGAGTTTATATGAATATCTCGCACCGGAAAAGGGCCATAAGCGACCATCTCTAATCAGAATCTAATTTAAATTTTCAAAATCTCGAGTGAATAGTGAATGGTAAGTCATACGAATATTCTAGCGACTGAAATGTAAATTTGCCCCGGATACTTCCAATAACGACTTACACAGCTCCAAAAGTAAGAACTCCACTTAAGATTTAAAAAAATAATTTGTAAATAGTCAACAATGTGTTAATTTCTCGAAAGTTCGTTACCCTTCACACGATTCACATTATTTTGGTGTCAGCACGCGAACTAGCACATTCAAGTTCATGCTAATCGGCGAGCATTGCTGCACGCGATGTAGGGTGGCCACACTGGCCACATTATTTGAGGAAACCGGCTAAGTGTCTACATGCAATGCAGTCTACATGCCTCCAATGTTAAGATTTAGAATTCCGTCAATAGTCGGATGAAGAATTTCTTCCATAACAATAGTTTCGATGTATTTGCTGAAAATATAAATTTCTGGAAAACAATTTCAACAAATACCTCGATAGTATTTAAACAATCAATATTGTCATAGGAAAACATCGAAGACGATTATTTTTATAGCAGCTCTAAATGCTATTATAACTGGAACATACGTGTAGAAATGTGACCATAAAAAATATAAAGAGTTTTCTTGTATAGTGGCTCCATTATATAGAAATTTTGTACAATCACTACTGCCTTGAGCCAATTTTTGCTGCTATTCCTTTTTTGGTTTGCGGTGGTTTATAATTATTTTTTCGGAAAATACTTTTAAAATAAAATATTGCCAATAATTTCTATATAAATATTTAAAAAAAAATTGAGCACGTGTAGCAACCGTACAAAAAAATTTTTTTAAAAAAAAAGAACAAAAACTGGAACACAATAAGAAAACAATTCCAATACATTGAAATACTATTATGGAACCATCCAACGTACATCCTTTATTTACGAAATCATTGTCAACCTATTTTCAAAGTAGGTATACGTAATACATCTAAGCTCGCTGTACGACTTACAGTGTAACTCAGCCAAGGTCGTAACAACATGGCGTATTACTCAACTTAAAATATGCATAAAAAATAATTGAAAAATCGAAGTAGATATCATTCTTTTTTATAATTTTAATTAATTCATTTTTTTTTAAATTTTGTTTGAGGTAGGTAACATTAAGAATTATTATTCATTTATAAGTAATTAAAAATAACAATTAATCGATATTATTGTTTTGGTTTAAACTGATACATATTTCAGGAACGTTACTGAAATAATGTCTTTATAATATTTATTTTGGCGATTAGTGTCGTCCTTTGGTTACAAATATCATCATTCTATCGATGTCGAGTGGACCTGTTATATGTAGTGATATCGATAAAATATATTTATTCGGCGTTCTAGTCACATACTATATTATAGTATAATATTATAATATTATATATTGCTTATAATATCATGCTAATTGCAGCAATAATAAAAAGTTTATAATATTTTTTTAAAAATTTTTCTTCATTGACGTCTGCCAGTCTTGTTCCCAATTTATTTTTGGTAGGTAAAATATGTACATTCCCATTTTCCCCTTCTACATGCCATCTTAGCATCATGTTTGTTCTACTCATATCATGTCATTTCTTTTTCGGTTCTCTTCTCACTGTATAATTGTCCGGCTTTACCACTCTTTTACATGTATAACATGATAAAATTATATAATAATAAAATAAATATTTTCTTAAAAAATATTTAATCAGCCTCTTTCTTTGGTGACAAATAATTTTGTTTGTGATGACCTTTCTAAAAATTTGATAGGTACTTGTTGGAAGCAAAATACTAAAAAAGCATAATTGTGATTCCTACTATGGTATAAAATATCTGTGAAAACATCTATGAGTTAAATACCTTCTAAAAAGTTCTAGAACTGCGAGATAGTACAAATACAAAGACCTTTTACTCACACTTACTCAACCTAATTCGCTTTTTGTTTAGAAGGTAGTGGTTCGAATCCCAGAAACCGGCATGTACCAATGAGTTTTTTTAACTCAAGTACATAATTATCACCGACTTCGTGCCTCGGAGAGCACGTTAAGCCATCACCAGACGGCAGTCCTTAAAATCTACCAACTTGCACTGGAGCTGCGTGGTGGACCAAGCTCCAAGCACCCTCGCCCGAGGGGAAGCCTAAGCCCCTGAAGTGGGGCATAATGGGCTGATATGGATGGATGGACCTTCGCTTTCTACCCGCGAAACAAAAATGACATGTCACAATCGATATTTTTATCAATTACAATTCTAATTACCTATTTAGCAAACTGTTTCCACAACGTATTACGACTTTTATGTTCGGAAAAAGCCAACTTTTTGCCTTTTTAATGGTTTTTACAAATATCGATAAAAAATATCGACACATCGACCAGCAGCCACTATTATAGCTCGGTGTACGCGAGAGAGAATCTCCGGAGCGAGTGGCGAGCGAACGGTCGATATCGGGACGCATGCGCCACTCACATCCCGAGCCCAGAGGCTACACTCTACAGATTTACACAAACACGATGGAAACTTCACGACTTACATTTGAACGAGGTGATTTGGATTTATTTTTTACAATAATTTACAATTAACAGATAGATGCTATTGCATCCGTTAACCAATGATAGCCCGCAGCTTCGTCCGAGCGAACTACATGTTTGTATTATTTCAGATTTAAAACAATACTTATTAGCGCATACTATAATGCAATGCTAGTTTTTTTTTCATAGTAATGGAGTTTGTTACTTCTCTATCTAATTTTCCTTTTCTCCTTCTATACTCTCTTCTTTCTTTCATTTTCTTTCCCTTCCCTCACAGTTTTGACAAAAAAATGGGAACCCACTATTTAACACAACAACTTTTAGAAGGTAGCATTTATGCTATTCGGAAGTTTTCGCATTTTAAAATGTGCCCATCTATAGCTCTAGCACATTTCAATTAACTCTAGTTCAAACTTATTTTTACGTCCCACCATCTTTTAGATAATTCGTAGTCAAAAAGTTAAATTAGAGCGTTATATTAATGAAGATAGTTAATGCTTAATAATAAATGTAATAAAAATATATACGACGAGTGTACAACACATATTCAACATAAAGATAGGGTGAGATATTTACTCTTTGGAAGAAAACAAATTAATAACTGAACCTTTTGTATTTTTTAAAATAGAAGGCTAGGTTCGTAAGATGTCGAAGCGCGTGTACGATATTAGAAAAAATTGGTCAAGCATTCTGTCTATAGCCATGTCAATATAAAAAAATTAACATGAACCCACGGATCTTCATAGAGATACCGCGTTGTGACAACTAAAATGTCAACAAAGAAATATACAATGTAGACCAAATATATTACTTATGTTTTCAAATATTCTTCGAATCGTGTGTAACCAACATATAAAATTCGTACTTTAATAAAAAAAAACAAAGACCCTGAAATTACATTTCATGTGTAAAACAAAATTTTTATTTAAAATAATCATAATGATGTATGGTCTAATTACTAAGTCTGACATTTTGGTCATGTCTCGATTTGTATTTGAATTTTGTATTTGAATTGTAATGACGACCGCTTAGCCTAGTGGGCAGCGACCCTGCCTGCAAAGCTGGAAGTCCCGGGTTCGAATCACAGGTCGGGTCAGTATTTATATGATGAATATTAATACTGGCACCGGGTCTTGGTTGTTATATGTATGTGGTGTCTTCGCTTGGTACCCAAAATACAAGTTAATGCTTAGTTTGGGACCTAGACGTTGTTGTGATTGTGTGTGTTATTGTATGAAACGGTCCATCCTAGTGTTATCTAAGCACGAACTAAAATCATTACTTTGTTCACAATTTTATTGATTGTTCCCAAATTTTTGAAGTAAAGTCCGTTATATTTTATTTCGAAAGAATAGACAATTTTAAGGAACTAATTTGAATTTTTTTTCTTTTGGATCGGAATTTAGATATATTATATTGAAAATTCTAATAGCGTGTCGTCACCGGGTAGAATTATGAGTTTAGCCATTGCCGTTGCATATTTATAAAAACGATATCAGTCTCAGAACTGCCAATAGTAATAGTGTTATTCTTTTTATAAATATGCAACGGCAATGAGTAAACTCATAATTCCACCCGGTGACGTCACGCCATTAGAATTTTCAATATTTTTATTTCAAAAAAAAATCAATTCAGTTTCTTAAAATTTCCTATTCTTTCGAATTAAAATATAATGGCCTTTAACTCAATTTTGGATTGATCAATTGAACTAATTGGTCAGTCATAAATCATGGGCTATTTGACCCTACTTGTACTTGGATTATTTTCGTAGAACATACAATGGCTTTTTTTATTTTTTACAGATTTTTCAAAACAGTAGTTCCAGATTTAGAACGGGGTGACATGCAAAAAGGCCACTTCAGAGCCAAGTATTTTGTAACTAATTCTGAAAAATTATTAACATAACCGCAATTGATTTTAAAATACTTATATTCATAGAGCAGTTACATGGTATATGTAATTTTTGTAATTTTTTTACTGTCGGTTATGATGTATGCGGAAGACGTAACAAAAAAATTAGTATTTTTGTATATTTTGAAATACAGTTATGTAGAAGTTATAAATATGTGTTATTCATGCCGAATTTCAGTTTTATAGGAACAAGAGTTTGCGAACAAAATTATTATGATATACAGACAGGCAGGGAGACAGACGGACATTGGTGAACTATACAGGTTCCATGTAGGACAAAGGAACAATAAAATACTACTGAAATACTTTTATTGTTTTAAGAAAATAATAATAATAACATATACATCACAACAACGTCTAGGCCCCAAACTAGGTATTAGCTTGTTTTGAGTATCAAGCGAAGACACCACATACATATAACAACCAAGACCCGGTACCAGTATCAATATTCATTATATAAATACTAACCCGACCTGGGATTCGAACCCGGGACTTCGTAGGTAAGGTCGCTACCCACTAGGCTAAGCAATAAATAAACGATTATTATTTTTATTATTAATACAAGACTTCTGTGAGTTTAAATATAGAAAAACTTTACTTAATGGTCACCTTCGCTCGACTCTAGACGTTCAACTGTAGTCAACGAAGAAAAAAATATAAATATTAATTAAAAAATTTAAGGCGAATTTGTTTATTCCTTGACATGGCCTGCTGAAGCCATTTATTTTAGAAGCAGGTAAAATCTCGCTAGGTAGCGCGCATAAAGGTTTACATAAAAGGTATCTGCGCGATAGGCAGACATAGAACAATCATCGAAGTGCAGGACCTAACCAGAAGAGAATTTCAAATGCTCTTAGAATTGTGCAAATGCAATGACACCTACCTCACTGTGCCTAAATAGAAGGCACCCTGAGAAAAAATCATGCGCACGTACAATATGTAACTATTACAAATATGCATAATGATGCCAAATTTCAGATTAAAAAAAAAATATAAATAAACTACTGAACCTAACATTAAAATAAGATAGAGAATATAGGCCATTACTAGACGACCGTTTGGCCTAGTGGGCAGCGACCCTGCCTACGAAGCTGGAGGTCCCGGGTTCGAATCCCAGGTCGGGTCAGTATTTATATGATGAATATCGGTACCGAGTACCGATATTATATATAGGTACCGGGTCTTGGTTGTTATATGTATGTGTTGTCTTCGCTTGGACCCAAAACACAAGCTAATGCTTAGTTTGTGGCCTAGACGTTGTTGTGATTTATACGTTATTATTATTAGTTACGTTTTACAGGAAAACAAATAAGAAACTTTATTAAACTTTTCAACGCTCTCTATCAATATGGATAGGTATGTCTTTTTAAAGGTCCGATGGCAAACGATATAAACAATTACTCGTGTACCAAAATCTGAATTTCGTGCGGAAATAAAAATGGACCCTTTAATGTTAGAATTTTTAATTAAATTATCTTTTTTTGTAACTTCATAGACCTTCACAATTTTAAGGGAGGCGTGCGTTCGGTGTCCTGAATATTTCCACTTAATTTCCAACTTATTTTAGGCGACCGCCTAACCCCTTTTCCTGAGCCAACTTCGCTCACCTATAAGCTAATCAGTATGTGCCAATAAATTATCATTATGTATATACCACATGTTCGTGAATATAGTATTTTAGATATATCGAGGTCGGATAAGTAGACATCAAAAAATTTAAATATTTAATTAAATCAATCAATAAAATACCAATTTTGTAAATTTCGGTCTACCGGTTTGTTTGTTCTTTGTACACGAATCACGTGAAAACCACTCATTGCATTCAAAATCAAATAAAAAAATAAGCTTTATTCTGCATCAAGAAAAATGCTATGGTGACTTGATATTTTATTGTGATGGTATTACTATCAGTAGAGAAATCGGTGATCGAAATCATCATAAATACGAGGAAAGCAAGGAAAATAACTACTCGTCATCATAATTACGTTACAGGTCCTATAATTTCAACCAACGAACATTTTCTTCTATCTAATGCTCGACATTTTTCTCAGGGTGTAGTAACATTTGGTGTTTATTTCATCAAAATCCACCCACAGAATCAAAATATATTAAATTTCAGTTTTAAATCTAAAATATAAGCCCACGCAGACGCATCATAGCTAGAATTTAATAAAACTTTTCTTTTACTCGTGAAAAAATTATTAAATTATTCAGATAATATCTAAATTACGAAGTTTCAGCAACAAAGATGGAATTTCTACGGTTTATATTCAGTTAGAATTCCAATAAAACTAACTTGTATTGGAATTCGATTGGAAATAGAAAAAAAAATGTTTTGAAAGATTATTCTAGAACTTTAAATTCCTTTTTATTTTAACGACCATCAGCACAACTTTAAAATTTTAATCCAAGCCCATTAAGTTTTAACATTAATTTGCTTTCCATAAAACGGCATTCACAGTTGTACCCCATTAAACCTTAACCGATTGGCGCAAAAAAATATATGGTCCAGTGCGGGGTTGGTGGATTTGTTTTCTTATGATCTATCGAAATATTTAAAAAATTATAAACGTGTAAACCTAGTTTTTGCCGATGTCAACACCATAATTTTTTTGCGCCAATCGGTTAAGGTTTAATGGTGGACAAACGTTAATGCCGTTTGCATGGAAATTTGCCACTTCACACTCCTCTTAAGCTCATAATGCGTTAGGTACACTAGTTTTAGACTAAATAAACTGTGCGATCTTCAAATGTAATTGTTACATACAAATTATAGCCTATTCCAGGTCTACCACTGATCACTATTCATAAATAAAAATGTAGGCCAGTTTTATAAAAAAAACCAACACTATTGGCATATATTTTTTTTCGTGCCGGTGAAAAACATGAATTTTCTCAATTTTTTTTCATTAAAAACTGCATAATTTACAGTTTTCAGCATCTTAATATGGAAACACTGATAGATACCATTGCAATATACATATAGAACGACGCAGTGTGTAGGCCGATGATACTAAACTGATATCGTGGAAGGAAGGAAGGAGGCCGAAACACGCGTCACTGTTTTAAATTTAAATAACCAAATAAAACACGAGTATTTTCACCGTTCTGCTAAAAGTTTTCTGCGTGTACGCATCTTGTAAGATACTGCAATATCCTCACTATTTCAGTTATCAATTCTATACTGTTAGCGATAGCCAAAGATAGTTATTTTAGTTTGTCAAGTATATATACTTTGGGGTCGTTCACTAAACTACGTACTTCCATTCCATTCCATCAGCCCTTTTTATATCCTACTGGAGAGGCTTCGGCCTCCCCTCAAGATGAGGTGGCTTGGAGCTTAAATCCACCATGCTGCACCAATGCAGGTTGGTGGATTGTAACGACCGCCATCTATTGACAGCAACAGGGACCGACTGCTTAACGTGCTCAACACGCCCGGATTCGAACCACGGCCACATGACCTTATAAATTTGAAACTGGTTCGCTGTGCTCGGGCTATCACGATAATTTGACATTCCCTTATTGTATGTGAAACATTTGGCTCGATTTCTCCCTTCCATCTCTCATTTACGTAACTTTCCGCTATCTACGCTATCCGCGAATTATATTCGTATCTGTGTTTATAATTTTATTAAAATATTTTCTAACAAATTGAAATTTCTGTTACGATAAACATATAATAGTAAATTATGATGCAAGTACGGTAAGCTGCATATTATAGTCAAGGTATTTATAGGCACGAGGCTAAGCGGAATGCTCATAATAAACCGATGACTATAATAGCCAACTTACTGAGTACGAACAATATACGACGTTTTTCAATACATTTGCGATTAAAATTAAGTAGATACTTCAAATGTAATAATGGCCAGAGCTAAGGGCGCAAGCGGGTTGCTTTTCGCGGTTTACACATGCGTCACAAATAGGATACTCGTTTGTGATCGGTGTAAAGTAAAAAGGTCTAGTACTGTAAAATACAACATTATGGTACAAGTTTCGATGTCATAAAGACCGTATTAATAGCAAATGTACCTATTGAAATTAATTTAAGGTCATTTTTAGCCATTTAAATTTTATTGTATATATTGATTTTATATTACTCCTCCCATATGAGAGCACTCTTCAACCGTTAGTACATAGAGTAAATAAATTTGACAGCAACATTTCGTTTTAATAGAGTCAGAATTGTGATTTCACCTTATCGAAACTGTCAAACGCAAATTCGCGGGGTTGAAGGCTGGTGCGTGGGGGCCTCGCCGACTGAAACTCGCCATCGTGTACACACGACACCAGCTAGCTAAAGTATGAGTGGTTAGACGGTAAGCGCAGAAGAAGGCTTCTAGTCAATTCGTACTTTTGTAGGTTAGTATAGCACGCACACAAAACTTTGTATATAGGTTGGATTCAAATAGTTAACCACGATTTTTACCATGAACTGATGATGCAGCTAGGATTGTTTGCTCACGAGGGAACTCCTCAACGGTTAGTAACACGGACATAAAATATTGTACGTAAGTTGAATTTTAATATATAACCTTGATTTTCACCATTAACTGATGATGTAGCCAGGACTGTTTCTACATGAGAGATCTCTTCAACGGTTGATCGAATCGAATTTACAAATATGTATAACGGATGAGAATCGATAATTTACATTAACAGTTCAGTAGCCTTCTGGATGCGATAGTGCAGTTTAAGATTATAAGGCCTAGTAGAAGTAATTTTACGTCTGGCCCTGGTCTGTATTTTTTTTTTAATCAACAATGTATACCAAGTGATTTTTTCATTACCAGACAAATTTTAAACTACCAGAAAAATTCAGGTAAAATTTTTTCACATTACAACAATTTTTCTCTAAAAAATTATGAATACAGCGTAGTTACTAAGTTAAATATGAATGAGAAAGATGTAATGGCGTGTGTAGAGGAGAAAAGTATTGCGCCGGCGGCCGCTGATCGACGTAATTATCAGTTAACCGCGCATTACTAAAGATCATAACATTTTTGGATGCTGATAAAAATTTCAGGTTGTATAAAAATTGCAGTTCCGGATCGCTCCCGAATGAAGCTAGAATCGAATCTGTTAAACATAGGTACGGAGGCCACCGAACGTACGCGTCCACCGCACGTATATAAATAAATCGGTATATTTAGCCGAGATTGCAGCCGGCGCGGCGCTACACGCGGTCGTCCTTATACGCACGTTTTAACTGCAAGTTGATAAAAGGTACGTAGAGACGACACGCAGCCGCACTGCCGATGGTGTTTAGTTTTTTTTTAAAACAATAAAGCGGTCATGATCACACTTTCACAACTTTGTACGCCTTCATGTTTTTTATATGTGGCGTGTAGAGCAAAAGCTTCACACATGAATAGAAAGAAAGAAAGAAAGAAAGAAAGAAAGAAAGAAAGAAAGAAAGAAAGAAAAAAATAAAGTATTTCATTCGAGGTACACAGAACTATAAAATAGCAGAAAATAAGATCATGAAAAAAAGAACAAAAAGTTAAAAAAAAATTGTTTCGACTTAAGATGAAATATCACAAGAAAATATACATAATCGTAACGTCTGTGTATAGTTTGATGATTGTAACCAAAAACAAAATACGATCAGGATTTCGATTCCGTTACTAAACTTCTCATCGACTCTACATATTTTGGTAGATTATCAGTATACTTATAAGGAAACAAGTCTATATCGCCAATTCTAATAAGGGGTCGTCCATTGATAAAGCGAGGCTCAAATAGTTGTTGAGGGGATAGTTGTTGGTCAGCATGATAATAATATCTGGAACATTCCACGCCATCTAGTCTCAAAGTAAGCAAGTATTATACTTGTATTATGGGGTACTAGATAACTGATATACATACTTAAATATTCTTTTTTATAATATGTAGATATTTTTACACCCAGACATGGAACAAATAGACATGTTCATACACACAAATATTCGTCGTGTGCGGGAATCGAACCCGTGACCCTTGGTTCCGTAGTTCGGATTTCTAACCACTCGATCAATCGGTCAGTCATCATAATTGATCACAAGAAGAGGAGAAAGGAAGGACGATAAGTAATGTCTCCAGTAAAATCATTATCTCTGTTATCAATAAAAAAAATTGCAACGAAATGATGTCTGTACATAGAAGACATTTTCGAAGAAATTATTGAGATCCTTGAAGCTAAAAAAGAAATCATTTTTCTTGCCTGTTTGTTTGTCCATAACTCAAGAATCGGTGACCTGTTGTTAGAACATTCATATTTAAATACATAAAGTGGATCAACATATAGAGTACACCCATGCATGAGCCTAGAAGCACCCAAACGTAGCATAATTACCGATCACCCCTTGTAAGTCAGCTTGCTATGTACGCACACGTTAACTTGAACACGTTCATACCATAGTCTACCGACAGCCAGTACGCTACGAAGTTCCACTCACACATACCCGGCCGCCATTGTAGTGTTTCATTTGAGTCTAGAGTGTTTATTACGTCTATTAATACACCTACGTAATACGACAAACAGAAATATTTTTGACAGATCCTGACGACTAAACAATTCCCATGAAGCTTTAACCTTTACTTATTATATTTATAAAATATATGATTTTAAAGAAAAATCAGGAGTCTCATTATTAAGATTTTAAGTTATTGTAAAGCACTAAACTCCTTTTACTCAAGAAATCGTGTTCGATTTGGCACATATAGTAACTATATTTCGCACGATTCTGGATCGATTCAACAATAACTTGTATATCGAACAAAGAATATCGAATCGTATTCTCGGAGTATTTCAGATATTTTTAGAATTGATACGCACATCTTTATCTTGTTGTTGTTGTCTTGGTTGTTATATGTATGTGGTGTCATCGCTTGGTATTCAAAACATAAGGTAATGCTTAGTTTGGAGCCTAGACGTTGTTGTGATGTATACGTTATTATTATTATCATCGACTATTTATAGAAATTAAAAGTATATGTTTAATATATACTCATTCGCTTTTTTGCATTCGGCGGATATTTTTCATGTAGATATTTTTAGATCTTCGGATCTTTTGTAATTTTTTATTTTTTTGTAATTTTTCGAAGAAAAGGGTTAATGTGAACTTTACTACCCAGCACATAGCTATATGCATCCGAAATGGTTTAACTAAAAATAAGCATCCCTACGCAAAGGTCCTCATAACGCTCGCGACATTACCGCTTTGGATCACTATGGCGAGCCTCTGCGCCAGAACCGAGTGTTAACTCTTTCTAAGTCGGTGACCGCACATTTTTAGGCTCATGGTTCCAACAGCCCGTCGTCTCCACAGGAAAGGGAACGAAAATATAAGATTATTTCTAAATTGTACATTTGCTGGGTTTCAGACAGGCCGCGGATTCAGCGGGCACCCAGCCGTACGCGTAGTTGAGTTGAGGTAGGAGGGAGCGAAAGTGCTGACGCAAGTTGCGTCCCACAATAAGCACCTCCCTTTCTCCCAGGGCACCAAGGTCAAGCCGTCAGGTCTCTTTCCATCCGTACGACTAAAGCCCCGTGGCTCGGTAACACAGGGAAACACTGGCCGAAATGAGGGCACGACGGTGATGCCGCTAAGTGCGTGGTGATGTGGAAACCTGCCCGAGCATCTATCTCAGGACGTGGGGACCGTTGGTTTCCACCATGGCACCACCTGAGCACTAGTAAGGTTCACACACCTTTCACATATATATAGATTTCAATAAATTTGTAATACATGGATAATGTACGAGATATTTTACGTTCAGACACAGAACAAATAGACATGTCCTTGCATACAAATATTTGTCCCGGACGAGAATCTAACCCGCAACTTTTGGGTTTGCAGTCGGCGTCTCCGTCCACTAGACCAATTCTCGTTCCAGTAGACTGATCTACTGGGACGAGTATGTCGATCATTATTATTTTTGGTCACAGCAAAGTTCTTGAAGCGCGATCCCGAGTAAGTAAGACATCTTCCCTACTAGCGCCGTTTCACTAGCGTGTAGGGATGTCGACATCGCATAGCTACGAACAAATATCTCTCTACTGCGGAAGCGCGTGAGCCACATGACGTGCTATCCATAGTGATAACTCTGTCTGCTCCGCCGGCCTTCGCTATAGAGATCGACGGCAAGCGTCCTCTGCCCCACCGCACCACTTCTTCCCACTTGTATCGCTATTGTGCCAATTTATCACAAAGGTGTTCTACTTAAGAATCATCTTAACCTACGTTGGTCAAGGGCTATTTGATTGATTGTAAGAGCTACGAAGCGACCGCATAGACACACAATATGCACATGGAGAAAATTCTAACAGACCCCGTTACGAATTCTCTAGAAAGTTCAAAAATCCAATAAATTTCTTTACTCTTGCTTAAAATCTGTTAGCCAATCTCATAATTAATTAGAAATAAAAAATAAAATTGAAATTAAGATTTTAATGAGAATCCAAAATAGATCTATCAAAGTATATATATATATGTATGGAAAGTATGATTAAATATTAAATATTTTGCAATCAAAATAAGATAATGTTAGAAAACGTTTGACATTTAAAAATTAGATTTTGGACAGTGAATCAAGTTATACGCGAGCAAGACATAAATCGTTTATTTTTAGAGCTCGGTCTAAAATGTAATTTGTATTTTAATGCACGGTATCAAGATCAAAATACGGCAGTAGTTAATACTAAAAATAAAATGTAACTTCAATAAAATGCACTAAAAATAATATAACAGCAAGATCAGTTTGAGATATTTTCCTTAATAGCAGCTTAAGCGCGTGTGTTTAAAAAAACTTTCAACTTTATTCAATACAGCTTTCTGCACGCGGGTCCATTCGCGTGGACTACACAGTTGTACAGAGTCCCCTTCTTCCGGGATAAAAAGTAGTCTATGTCTTTAGCTTATAAACTTATTTGTGCAAAAAATTATAGCGGTACCAGTACAACTGTGTAGTCCACGCGAATGGAGCCGCAGGCGGAAAGCTGGTTTGAAAATAAAATATAGCCCATGTTACTCGCTGATAATGTAGTTTTCTATAGACAAAAGAATTTTTTAAATCAGTTAAATAGTTTTTGAGTTTATCCATTACAAACAAACAAAAAATTAAATACTTCCTCTTTGAAGTATAGATAACAAAGTACAGCGGACGTTTTATAATCCAAGAGTTCAATAGTCCGATGCGTTCAGTTTTCAAATTTTTTTAATTTTATTATACGCAGTATATTTTAAAGGCAAATAAAAATAAAACATAGTGACTTTATTTCTCACTTTCTTTAACAATTTCTCCACAATTTCTTTAACAAGTCTAGTCTGTTTTAAAAAGCTATACTAAAATAAAATAATATTATAACTAAAAAAATGCTTTTATTTATTGAAACAGACAACTGCATTCAAATGCACGTAGCCACATTTAACTTAATCCACTCAAGTGAAAAAGTATTTTTACATAAATATTTTAAATAGAATCAATAAGAGAATGTATTTTTATTACAATTTAATTATTCTTATCTAATAATAACAACAATAATAAGTGTCGTGATAGCCCAAAGCGCAACGAATCTGTCTCAAATTTATAAGGCCATAAGAGCCATGGTTCGAATCCGGCCGTGTACCAATGAGTTTTTCTGACTTAAGTATATAACTATCACTGACTCCGTACCTCGGAGAGCACGTTAAGCAGTCGGTCCCGGGTGCAGTCAATAGATGGCGATCGTTACAATGCCCAACAAGCCCCCCCCGCTCACCCTGGGGGAGGCCTAAGCCCCTGCAGTGGGGTAAAAATGAGCTAATGAAGTGAAGTGAAGTAAATAATAAAAATGAATGTCTTGACAGCCGAGTAGCAGCGAGCTCGCTTCTTGTTTAGAGGGCCGTGGTTTGAATCCCAGGGCATGTCACAATGTGTTTTTTCTAACTTATATGCATAACTATCACTGACTCTGTACCTCGGAGAGCACGTTATCCAATCTATCCCGATTGCAATAGATGGCAGTCGTTACAATCCACCAACCCGCACTGCAGCAGCTTGGTGGATTAAGCCCCAAACCCCTCATCTCGAGGGAAGGCCTAAGCCCTTGCAGTGGGCATTAACGGGCTGATGGTAATAACAATAATAATTCACTACCTAAGTACGACTTCTACGCTAATCCGACAGTCGTAAACATTTCTAGTGTCGGATTATGGAACATCCATTTTCTATACTAAAAATACTTTTTTTTTATTTCGAAAGATCTATGCTATCATCGATCAATTATCATCTCCATGTATCCGATATGATGTTGGATCATCGATGAGTTCGATCATCTCAGTGACTTCAGGAGCCAAAGTAAACAATTCGTTCGTACGGAAATAACTGAGGGTCAATACCCCGACCGACGCCGCTCTCACCGCGCGTGCGCCAAAATCATAATTTAGATGAAACTACCATTTTTAAGGCCCAGGTCTCAATTTCGTTGACGCTTCGGATTCAAAGGTTTTCGAGCATTTGTGTTCGATATAACACGAAGCGAGGAATAAACGTAATTCAAATATCGATAAAAGTTTAATAAAAAAATGACTTTACTGCTATTTTAACTTAATCCAACTATACATAGTATTATTTCACATAAAAATAAAATTATCTAGCGACTAGCTATTAAGTCCAAATTAATCAAAATTAATTATAAAAGTACATGCGGGGTTAGTTTGAGAGACAGAATAATGAATAGTGTGATAAGAGAACGGTGTGATATGGAAGAAGATGTAGTGACAAAAATTGAAAAGGAATGCTGCGGTGGTTTGGGCATTCGTAGAGGATGGATGAAAGAAGACTGACGAAAGAATTTTACTGTGCAGAGGTGAACAGTAGGATCGAAAAGGTCGCCCTAGACGAACGTATAGAACCCAGATTGGGGCCGTACTGGAAAAGGGTCAAGTTCAGAGTAGCCGTAGTATCCGGAGTAACCGGAGAGCGGGTATGAGAAAAGTGATGAGTGTCGATGAGGCGAAAGAGGTATGCCAGGATCGCACTAAGTTGAAATCTGTAGTCTCTGCCTACCCAAAAAAAAAAACATCCTATATTAAACATATTAAACAATGTCTCTGGTCTCTTTTTTTGGGTTTCGTAGCGAAGTATTTTTCCCTCTAATTTTCGCCAGAACCGTGCTTTAACACGTGAATACTTTAGAAAGAAGGTAATTCACAGCGGTTGTGTGCAAAACTGCAAACGACCGCCGGTTTCTTGCATTACCTACGTAATTCAAGAAATTGCATCAAATCCCAGCCGTTTTAAAGAAACACATCTAATGCAGCGCCTTTCAGTGGCCTACTACAGTAAAGCATAGTTTAGGTCACTTCTAGAATCATTAGGAACATTTTATTAAAGTTTCATTGAAAACCATCGAACAGTTTTTAAGTGGTCAGAAACCCACACATGCACAAGAATGTTATTATAATACTAGTACGTTGTTATTATTAGGTCAACCTGTATGTAAGTAGGATGTAATGGAATCTTAGGAAGCGAATTTAACCCACTTCCAATTATCTTATCGTCATGAAAATTGGTAGTTGTATGTAGGTAATTCTGATGACAATACAATAATATGGTACTGTTGACCTGATCTCATGATGGAGCTGGAAGGTAGGAATTGAACTCCGTGATGGCACATCGTATCATAGCCGTGTTTTGGCATGTTAGAAACGTCTTGCAGTAAACTTTGACCGTGATTAAGTTACAAGGTATGATGATGGAGCCGGAAGGTAGGAACTGGAACTTCGCAACGGCACATCGTATCATAGCCGTGTTTGGGCTTGTTAGAAAGGTCTTGCAGTGAACTTTGACTATGATTAAGTTTCAAAGTGTGATGATGGAGGCGGAAGGTAGGAACTGGAACTTCGCAACGGTACATCATATCATAGCCGTGTTTGGGCTTGTTAGGAAGGTCTCGCAGTAAACTTTGACTATAATTAAGTTTCAAGGTCTGATGATGAAGTCAGAAGATAGGAACTGGAACTTCGCAACGGCACATCGTATCATAGCCGTGTTTGGGCTTGTTAGAAAATTTTTGCAGTGAACTTTGACTATGATTAAGTTTCAAGGTCTGAAGATGTAGTCGGAAGGTAGGAACTGGAACTTCGCAACGGCACATCGTATCATAGCCGTGTTTGGGCTTGTTAGAAAGGTCTTGCAGTAAACTTTGACCATGATTAAGTTTCAAGGTCTGATGGTGGAGTCGGAAGGTAGGAACTGGAACTTCGCAACGGCACATCGTATCGTAACCGTGTTTGGGCTTGTTAGACAGGTCTTGCAGTGAACTTTGACTATGATCAAGTTTCAAGGTTTGATGATGGAGCCGGAAGGTAAGAACTGGTACTTCGCAACGGCACATCGTATCATAGGCGTGTTTGGGCTTGTTAGAAAAGTCTTGCAGTGAACTTTGACTATGATCAAGTTTCAAGGTCTGATGATGTAGCCGGAAGGTAGGAACTGGAACTTTGCAACGGTACATCGTATCATAGCCGCGTTTGGGCTTGTTAGAAAGGTCTTGCAGTGAACTTTGACTATGATTTAATTTCATGGTGTAATGATGGAGGCGGAAGGTAGGAACTGGAATTCTATAACGATACATCTAAAAAGTATAAAATAAATTAATAGTTTAAAAACACTAGTAATACACGCTTCTATAAGTGTACGTAAACAAAAAAAAATTATAATCATTCAAATTATCTCTATCCCTGGGTTGGAGTGTAGTGTAAGGTATAATATTTTGATTGTAAAAGCGTGGGGCGCTTTTATTCGGATAAACTGTAAGAACAACAATCACTACCGTCGTTTACTGGTATGTCTTAATAGTTTTATAATAAAAACTCAATCTCCCTGTCACAGAACAATCAATGAAGCCATTGCAATGGTGACCGAGTGCGAGTAAGTATTGAGTACAGCTTCGCAGTGTACTGGCGGTTTATAGACTTACTATAGTATGAGTGTGTGAGTTGATGCGTGCTTACATAAGAAGCGGATTTACCAGGGTTGGGTAGGGGGTTGGGGGTTGGAGGTTGAATTAGGGTAGGGTTTATTAGGGTGTATCGGTAGTTATCGGTAGTTGGCGATGCTACATCCAGATGTTCCTAGGCTCATGATCGTAGTTAACACAGACATTTATTTCAGGCAGGCAGGCAATTTTGTTGCGAATGAATGAAATGCAATATCGATATCACTTTTAATGATTACATATAAAATTATCCATTGCCATTGCTAACGTGGTATATGTTGTCAAACTACAATAGTACAGTAATCCACAAAGTACCTTATCTACACTAATATTGTAAAGAGATAAAGCAATAAAAAATAAAGGTAAATTTAAGTTTGTATGTTGGAAGTAATCTCTGAAACTGGTTAACTGATTTCAAAAATTCTTTTACTAATATTTATAATCCACCTCCAGGATGAACAAGACTATACAATAATAATAATAATACGTTGGGCATCCCACACAGCGCCATCTAGTTCCGAACTAAGCAAAGCTTGTATTATTGGTTCCTGACAACTGATATAATATACTTAAATAGTCATTGTAATATAAACATGTATATTTCACGCCCAAACACGGAACAAATAGGCATGTTCATGACAACATATATTGGTTCCGGGCGGGAATCGAACCCGCGATGTTTGGCTACGCAGTTAGGGTCTCTAACCACTAGGCCAATTGGTCATTATTATTGCGTCTGTCTGTATGTTGTTTGTTTGTCCAAGCTAATAATCTCCGGAACGTCTGAACCGATTTTGATGGGAGTTTCAGTGGCAGATAGACGACTTTTCGAAAAGCAATCTAGGTTACTTTCATCTATACACACAAATAAAATAGAAGTGTCTGTCTTGTCTATGTAATTTCAAAATAACGATTTTTAATAAGAGATTATTTATAACGTGATTCTCCGGACGCTTCTTCTTCGGGAGAGAACGAAAAGAAATGGATCTCACCTTTACCATATTATGAAAGTTCATTCCATTTCCTTTCTATTCTTCAACTTCTACCAGTCTTCCCCCGGGGTGAGAGGCTTGAAGCTCAACCCACCATGCTGCCCCAGTACGGGTTGGTGGATTTTTAACGATTGCCATCTGTGGATGACACCCGGGACCGACAGCTTAACGTGCTCTCCGAGGCACGGAGTCGCGTGTTTCGACAATATAACTCACGTCAACACTCCATAGAGTTGAGATCGGTTATAGGTTCAATAAAGCTTACAACAAGTTTAGCGTTCTAAAGTATTCCTGATCTCAACACTCAACTCGGTTATGTTTTCGAATCAACATCTTAGCTTGATTTATTTCAAAATTATGACTTATCACAACACAGTGTATATTATTTATAAGTTCGCCTAGTGCTATCATAGCCGCTTCGCAAGTAAGCGGTTTGATTCCTGGCCGGACACGTACCTACCCGTTCAAATGATGAATTGAAAGTTTAGGTAGGTATTGTTTGTGTGGGATATCAAACGTCATCAGAAAAACTTTAATCGGCAGGCACCGATATCAATGTTAAGTATTTATTTATTTATGAGGTTTTAAGCTGTTTGAAAAGATTCAAGAAAGTTTACGATGGTTTTCAGGGTTTTGTATTCTAAAAAAAAGAACCCTTTTAGGACTACCCGGTTGTCTGTCTGTCCGTTCGTCTGTCGCAGCCAATTTGCTTCGAAACTACTGGACCGATTTAGTTGAAACTTGGTAGACATATGTAAGTCGGTGATCCAAACGGAAATAAATGAATTTTAATGTATAGTTAATTTTGGATATAAATAAAAAAAATTTAAAAAAATGTTTTCCGTACTATTTCGTGTTACGTATTAAACGAAAGGTCTTGTTGTGAGAATTTTTATTTTTAATAATTTTAAAATTAATAGTTTTGAATTTACTCAAAAAAATAGGCGGAAAATGACCATTCTGCTCCCTTATCTCTGAAAATACTGGGCCTAAAATTTTGAAAAAAAATAGAGAAAAGTCAGTTCACTACTTAAAACTATTAAAAACTAATTAATTGCATCCGCACGTGTCGTCGAGGAAATGTAAACAAAATCATTGTATCATCCTGTACTGCGAGTGAAAAAGCAAGAATGATTTACGAGACAGAAAATCACTTATAAATTTTCCTACCAATGATTGCGTAGCGCGGTTTAGGCATCTGTATGCAAATTTATTACTGACGCCAATGTGTGGTGTTGAAGCCGCGAACATATTAGAGTGCCTAATGTTTAAACTCTGCACTCTAAAATACGTACGATACCAGCGCGGTCAGTGACGTCACATATGTTGAGACAAGTGGAACGATGAATTTTTGCGATAGAGTACTCCAAAATATTCCCGACGTCAGCGCGATCTGTGACGTCACAAGTGTTGACATAAGTTATATATTATCAAAATACGCCACGGAGTCTGTGATAGTTAGTACTTTTAAGTACTTACTAAGTACTAAGTACAAAAAAGTACTTAATTCAGAAGCAACTCATTGGTACACGCCCGAATTTGAACCACGGCCGCATGGCCTTCTAAACTTCGAAGAGTTTCGCTGCGCTCGGGCCATCACAACATATGCCGAAATATCACGACATTATGAAATGATTAAGTTTAGTTACGATATATACAAACATGTAACCCACGCGACCCGCGGGCAGTCACTAGTCGTAGATAAGAGATAAATATATAGATTATGCTCGTAAAAACAATTACGACATGGCTGACAGTGTATCGTACCTACCGACTTAAAACTGACTGACACTTCTGTCTGTAAAATACTGAAAAACATAGACTGAAAAAATAATTAAAATTTTTAAATTCAAATCATAAATCGATTGCGTGTCGATAAATTATCGTATTCACATTGTACAAAAAAATATATTTGTAATGTCAAATATCTTATTCGGATTATATTTTCGATTTACAAACTGCAGACAGACAGATGAACAAACGCTTTATGGGTATTTAATTGCTAATTGTATTAAAATTTATATACTATATAATTTGTTTTGTAGCTATAAATATTCTACTAAGTAAAGGTTTTACAGAAAAATATAACTTATCACTTGTAAAAGATATCAACGCGCTCTTCAATCAATAGTATAATTTCAATCATTTTATTTATGTTTAATCGCCTCCCAACAAAATTAGCCTTAATTTTTTATAATTTCATTAATTTTAAATCTACTGTGAATTTAAATTTAGTCATTAATTTGGTAATTTTACTAGTCGAAGTATTAATTTATAGACAAAAATTTGTTAATCATTCATTACCAAAAATAAAAAAATATCAAAAATTATCAAAAATTCATTATCATATTTGCTATCAGTAAACGAAAAAAAAAACATTTTAAAAAGTTAAGTTAATTTTGTTTGTGAATCTTACATAAATCTCAGAAATGAAAATACACCTTTTTGAAGTAAATTATAGTTACCTACATCTTTCTCTTCTTTTTTTTTTTCTTTTCTAGGATTCCGAACCTCAAAAGGAAAAAACGGAACCCTTATCTGTCAAGACCCTTTTTCTCAGGAACGCGTGGAGGTATCAAACAGAAATTCATATCAAATACTCAGGTTTACTGTCCCTTAGAGTTGTAAAAAAATCAAACTTCTAAGCCAACGCAATCAAAGGATACAACCGTTTATACTGCAAATTTTCTATACTAGCAAGGGAATCAAAATCTATAGGGTACTTCCCGTGAACTCAGAATTTTGAAATTTGGTACGAAGCAATGACTTATATAACAGATAAAGGGAAAATTACAAAAAGCTTAAATTCTTAATTACATCATATAATAAAAATATTATTAATAATTTTAAACTTACTACCCCTTTCCTCATGAACGAGTAGAGGTATTAAATTGAAATTAATATCAAATACTCAGGTCTTATAATACCTTTAAGCTGTAACAAAGTCAAACTTACTTTTACTTATATACCTACAGGTTTGTACGGAACCCTCAGTGCACGAGTCCGACTCGCACTTGGCCGATTTTTTTTATGTTGTCGAGTAGAAATATTTCATTTTTGAAAACGTTTTTACAAAACGTACTTGTTTATTTCAGCATGAATGATCGTTTTTATGGTTGATTAGAAAAAATGGCACAAAAACGGAACCTTAATGACGGATCGATTGACCAAGTGGTTAAAGACCCCAATTGCAGAACTAAATAAAGGTCGTGGGTTATATTCTAGTTCGGTACAAATATTTGTGTGCATGACCATTGAAAAATGGTTTTAAATGTTTTATATATCAAAAGACTTTTTCTTGTTTTTTTTATTTTTTTTTATTTTTGTCAAGCAATACCACCACAATACCTTTGTTGCGCGCTGTTTTGCATTTATATTTTATATATTGTATTCGCTGCGTTCGGGCTATCCGACACCTAAGTGTCATAGTCTAAAAATAAGGACAAAAAACACTTTAACTTTGTATAAATAAATAAACGTATTTGAATTAGATAGTCTCTGCCTAAAACGCCAATGGAAAAGAGACGTAAGGTTAAAAATACCCAAAAAGGTATCATCGTAGATATGGGCCGAAGAAGAATGCCCGTTCACAGTACTCACTTTTCTCATACATCAAATGAAAAACTATTTATAAATTATTATATTTATTTTAAAATTCGTCCTGCTATTTTTCTGCTTGTTTTAAAAAGGAGATTTATTTCAGAAATTAACCTAGGCACTACACATTAACCCAATTGGGTCAGATTGATGGCGACGAACCATTTAATTGACAGAGACAATTGATTGATAATAACTGATAAGTTAATAGGTTAAAAAGGGTTATTATTGACTACGAATTATCATCTGATTTAAAAATCTGCAAAAATTGCACAAAAGTGTTGCCATAGTAAATAAACAAGAATGTTGAAAGAAAACTATAAGTATACCTATTATCGATTACACAGAACATAAGACTAAATTTAGAGTTGGCATGTAGGCGGATACGTGTCCCTTTCAAGTATGCAGTATGTTATATACTTAAGACAAACCTTATATATAACCTTTCCGTGCCTAAAACTCTAAAATGCGACATCAAATCATTCCAAAGATTTAAGTGAGGGAACGATTCAACTGCTTTCTAAAATAATATAAATCTGTAACAAAAACGTATGCATAATATCTTTGCTAATATTCGTTGTGTAATTTTTTTTGGGACACGTGTCTCTGAAATAATACCGTTACATGACACCTCTAACCTCCTCGATTTTCTGTGATCGATTACAATTAAAAACGAATAAAAAAAATTTAACTCCTTCTAATATAACTCCGTCATTAGGTTATGTTATGTTTTCTGAAAAATCTTCGAAACTCCAGTTTTGATTCCTCTAATTACTTATGTTGGTAGTAAACAAAGTACCGTGGTCCATACTGCGGTGGGCATTGTCCTTTCGTTCATACAAAAACAGAGAAAGTGTATTAAAAAGTTAATACACTCACAAAGACTATTCGGGCTATGAAGTAATGTGACAATTCGACACAAAACTTTACGGACCATGTGCAACTATGGTGATTTTAGATTTGGGAATCGAACCAGAATCAAAGCTGTACGAGCACAACTGTGAAGATTAGTTCGTATGGGGAGCGGGGTACCGGGTATCGCGTATACGGCCTTCTGGGCGGGAGCGGTTTGTGCGCGGGTCGGGGGAGGGGCGGTAGGTCGCGATTGACGTCATCCGGCGGCCGACCAATGAGAGCGTGCGACGGGCCAGCCAGCTCGCGGCGAGCCTCGTCTCGATGTTTTTCATGTTTCACACCCGAATTATTATTGATAGGATAGGTACAAGTTTTTGAAGCACTATTTTCGGAAGATGTCTTGTTTAGTGTAGCCTAATATCATTATTCAAATCAGATTAGGTATTCGATTAAAATATAGTATAAAGTTTCTCTTAATTATAGATATATTAACATTATGTTTGTATTTATGCATCAACGAAAGATGTACCTATATAGGTATATCGTGAAACCTTAATTTATGAACTTAAAATAGTTATATATATATATATGTAATGTGAGGTAATATACCCAAATGGTGGGTATTTAATATAATGCCTGCGTTGATCTATTAATAAAGCGTTTATTTAGATAACGGTTTAGAGTATTGGGTACATAAGAGGTGTTAATTACAGCAACATTAAACTGTATCTGATTTAAAATTCAAAATACGTAATCATAGATCACCTACATCGAGATACCGCAACGTAACCACGCGATAAAACGCGAGCAAAAAAGTACGCCACAGACCAAAGTAAGTCACTTGTTGTTTGGACAGTGACATAGCAGTGTGAAAACGAATTTATTGCTACGCATATGTAAAAAGTATACGAAAGAAAGTAAGATTCTGGAATTATATTTCATGTATACAACACATGTACACACAATATTTAAAACAAAAAATGACGTATATGGTCGGTATAATCTCTAAATCTGCGTGTGTCGTAAGTAGGTAGTTTGTATATTAGTCTGCATATAAATTAAAAAAAAAAGAATTGTCATTCTGCCCCGGTTTTCGAACGTCGTTAAGTCTCGTTCTTCAACAATCGAAAACCTGGCTGAATTAGATTGTTAAAGTAGAATTGAATAAAAATTAACTTATATAAAACGTCAAAAGCCATATAAGTTAAACTGAACAAAAATAAATAACAAATTGCCTAGAAATTACAGCTTTGTAAAAGGCAGATTCTTTGGCTGATAAGTTCAATCAATAGGTCGGACCAAAATTTTAAGGCATAGTTATTATGTTTTTTTCTTTCCGCAAATAGAAACGGATCTATAATAATCGGTACCAGTATCAATATTCATCATATAAATCCTGACCCGAACTGGGATTCGAACCCGGGACCTCCAGCTTCGTAGGCAGGGTCGCTACCCACTAGGCTAAGCGGTCGTCCTTCTATCCTATCCTATCTATACCTTCCTCTAAAAATAAAAATTAAGTTACTCTGTATTTTTTTTAGTTATTTTTTTCAAAAATTAGTTAATAAAATATATCTGTGTTGTCATCTGGACAAATGTTTATGTTTGCATTATCTTAGATTAAATAAAGTCATAATATTTATATTGATTCATGAGGATTACAATTTAATTTGTCATAAAATAGTGACTTAATATCTGGGAAATCGGTAAATAGAAAAAAATGATATTTTGAGAGGTTATTCTAGAACCTTATTCCTTTTATGTTTAATCACCATTAGCGTAAATTAAAATTTGTATCCAAACCCTAGCACACGAAAAGTTTTTTGGGGTAGCTCGTCATAATGCAACTGAGGGACGAGAAGACTTTCCAGCACACGTTAACGTTGAGATAGAGTTACAATCAAATATGACGGATCCGAACGTAAGCGCAAGTCGCGTCGCAATAATCAGTCTTAGGTGTAGCAGGACGCAGTGGAGCGAGGCGAGGGGTATATGCCTATACCTGCGCAAGCACCCTTAAAGCGTTGTATTCAGATCCGCCATAACGTTTGACGCGATCTATACCTATAGATAAATTTATAAAAATTACACAAAAGTTTCAAATTGACTTTTTTATTTACGTCAAAATTTGTTGAGATATGTGTCCTCCTTTAACTTTTCAAGTACGGGAGGGAAAATTCTGAAAAAAATTATTTTACTACAACTTGTAAAACACTATCAATGAAATTTGTTTGAATAAGGTATATTGAGTAGTTTTTGTATGAAGTTGTGATAGCCGAGTGGTAGCGAGCTCGCTTCTTGTTTAGAAGGCCGTGGTTTGAATCCCAGGGCATGTACCAATGAGTTATTCTAACTTATGTACATAACTGTTATTGATCGTGCTTCGGAGAGCACGTTAAGCCGTCCGTCCCGGTTAAAACCCATCAACCCAAACTGGAACAGCGTAGCGGATTAAGCGCCAAGCCCTCTCGTCCCGAGGGGAGGTCTAAGCCCTTGCAATGGGGCAATAGTTTTTGAGATATTTGTTATTAAATTAATTATTTTAATTTTAACAATGAAAGTTTATATACTTGCATGCTCCGATAAACACTTGGCAGGTTTTTTGTCAGTTTTCTCCGAATATTGGTAATCTTGTTTTTATTTCAATTACAAGAACAGCTGTTGCCAAACTTATTTGTTATTTTCAAAATAGACTTTATAATAGAAGTTTATACCGTTTTAAAACTTTATACACAATAGTCTTCTCACCTGAAACAATTTCTGAGAAATCAACGCTCTAAACAACTGTAATAGGATTGTGTAGTGGAAAATTTCCATACAAATGGCGTTAACGTTTACTCCCCATTAAACCTTAACCGATTGACGCAAAAAAATTATATGGTTTTCAGATCAGCAAAAACAAGGTATATACGTTTTTTTATTGTTTTAATACTATTATTAATTTATTTAGGTTTTTTTTATTTTTCCCAACGTGTGAAAATGCAATTAATTTCAAGTTGAACATGTCAAAAATGAAAGAATTTCGAAAAAAATGGCATGCATTTAATTTTTTTTTACTCATTATGTATCAAAATATTTAAAAACGTATAAGCCTTGTTTGTGCTGATCTGAATAGGAACCATATAATTTTTTTATGCGGATCGGTTAAGGTTTAATGAGGTGCAAACCGTTAACGCCGTTTGTATGGAAATTCGCCACTAAGAAAAAGTAAGGAAATATCGTAACATTTTTATATATCAGTAAGTATAGATAAAAACATACAGCGTGGGCGTTTCCACGACACAAAAGAGTTGGCCATTGTCTACGTTAACAAGTTTACATTTCTTCCGAGTCTCACTGTTTGTACAGTGAGCTTTAATATCAAAGGGTCATGTGTCTCTCATTATTTCGAGTGACGCTCAAACTATTCAGCTGTCAAATGCGACTGCTACGAGGTGCTCGACATCATTCTGTCACGGCTCGTTTTACAAGTTACATGATTAAGTCGCTTTCGTCCGCTCCATATCCGAGAGGATCTGCATGAAGACATCTCCCAACATAGGCACCGGAAGGCAGAGTCGAAGTTAAATATCTTTGTTTCGTAGTTTTGTAACATAATCTTGAAATATGTCATAAGAGTGAATTTTATTACTTTGTGGAAGAACGTCACCACAAAGGCGCATTCAAAAAGTGCTGGTTCCTCCCAGAGACGCTCTTTTTAACAAAATTATTTACATTTTTTAACAATAAGTGCTTAAAGATTAATATCATTGAAACAAACTGATAGGTAAGCAGTTTACACTCATGGATTTCTATCATCTAAGAAGTCCGATACTTTATAATAAGCTTTTGCATAAAGCTTTTGTTTTATTGTAGTTTAAAATTTATTACGAGGTAGATCCTAAATGTCAACTGGGATCTTATTGTAAAAGCCTATACATTGCCCTTTCAAAGATTTGGTGAATATATTGAGGCGGCTGACATCGTCAGCAAGTTTATCTTTGTTTCTTGTATTAACATTATGCCGATCATTATGCAAGGTGAAGAAGTGTGACTGACTTGGTAAACCGCTGCACCGATATATCCAGGTACTTTAATGTACCCCTATTGGGCTTATATAGGCCAAAATTTCTAAAACATACTTTTTATATTTTTCCCGAAAATATAGACCTTTCTTTACTTTTCCCTAAAATAAAAATCAATTTAGTCTGTAATTTTCTTAGTTAATTTTGTCCAAAAAATATTAATGAAATATTTCTGTGACGTCAACTGGACAAGTTTTTACTTTTCGCGTTATCTTAGACTAAATCAAGTTATACTTAATATTTTTATTGATTCATGAGGATTACAATATTATTTGACGTAGTGACTTTACTTCAATACTTTTTATGTTTTTACTGTGAAAAGCAGCACAATAAACTTAACCGCCCAGATGACGTCACTCAAAGGAAAAATTTCAACCTGCGATGAATTTTAATAAATATCGGCAAATTCATGAATAGAAAAAATTGAGGTTTTGAGAGGTTATTTTAATTTATTTTAGTTTATGCCTTTTATGCCCATTATGTTTTTTTCGTTCCTTATCCCGCATCTGCAGTATGACGACCGCTTAGCCTAATGGGTAGCGACCCTACCTACGAAGCTGGAGGTCCCAGGTTCGGATCCCAGGTCGGGTCAGTATTTATATGATGAATATTGATACTGGTACCGGGTCTTGGTTGTCATATGTATTTGTTGTCTTCGCTTGGTATCCAAAACACAAGCTAATGCTTAGTTTGGGGCCTAGACCGTATTGTCATGTATATGTTATTATTATCTAATGGCTCAACTACACTTTTTCAAAATTTTACTCTCAGTTCTTTTTTAAATTTTTTATTATCGTAACTCACTGGAATTTTCGATTATGATGGACAGTAGTCTATGTTAGTCAACGTTCGTTTAAGAGCTGGACGAATTCGTCGTGAACGAAGCTTTTTGTAAAATATCAGTCTTAACCCAGAGTCTAATCTAAGATACAATTTATTTTGTCTGTTTGTTTATATGAACAAAAAAACTACTGACCCGATTTCGATAAAACTGTTTGTAATTTATTAATTTTAACTTAGTGTCTAATTTAAGCTACAATTTATGAAGCTTTCTTACTTAGGGACTAGACTGGAAACGATTTTTTCAATGATTTTTCAGGACACGGTTTTGGGACCGAGAACTGAATAAAATTGTGTAAATCCCGTAGTCCACACAGGCAAAGCAACAGACAGCGACCAGTATATGAACAAAATAGGAACTTAAACTCTCCGAGATACACAACAAACTGTTTACGTACACGCGAAATAAAGAAGGCGCAGTTGGTAATCAAAGTGTTTTCTAAATTCGCTTTACTCGCTCACTCGGCCCTATGTAAACATTCGGGCACTCACTAGACGAGTTGGCTTGAAAATATCCGGGCAATAAAAGATCAGAGGTGCTAATGACGTCATACATGACACGAAACGTGCGTACACGCAAGAGCCGGAACAATCGGGGCTCGATTCAATCACAAAATGATAAATTGCGTATATAGACACAATCGTATACGTAAATGTTTTCCAAGATTTAAAATAAGTTCGAAGATCAAAAGATATCTATATAATTTAATAAATATTTTTTTGTATCTTTAAGAAGGTATGTCGCTTTTGTCGTTTCAATTGCCTTAAGTTCATTACTGGCATAGAAGTAGGAACAATATAATAGAAAGACGCTAGACGCTAGACGCTAGAACGAGCGCTAGTCAACTGAACTATTAGGACGTCGTAAGCCGCGAATCACACACTATCACTGACACCGTGCTTCGGAGGGCACGTTAAGCAGTCGGTCCCGGACGCTGTCAATAGATGGCGGTCGTTACAGTTCCCAACCCGCAGTGGAGCAGCGTGGTGGACTTAAGCTCCAAGCCCCCCTCCTCACCCTGGGAGAGGCCTAAGACCCTGCAGTGGGGTAAAAATGGGCTGATGATGATGATGATGAAGCCGCAAACGCGGGGAAGGTATGCGGCGAAGTGTTGGAGGGGTCAACACGAACAGCGACAGTAAGTCACGGGAAGGCGAAATAGAACGTCAGAGTTATCGAAATCGAGTTTAGTCGTTCGACTTTCTTACGTTCAACAAGTTGAACGACAAAATTTGACTGACTTCTGTTCACATGCTCGAAAACGAGTTGAAAACGATCAGTCAATTCAAAATGACGCCGTCTGAAGCAATACATGTTTGTGTTTCTAAGGTGCGCGATATTTTGATTAATAAATTAAGAATTACTCTTCAAAAAAGAAGAATCTATAAAACGTTGGTTCTGCGTGAGGAGATGGATATCCAGAAGAGATCATTTGGGGTCAACAAATGTGATATTGAAAGATCTTGCATTTGACGATTCGGAAAGCTATAAAAATTATTTTAAATAAATGATTCATATTTGTCGGTTCGACTAGCAATTGAAAGCGACTAAAATTATTCGGCACCAACCTCATTCGATTCAATAAAATAATCGATCAACTTTTTTGGTAGTAAGTTCTCACGCTTTCAAATAGCTTTCAATTTCTAGTTGATCAAACTAAAGTCACCTCATGAAAACGTAGTGTTATAAAAATTTATAACGTACCGGACCTCTAACAAAACCTGTTGCCAAAGCGGCGCTTCAACTACATTTAATTTAAGTTTAGCTTGTTTAGCTCACGACGAGTTTAGTTGAAAGCTACATAGGCGGCCTGCGACATTTTCCAAGTCGTTAGCCCACCTAGTGTAGGCCCGTTCACGCTACGACAACCGGTTCATGGTCATCACTCGAGAACCTATCTTCCGCAGCATTGCTTCCATTTCCACTTCAATCTGCTCATTCTACGTAAAATTCAAATTCAAAATGCATTCAACTTTTGTAAACAGGCGAATTTGTAATCAAACCTTTTTTTAACTATTAAAGAACTTCATAATGATTTGAAAATGACTATTCACCGAAGCCCCACTCGAGAAAATAAAAATATTTTTTTACCCTCACTTTACATGTATAGGAGGCATATATGCAAATAGGTATATGCTTTCTTATATTTGCATGTCAATCGCCCTTTAAACCATACAATTTAAATTAATATCTTAGGAGCTATCACAAAATTAAAACTATAGCGCGACAAAATAAATATAAGCGGTGCGACACGCGTGATGTAATTACGCAGAAATCATCAATGTTGTATACAAAGAAATATTTTTGTTTTTATGTATATATTCTTCACTTTTTCAAATATTTACAGAATTGGAAATAAAATACATTAAAAATACTCCAAGTACAGGTAGGATGAGCATATGTTACATTTAAACCTAATCCATATGCTCGACGCAACAAGCTGGCATGACACTACGACAGAAAAAATGTAGGCATTATATTCTCTGCTTTCCGTGCGCAACCGGGGCGCGTCGCTAGTATATAAATAAATAAATAAATAATAAATAATATAAGATCATATATATTTTTTTTGTCAAGCTTATAAATAAAATATAAATATAAACACTTATGTAACTTATTGTGTAAATCCATACCAAATTCAATTCAAATATTACAATTAACGAATATGCGAATACTAGTTTATATTAAATTACTCATCAGCAAACAACCACGCCGAGATGGATCCTGAATTCATTCCATCTTGCACCTAAAAATATCGAAAATTATTTTAAAGAAACAGAATGTGTTTCGGGACAAATGTCGAAAATTCCAGAATCGAATCCCAGAATGAGGGCGCTTGACCCAAGATAGAAACGTCATAAAACGCACATTCGTCTATAGTTATGTTGAGATAATAAAAGATCACAAGTTATGACGTCAAAGAGACAGACGCAAAAACGGGTTGCGTATACGCACTACCCGGACACACGTTTAATGGAAGGTTATGTAGGGACGAATTTAGCTAGCCTAAATCACAGAGAAACACACGTGAACCGAATTCTGCCTCTACATGCCTTCAATAAAACAGATAAAAGCGTTATCATTATACTAAGAGATGAAGATAATCCTATCTATACAACTTTGACGTTTTCGTACGGACCAAGAACAATTGCCAAAATTTAAAAAAAAAGTTGTTTTGCGCTTAGCTAAAAATAACATGACAAAACAAGTTTTTATTCAGATTCATAAGAAACAGCCTTCTGTTTATTCGCGCTTAGCTTGTGATTGGTTATTTAGTCCACGTGAAGTTAAATACAGCCTGTTATAATTTTTTTTCAAATGGTATATTTTTATTACTTTTAGAGACATTTACAATAAATGCTATTTTAATCTTATATGTAAACACTTATATACCATCCATTTGCATGAACATGTCTATTTGTTCCGTGTCTGGATGTAAAATAACTATATATGTATGTATTATTAAAAATTAAGTACGTATAGCAGTCATCTATAGTACCCATAATACAAGCTTTGCTTAGTTTGGGAATAGGTGGTGCTGTGTAGGATATCTTGGGTATTATTATTTTATATATTTAACTGACATAATGACTGACCGATTGACCGAGTGGTTAGAGACCCTAACTGCGGAGCCAAGGGTCGCAGGTTCGATTCCCACCCGGGACAAATATTTGTGAGCATGAACCTGTCTATTTGTTGTAAAAGTATTTATATATGTGTATATAATAAAGAATATTTGAGTTATCTGGTACCCATAACACAAGCTTTACTTAGTTTGGGATTAAATGGCACTGTGTGAGATGTCCCAGGTATTATGATACTATTACATATACTAATTACGAAAAAAAATGATGTACCTAATTAAGACGATCGATAGTGTACAATTCTTAAAGTTACAATTTTTGTGAATTTTTTTTTTTAAATGAAGTTGGTTGTGAACTAGGATATCGAATTGCAGAGGTCGGTAGGGGCGGCAAAATTTGAATAGCCTACTGGTGGCAAATGCAAATCCACCACAGGTGTTGTATAAACAACAATGTTGTTTATGGGTAATAAAATTTCTCAAACCTTAATAAATGGTAATAAATAGGAAATTAAGAAGTTTTCCAATTCATTTTCCCACAACCAAGAACGCTTCGGCGGCGGTTTATTTTAGGTCGTGGGATGTCAGTGGCACCTCTATCTCGTTATTACCTAATCTCGTGGTTTAATATGATTGTAAATTTTTAACCGCGCTCGAGTTCCCCAGGGACAATCGTAAGTTCCAATGTTAAAGTCAGCATGTTGCTTGTAGAATATATAGACGGTTTATTTTTGTCCGTGTTATTTTGGCGTTAGCCCGATATAAATAGAGCCGTGTCGAGTACCGTGTTTGACCTAATTCACGCTATCGCCAAATGTAATAGCTTACAAGAAAAAAAGTTCGTTTTTCAAGAAAAACAAAAAATAGTTCATCAAGCTTTAATTTGTGGAATAACGATTTAAGAGAGTGTTTTTTATTTATATTAATAAAAATGAATAATTATTTTAAGACATTAATAAAATTGACCAAAATAATAATATTTTTTTATTTTTTTTATTATTGTCATATTTCGATGCCGTCAATACAGAATACGAACGAATAATCGAATTTTTCCTTAATTTTTTTCTTAAAATATAACCATTTAAGATCTAAATTGTGTATCAATTCAGTGCGTAGAGAAAAAAAAAACATTTTCTAAAATTGTGTTTCGTTTTACAGTGTGAGTACAATTTCCCATCGCCACCGGGAAGCGTGTCGTAAGAAGCGACTAAGCCTGGTTAGCAGAAAATGGACATCAGCATCTCTCTGTGAAACTATATGCCTACTGCGATCACCAACCTGCCTGCCCGTGATGATTATTGGCAAACCCTCCCAATGCGGTATACAAACACACAATGGCCCACAGTCTCCGGCGGCCCTTCTATTCCTGGCCACGGCAGCGGTCACGGTAACGACAGATGACCTAAAACACCATACCGGGGGTAGTTGGATGTGAAAGGCGGAGGACCATGTGTGCTGGCGAGCCTTGGGAGACGCCCATATCCTGCAGTGGAGAGACGGGGGCTGATGATGATGGACATGATGGCATCTATTAGTTAGATCTATGCCACAGACTGAACAGTATGAGCGTGGATAAATTTTGTACGTTTTGAGGTTATTTATTAAATGGTCATAATAACATCGGACATGATTTTTGGTTTTTCATTTAATAAACCTCGTACGTCTATTTGGTTGCGACTTCGTTGTTTTTCAAACTTTTTCTAGTCTGTCCGCTATTCTCCCTTGATAACGAAATCCTAATTCCTATTCCTATTCCTTAGACCTTCAGTTTCCTTTCGAGCACACTTACTTCAACTCAGCATTTGACATCGTGAAATTTATGTAGATATGTTTTACCTGTGAACAAAAACATAATTGAATTAATTAGAGGTTAAGAAAAAAGGTGTACGCACGCAAGAAGTAAATCTTTAACTGCGTCATATGTTTTCTATAATAATTAAAGAGAAACGTGTACGCAATAGATGTATTGCCGCGCATGTGCCTTGAAAACTGGTTCAAAATCAACAATATTTCGAAATATTCTCATTATATCAAATATCTTTTCAACCATTGCTGCGTATTCTCAGCTGGCTGACAGTGAGCCACTAGCCACCAAAAAGTGATATTATAAAAGGATCTTTAATCCTGAATGTGTCTTGTAACAACTTTGTAACTAGTTTTCTTACAATGTATATTACAGTGCGTCTACAAACATTCTAACAATAATTGAAGCGCTCATGTAATTTGTAAAAGATTTAGAGCATTTCAAAGTTCGATTTCCATAACTATTTTGCTAATTGGGTAGGTTTGCTATCGATGTCATGTACTTCTTCTACGAGCCATGTTTCGACATGATGTAACCCCGACCCGGGTGGTTGCAACTAGTTGCGAGTTCAGGCTTGAGCGATAGGAGCGGAGGTGCAATATATGCAGTACTTAGACGCGCGAGGGGGCAGAGGGGAACGGCCACCATTGACGCGCGCTGCTCAATGGCGTTTGGAAATGGGTCACCGCGTGACGTCACTATCGCCCTACATTCGAGCGGCCTGGACCGGCTTACGTTCGCTGAAAAAATATAATCTCTCGTGTGCAAGATCTATGCGCGCAAACAAATGTATTTCGGCAATTGTTTATGGTTTGCTTTTGGATTTTTTTTAACATTGAAAATGTTTATCAGATCGTCTTCTATGTCGACTACCGTAGTTTTTTTATAATAAAATATCTGTTAATTTTTGGTTCTTTAAGACGACCGAAATATTTCACTCATTCAATGACCTGTTATTGTTGGTAGAAAAATCTGCCAAGATAGTGTTATTTACTGATGACACCTCTCTCGTATTTAAAATTAATAGAAATGAGGAGAAATTTTCAATAGTGAACTCCTTGTTTTCGCAGGTCTTGAATTGGTTCAACGCTAACAACCTATTATTAAACGCAAATAAAACAAAATCTTTAAAATTCACATTGTCCAATGTTCGACAAGTTGATGTCAGTTTGAGACTTGGTGGAGATTCATAGGGTTTAGTTGATGAAACTGTGTTCTTGGGTATTACTACCGACGCCTTACAATGGGGTCCTCATGTTATGAGGGTGGCTGGTAAACTGAGCTCTGCTGTTTTTGCAAAAGTAATAACTCAGGTGTCGTGCGTTTGCAGTTTCATCATAAAACTACGAATTGACTAGAAGCCCTTTTCTGCCCTTACCGTCTAACCACTCATACTCTAGCTGGCTCATGTAAGATGACGAGTTTCAGCCCGGTTTCAGTCCCACCCCTACGAAATTGCGTTTGACAGTTTCGATACTGTGAAGTGACGCCGCTGTCAAATTTATTTAGTCTATGGGTTTCATGCAATCTCAATAATACTCATACAATATTTAAATGTTTTAAATATCGTAGTAATTTTAAATTAGGATAGATTGTTTTGAATTTGTAAACGCCATGACTGTCATATTATTTCTACACGCCAAGACGCTAACGTGTCGTCAGCATGTCAGACGACAATTGTTCCCAGGCCTCGCCACTGCCCATTGTTGCCAATACAACAATACTATGAAACAGAGCTACCAACACGCCGACTGCAGTTTCCGACGTCAACTGACGGCTGACACGATAACGGAGGGAAACGAGATAATATGTACTCGGAATCAAATCCTTGTCTTGTATTATGCGAGTGAAAGAGATAGACTGATGCAAGCAAACAATGAGCGAGCGGTGCTCCATTATAATGTTTTCTTAATGCAGAGTGAAAAACTAATTGTAAAATTTTATTTTTAGACAAGTAATTAATGATTCGTGCTAAACGACGCAAAACCATCAATATTTTATGTATTATAACTATTATATGATATAACAATATTCGTAAAATATGATATCTAAGAGACCAAAGAACCAGCTAAACAAAAGATATAGCGCAGTGCATCTAGGGTTGCCAACCATGCTGTTAAAAACAGTATTATACTTGTTTTTCACCATTACTGTTGTTTACTGTTCACTAAAGACAAACTATCCAAAATACGGTTATTGACAACTCACTCAAAAATACTAGTTTCCAATGCCAAAATCATCCAAATCACAGAGTAAGTTGCAATACAATACAATCGTTGAGTTTCTAAACGAGTCCGGATAAAAGAACGAATCTTTCAACGTCATGACATTGATATTTACTACTTTACTGTTGTAAACTCGATGTTTTTCTGTTACTCGTGTGTATGCTCTTATGTATAACACCTTTTCTTCTTTATATTGTTCATTTTTTCTCCGGCCTAATTATACTGTATATTCTTTACAAAAAGTTGGTAACCCTAAGTAGTGGTCGTATGATACGGGAGGTGTGCTTCCGCGCTGGCTATTGCGGTCACCTATTGTCTATTGGACCAATATACATGATGTAATAACCCCTCCCGAACCGCACAGCTACCGCAAGCAAGGCCGAAATTATGCGGCATACTTTTAGTTTTGACGAATAACAACTGAATTAGTAATGAACAGAAGTAGAGAACACAATGTCTCTTTAAACTAATATTATCCAGCCACGACGAGCCGCGCCGTTGTAGCCCGTGCGTTTTTTTTCGTTGAGAGCTTTGATATCTTTATGTATTTATTTTTTTAATTACTAAAGTAAAGAGTAAAAATATATCACAAATAATATTAATATTCACATAATGAAACATATGTGAATGGCAAATTAGTAGCCATTTATTACCACAACCACAGACGTAATAAAAACTCTAGGCAGCTGTCACTGAACAACAAATGAAGCACTGCAATGGCGGCCGCGTACTTATATGGTGTAAGTATGGGTGACTACTTCGCAGCGTAGACTACGCTGCGTAGTACCACTGACATACTTCTTTTACTACGCCGTAGAGGCGGTAGGTATGGGTGGACAACAAATAGGTATACATACTTAAATATTCTTTACAATATACACATATATAGATATTTACACCCATGCAAACAAATATTTTTCGGGAATCGAACCTGAGACGTTTGGTTCTACAGCTAGGGTCACTAACCACTCGGCCAATCGGTCAGTTATACAAAGTGGACATACAAAAACTTTTTAATGAATACCTACGAAACGATTCGAAAACCACAGACAGACATTTTGATGTTATGTATTTATATTATTAATCGTTTGATGAAGGTGATCACGTGCTTATAGCATCGTTTTAAGATGAATGTGTATAGGAGCTGATTTCCAAACAAACGGCATTAACAGCTACACCCCATTAAACCTTAATCGATTGACGCAAAAAAAATTACATGATACCTATTCATATCAACTAAAACTAGGTTTATGCGTTCCTAATTTTTTTTCTTCATATTTTAATACACCATAAAATATGTACGGGAGTTTTTCTTCGAAGTTTTTCATTTTTCACATATCTAAGATGAAGCATTTTCATCTCATCTCATCGAAATTTGTAATTTTCCAATTTTTTAAATATTTTCCACAACAAGTTTGTTAAAATTCAATTATTTCATGTTGGACATGAGAAAAATTAAATAACTTCGAAAAAACTCCCGCGCATTTATTTTTTTCTTAAGATGTATCAAAATATTTAAAAAATTAAAAACGTATAAACCTAGTTTTTGTTATGTGAAGTACCAAATTTTTTTTTTGCGCCAATCAATTAATGGTTTTTTAATTTAGGTAATTTTAGGCCAAAGAGGTGGTATACATTTTCATGTTACGCATACGCAACAAATTTCAGTGTAGGCGGAGGAGGGTGACATTTTCATCGAGAAAAGTGTATTATTTCACAAATTTCTTAGAAAATATTAAAAGTAGAAATACTACGTGGAATTAATATTCCAATAATAACCCACCCCTTGTCGCCCCCGGCCACAGACCAGTCAACCTATAGACCACGCTTTAATAAACGTCAGTACGAAAACGAAATCGCCAAAAAGTGGCGGGGTGCGTGGAGAGGTCGGCTAGTTTTCATTGGCTCGTTCAAAATTGACAATTTAATGGCTTCCGACGTGCTTCCAACTGACGGCTCACTAGTGACGTAGTTATGTAGTGTCACTACATAGCCTTGGCGAATGCTACTCCCTGTCAAAGCTTGGTCTATAAGGTTGACTTGTCTGTGCCCCCGGCGCAAAAGTGCCCAAGATACTGGTCACATTGCCTCGTTGAATGGCAATGGACAGTCTCTGCGCCAGGAAGGACCCAGAGCGGGAGTCAAAGCAGCTCTCTCTCAAACGACGGCCGAAAACGTTTAGACCTCACTGCCTCAGCAGCCAGTAGTATCCAAAAACTATTCTTTTATATTTTACACAGAAAGAGAAACATGCAACTAAAAATTATGTTTTAATTTATATATTTTTTTTTATTTTCATAAATAATAGAGGCTTAGCCCAAATTGAACATGCACTTGAAACTTTTATAAAAAAATTTTTATTGCTTTTGATCATAGAAAGTACCAATATGGATGTCATAAAAATTTACGCCATAGTCTTTGTGTACATCTGAGCTCGTAGCAGCTACGCTAAAACCGAAAGTCTGCTACGAAGCTACGAATTCTAATAATTAAAAATAGATGCAAATTAATTGTTTTATTTTCCCTTTAAAATAATAATGTTTTTTTTTTAGATTTGTTCAGGTATGTTAAATAAAAATATAGGGCTTGTTTTTTTTACAGCACATCGAGATTTATTTTAATGCAAAATATGTTCTGAACGGTTTTCTGAACAAAAAAAAATAAGAATAATAAAGAAACCATTTTCGGGCTAACACAGGTTATACTTTACAGCTTTAAAAAAATATTTATCGGTGTGACTAACCGATTAGCTGAGTGGTTAGTGACCAACTGCAGAACCAAAGATCGCGGGTTCGATTCCCGTCCGGGACCAATATTTCTGTGCATGAATATGTCTATTTGGTCCGCGCCTGGGTGTAAAATATCTATATATATGCATATATTATAAAAACTTTTTATGTATGCATATCAGATGTTTAGTACCCATAACACAAGCATAGTTCTTGCTTACTTTGGAACTAGATGCCACTATTTGAGATGTCCCAAATATTATTATTATAGTAAAAAAAACTCATTGGTACGTGCCCTGGGATTCGAACCACGGCCTTCTAAACAAAAAGCGGGCTCGCTATCATTCGGCTATCACGACACCTATACAATGAATACTTATAACACAAAAATATGGCAAAAAAATTGTGTGTACAGACAGAGCCAACAAATTTATATAATAATATAACTTTATGTAGATCAAAAAACTAAATTAATGACCTATATTAATTTTATTATTTTTATTAATTATGGGTAAATAAACATTTAAGTTTTTTTTTTATTTTTCGGGGTTATAAAAAAATTGCAAAAGGGATAGGTACAACAAATGTATTAGACCTCAGCATTAAAACTCGTAGCAGCAACGCAGAAAGTCCAACTGCTACGTACCTGATTGCGTAGCGCTACAAATTCTACGAAACCGGATATTCAACAAGTAGTATGGTATATTCGTGGTTTTATGGTATATTCGTATTATCTTTTCTACCATATACAACTGAAATTTTACAAGTATTTATGTTTGTTTGTTAGACTTTTACACTTCAGGCGGCCAATAGATGAAAGAAGGTGACTAGTAGAATTAGTTCAGGGAAATCGGTTATTACACTTTTTGAAAATTAGAGGAAAGCTAATTTTTTGTGTGCAATCCCTATGTATAGTTGTAAACGAATTTCAGAAGTCTCTATCGATATGAAGGAAGCTAAAATGTTGTGCTTAATCAAATGTCCCTAAAATCTATTTTTCGTGAATACGTTGCCGGCAAAAATCGATTTATTAAAAAAATATCGTTTCTATTTGTAATAGGAAATAACATATATTTCCAAAATAACATATTAACATATATTTGATAGATTATGTATATAAGGATAACATATTTATTATAGGAAATACCCTAGCTTTGGGAATTTCCTATAATAAATATGTTATGATTTTCTTACGTGACAGTAACCATTTTCGAATATCGAATCACAGAATTTTGACAATGGAAATTTTGCCTCCAATTTGATACTACACCATATTACAGCCGAGTTATATGTGTTTCGTGCTTTGACTATAGACGTAAAAAAACTCTAGACTCTCTGTCTCTGAACAACTAATGAAGCACTGTAATGGCGGCCGCGTAAGCATATGTGAATGGAACTTCGCAGCGTACTGGCGACCGGTAGCCTTACTTAAATGAGCAAAATAAGTTAAGTATCAGTGTGTTCAAGTTGTGTGCGTACATAGCAAGTTGACTTACTAGTTTAGTAGTTAGTTTGCAATGCTACGTCCGGGTATTTGGGGCCACAGAAAGAAACCACATATACGTGTTACCATTTGCCATGCTGTTTAAAAGTATAGAAATCGTATTAATTTCGAAACTATTGATCACGGGTAACGAAAGGAGGACCACTTACAATAAGAACGTGCGATTAATATCGTAGCACGCACAAGTTACACAATCGGTAACAAAGTCCGGATCAGTACAAAAAGGATTAAAAAGGCATGAGCTTTTACCACCGAAGGAAACCATCGATTTGCGTTGATGAGACCAAATCATTAAAAAAAAACACCGTAACACACAAAAACACAAACATCTTTTACAATTGTAACACCACACCAAAGACGTTTTAAGCCACTCGGCAAAAATTGAAAGATTTTAGCTGGGTATTGATATCCTGAACCAAAATCCAGAGCTTATGTGTGCTGGTTTATCAAACCAGAACCTGGACCAGAGTTAAATCCTAACTAATATTGTAAATGCGAAGATATGCCTCTTTGTCCTTTCTTCGCGTCATGATGTAGCAACAAAACAATTATTTGCACTGAGAGAGTAGAAGTGGTTGTCCTGTCCTGGTCGAACGTTTCCATGGGATACAAAAGTGAACGAAATTACGAAGGAACTATAATTTTCGAATTGTAAGATGAAATAATAGATTGCAAAAAGTGAAGTATGAATCGACGAAAAATTCGTGTGGATCCAAGGGTCGCAGATTCGGTTCCCACCCGGGACAAATATTTGTGTACATGAACATATCTATTTGTTTCGCGGCTACGTGTTAATTATCTATATATGTAAATAAAGAATATTTAATTATGTATATTAGTTGTCTAGTAACCATGATACAACGTTTACTTAGTTTAGGATTCTATCTTCACTTCATCTTCATTTCATCAGCCCATTTTTACCCCACTGCAGGGGCTTAGGCCTCCCCCGGGGTGAGGGCTTGGAGCTTAAATCCACCACGCTGCTCCACTGCGGGTTGGGGGATTCTATCTATCTATATCTAAATATGTAAAGGAAAAGCTTTACACCCCTTTTTAAGCTTACTACATGCACGGAGAAATGTAGATTTGGCATATTATAGCTTTCTGCACCCACAAAAGAGAGCTAAAATCTATATACAGGTGAGTTTTTGAGATGGAACAATATGATCAAATTCTAAACTATGAGAAATAACGAAAAGTGTTCTAAGGGTTCATGAACTCGATTTAAAAAAAAACTGCATATTCACATTTGAATAAACGATCACTTGATTGATAATCTATATACTAATACATAAAGAAAAAACTTATTACGGGTACGGAAGAGTGTGAGATTTGGCATAGTTAAAGTTTGTAATGAAAAGGAATGCCAAAAGCTAAAATCTAGATGTAGGTAGGTACCTAATATGCGTTACAAATACTGTCAACCATACGAGTTTAATAGTCTGTCGTTTGATGCAGTTTGAATTGACTTACTCTCGTCTATATATTATTGGTGGTTTCAAAAAAGTGAGTACGGTCGAAATTCGACCGCTGGGCGACCACTAGTTATTTTTACTATATAATAAGGTCTGACTACACAACAAAGTCAACCATGTTAATCAATTATTAAGGTTTAATACAATTTCTTAATGATGAGACCTGTTCTTACGTTTTCATGGCTAAACCGCGGGACAGATTTCATGAGTTTTGTTACAGACATAACGTGAGTACTGAAAAAGCACATAAGCTGCTTTTTAACGAGGAAATGCATGTAAAAACTGCATTTTATTTTACGTTTCTGTATCTTTTACGGATGAACTGCTAAACAAATTTTGGTGAAATTTCGCAGGGAGATATCGCTTAAATGTGACTCTACGTTTGTTACCTTTTCACGGCTAAACGGTCAAATGATCGTAGTGTTCCATATTAGTTTATTATGCCCTATTAGAGGGGCTCAGGCCTCTACTCTAATGAGGGTTTGGAGCTTAATCCACCACCCTGCTCACTGGAGCAGCGTGGTGGTTTGGTGAATTTCAATAACTGCCATACGATTATAGCAACCAGAACCGACGGCTTAATGTGCTCTCCGAGGTACGGAGAGCACATTAAGCCATTGATAGTTATGTACTTAAGTCAAAAAAACTCATTGGTACATGCCGGTTTCTGGAATCCGAACTACGATCTTCTAAACATGAAGTGAGCCACCACTTGGCACGACACATCTTAGTGCTCGCTAGTGAAAAATCGCAGAAATTGTTCAGTTTTGTTACCTTTTCAGCGCTAAACTGCTGATAGCTTGACACATTGAATATGCGCTTATATTATTACGCGAGCGAAGCCGCGGTTAACCGCTAGTAATATAATAAAAACAATAACGGTAAGTACACTATCTTTTTGCATTAGGTATATGCTGAAATTTCATATAGATCTAATTTATAATAGGCAAACACGTCAGAGATGAAACGCACAAAAATATTGTTTTCAAACCCGTCGTCGTGTGGAATATGAAATAAAAACTAGTAACCTAAACAAGTAATTAGTAAAGCTATTAAATTAAACAATTCGAGCGCAAAATATCAAATATAGATATTGAATGACGTAATTAACTATTAGATAAACTTTGAGGAAAATTTCAGATTATTGTGTGTTACTAAACATGTGTGTTATTTTAAATATTTCATTAATATGTTCTCATTGAACTTTACATAGAGTGACATTGATTAAAAAAGATGAAGAATCTACATAAAATGCTGTTAAAATGCGTCCATTTTCATAATACCGTGAAAATTATCGATTGATTTAAGTATGCCTGGTCAGCTCATTAATGAAGTCAATTACTCTTGAAAGCCATTAGTGAATTGTTTTCAGATACGTGGCGTTTTAAAAACTATAAACTGATAGACACGAC